>PITA01000905.1:22560-203321 GCA_004023965.1 Spilogale gracilis
CATGGGGGGGGGGGGGGGGGGAGACAGCAGTGCCCCCCCCCCCAAAGACATGCAGTTCTTGTTTGGAAGGAGGTAGGTTAATTTACATGCAGCTACTGCAAGGAACTGACAAAAGGACATAAGACGATATTTAGTGGCTGTTAAAATTCTCATTATGTTTGGGAGGGTGAATCTTGTTAACTGGTCCAGAGAAACTTACTCTTAGGGCGTTATAGGGCGCGCTCAGTGAATCAGTGCCGACCCATTAAGGGTTAAACAATGAGAGGTTTATCATAGCTCTGCCAGGGCCCGGACCCTAGGGTGGTCTGGGGTTTTAAAGAGACCTGCCCTGGGGGGCGTATTTCCAAAGAAATGAAACAATCCTGGTGGGTCTGTCTCCCAAGGAGCAGAACACATCCAGGTGGACACGTCTCCATTCCATAGCAAAGCGACAGCAGTCAGCTTATTCTTTCACAGGAGCTTATGCACGATAGCGCAGGGGGGTGATTTATTATTGCTTTGTAATGGGCCAGGGCTGGCTGGGTGCTTTCCAGCTCCGAGCTCTGGGAAACCGTCCACATCGTCGGGCTCACCTAGGGTCAGATGTCCTAGCTAGCCTCACAACCGCCAGTTTGGGGATCTGGTGACCATTTAAGAAGCGAAAAACTATAATCAGATACTAAACATCTGTGTAACTAATTTTGTTTGGTTGACACCGAAGACCAGTGTACTTTCTTGGTATAGCCTTAAATTAAAAACAAATTGATGTTTTAAATATAATATTAGCTGCAAAATTTTATTCTGCTTTGTTAGCTTATGCTAGCTCAATAAAATCTGACAACGGAACAAAAGACCCTCCTTAGGGTGATATTTTAACTGTCATAAAAATGTCATATAGATTAAGGGGACAGCTGAGCCTTCGTAGTTTCTCAGGGACTAGAGAAATCATTAAAAAAAATGCATATGCTATTTCCAAGATTAAATACTGGCCACGATTCCAGCCATAATGTTCTTTTTATGTGAATTTTGCCAAATACAAAGCCATGAATCATATTAATTCCCAGAAATCATCTTCCAAAAAGCTTACATGAGATATTAGAGATTTTTTTCTCTTCCTCCTCTTTCCTCCCTGCCTGCCCCCCTCCACTTTTTATTATGGAGAATTTTGAATTCATACAAAAGTGCGTATAATTCTATAAAAAAAAATCCGGACACCAATACATTTATTTCTGTAGCAATTTCTGCCTCTCCACTGCTGCTACATTTCGAGTCGAACTTTGATTTCAGGCCAGCTTTTCCTGCAGCAGTTGAGACACACACGATGAATGGGTTTCTCCACTCCTTCCTTGGAGTGTCCATGAGCCCTTCCCTGGCCAGCAGGAAATGCACAGAGACTATAAGACCGAGGTACGTGAGAGTGTACAGTCGTTAGCAAACTGTAGCCTGCAGGTCCGGCCTGGGTGCTACCTGCTTTGGTGGAAAGAACTTTCCCAGAACCCTGTCACCCCCGTTTGCGGACTGTCCCCTAGGCTGCCTCCCCAAGACACCGGCAGACGTGGGTGGTGGCGACAGACACCGCATGGCCCGCAAAGTGGAAAATACTTGTGGGAAAATGGTCTATCCCCTGCTTCAGAGGAACTGCGGTTGTTCAGACAAAGGTATTAAATTAGGTCAGCATCTTTATTGGTTGGAGTCAAGTCAGAACAGTTGAGCGCCGGCCAGATGAGAATTGAGTACCAAGAACAGGGACCCAGGCTGAATGAACGTTCACCATCTGGAATTTGCTGGTCATCACGGCCAAGGGAGAGAGAGCCATCCATGGCTCTTAAAGCTTCTGCCTGCAAGTGACACATATCACAACTGCTCACGTTTTATTGGTCAAGGTGAATCGAAGGGCTGAGCCTTCAGAGGGGGCACGAACTGCGATTCTGCCATTGCTAGGAATATTCAAGCCCAGCACTCCTGAAATCCACCATCCGCCTGGGACGAGTACTCAAAACTCAGATGAATCAGTGCTATAAGCAGACATACACACACACACATGTAAAATACTGGCTTTTTTCTCCCTAAAGGGATGACAACATTGCTAATATTTTAATTGAGTTGCAATCTTGCACTGTGTTCAGTACACTGAGGACTTTGCTGAGGAGTTTGCCTCTTAAGACTTCAAATGCCTTCCCTCTTTGTCAACGTTATGTATATAAATCACTGTGTTCGCGAAAAGAACGAAAACACACATGTCTGCACCTCATTAGAATTCCTTTTGTTTTACCCAGACTATTAAAAGGGACTTAAAAAACATGAGTAGGGGAAAGTAGAAAAACAATGGCACTTGCCTATAGTAGGAGCTTGGAGTGAAAATTCTGCGTGTTTTAATTTGCATGTGCAGCATCAATTACGCTAAGAGGCAGAAGAACCTTCTCTCTGCCAGAAGCAAACTCCTTTCGATTCCCATGAATGTTTACTAGAGTCTCTGGTGGTTAAAGGGGCGACAGCACGGTTCCAGCATTTGTCTGTCCTTCCCACAAAAAGCTGTGCTCTTCTGAACGTGGTTTATTTCCTTCCCTCCTTTTGGTAACCGATAGTGAAGAGAGGGAAGGTCTGGGAAGATAGGACCATAGATGAGGGGGTCATCAGGCCAAATCTAGCTCACCGCCTATTTTTGTAAATAAAGTTTTATTAGAACACAGCTGTGTTCCCCACATACGTGGTATTTATGGCCATTCTTGAGATACGGCAGCACTGTTGAGTAATTGTGACTTGATTACAAAGCTGAGAATATTTACTGTCTGGCCCTTTACAGAACAACTTTACTGACCCTTCTTTTACGGTCTTTCTCATCTTCAGAGAGAAACTCAGGAGTCTACACTGATGTTTCCTCCACCAGTTGGCCACGAAGACCCACTGATTCTATCTTCTAAACACTCCCCAAATACATGGCTTCCTGTCCATGTCTGCTTTCACTTCAAACTCTCATCATGTGTTGCCTGAACTGCCTCTAAGAGGCCTCCTGGTGACTTCTATCCTGATTCCACATTACCTGATACCCTGCACTGGCACTGAACCACCTTCCTCAAGCCAAATTTGATATACGAATATCCTTGAAATTCTTCCGTGTGCCTCATCTCCTTTAGGGTCCTGTTCAGACACCGTGGCAAGTTTAGGTGGCTTCAGGACATGGTTTTGCCTATCTTTCCAGCCTGATCTCTCAACTTCTGAGTTCCTGGCTTGAGCCGGTGCATAACTTTGCTGATGGGGGCTCCCTCTGACCTCCCTGCTTCATCTATCTAGCCGCAACTTCCTTCTTTTATTCACCCTCCAACTTTGAGCTGAGGCATCCCCTCCTCCTCTTATCTATATGAGATGATAGATGTTAAGTAAACCTATTGTGATAGTCATTTCACAAAATATATAATTCTAAACCATCTTACCAAACAACTCCTACAACGACACATGTCAATTATTTCTCAATAAAAGTGGAAAAAATATAAATTACTGTTAGAAATAGTACTGGTGGCAGGGCGCCTGGGTGGCTCAGCCGGTTAAGCTTCTGCCTTCGGCTCAGGTCATGATCCTAGGGTCCTGGGATCGAGTCCCGCATCGGGCTTTCCGCTCAGTGGGGAGTCTGCTTCTCTCTCCCCCTCTGCCCCTCCCCCCCGCTTGTGCTCGTTTTCTGTCTCTCTCACAAATAAAAAAAAAAAAATAAAATCTTAAAAAAAGAATACTAGTGGCTAGTTTTCATAGCTGTATGCCAACCCAGGCTAGCACTATGTGCATCTATATAATAAACACACATACAACATTATATATAATATTATATCTATGTGCATTTACACACACACAGCCCGAGAGGTGGCCACGGAATGCACACCTTTCAGAATTTTTTAAGTTAAAATTTGATTGTAACCCTTAAGATTTCTTTAACATCGAGGACAGGCAAATAGTTGAAAAATGTTGGTCAACATTGCCCGCCGATGATCTGCTTTATTGCTCGTGTGAAAAGATTTCACCTCCACAGGCTCTGCCCACTGATCCCGCCTTCCTTCCACTAACCTGCTTTTGTCTCCAACATCTGTTCCCGGGGACTGACCTCCCATCGCGTGGCTGCTAGCCTTTTCCTCACCACCAGGCTCCCATCCGTGTCCATCATACGGCTTTTCATCAGACACACACGTGCGCCTACAAGACAGCCCCATGGGCTTCCGCGTGCGAGCAGTGCACATGGTGGCCAGATCTCCCTTTCATCGGGGTCAGGTTCAAGGCACTCGTTGTATGAAGTTCACTGGTTGATGCCCAGATCAAAGACTGGTGTCCTGGTTGCTGATATCAGCCTGTCCGTTTCCCAGGTTCAAATTTTTTTAAGATTTATTTCATTTATTTGACAGAGAGAGACACAGTGAGAGAGTGAACACAAGCAGGGGGAGTGGGAGAGGGAGAAGCAAGCTTCCCGCTGAGCATGGAGCCCAATGTGGGGGCTCGATCCCAGGATTCTGGGATCATGGACTTGAGCCGAAGGCAGACGCTTAAGGACTGAGCCACCCAGGCGCCCCTCCCAGGTTCAATTTGAATGAAGTTCAGCCAAGCTGAAATTCTCTCTAGCAGTTGGGGTTAGGGGGAAGGAGGATGAAGAAACAGTTCAGACAATTCATCAGTTCCCTTTTCTTAAGCAGTAGAATAAATGCCTTCATTAAAATTGTAGCCTAGGGGGACCTCGGTGGCTCAGTCGTTAAACATCTGCCTTTGGCTCAGTTCATGATCCCAGAGTCCCAGGATGGAACCCCGTGTCTGGCTCCCTGCTCAGCGGGAAGCCTGCCTCCCCTCTCTCACTCCCCCTGCTTATGTTCCATCTCTCGCTGTCTCTCTCTCTGTCAAATAAATAAAATCTTTAAAAAAAAAAAAATCGTAGCCTATTGGCTGGTGAGGTGGGCAAAGTAACAATTTGTATTATCTTTGCAATGATAATTATACTCCTGATAAGAACTGATCATGTTCATTCTGGACATACTGGGGCAGGCCTGGACATGAATGGTCTCATTAGTTCATCCCTAGATGCTAATAAAATGGCCCAAGCAGTCATTTGAGGGAGAAGAAAGGGAAAACTGGCCTCTCTTTCTCTCTCTCTGACCTTTAAAATTATTTTTCAATTTTATAACTTCTTATTTTGAAATAGTTTAACACTTACAAGATGTCGGAAAAGTAGCAAAGAGTTCTTGTATATCCTTCACTCAGCTTCCCCAGCGATAATATCTTACATAAAGATACTGATTCGTTGTCAAGACATTGTGTGTGTTTCTACGAAGTCTGATCGCGTGTGTAGATTCGAGAAGCCGTTGAAGTCGGGGCAGGGAATCGTTCCATCACCATAGAGAAACTCCTTCCTGTTATACCCTAACTACTGCCGATCTGTTCTTCCTCACCATGGTTTTGGCACCTCACGGTGGGTTTATATGCATTGAATCACATGGTATGTGACCCTGTGAGATTGGTTTTTCACGCAGCATAGCCTTGAGACCCATCCGAGTCAGGTATATCAGCATTACTTTCTGCATCGTTTATTAGAAAGAGACTTTTTTTGCAGAGTCCTACCTGGAGTGTTCAGATTTCAGCCAACCACTGCTCAGTTCTTTGCCACGTAACAAGCAGGGTCCCCTTTAGGGAAGGTGAGCCATCGGGCAACCGGGGACCTAGGGGGTTTGTCTTTGCAAAGGTTTTTCTGGCTTCAATCCCTTCTCGCCTCTCACCCAAAGTATGCGATCTTCCTTCAACACCTCCTCCTCTTGTCTTTCCCTCCTTTCCAGCTGCCTCTTGCTTGGTCTTGGCCCCCTGAGATGAGCGCCTGTGATAAGGACTTAGATAAGCTGGTTACTTATTTTAGAGGTGATTGTGGGAAGCAGGAGCGAGGGAGGGAGTAGAGCAAGGAAGGAGGGGGTCGTAGCTGTGGATACCTAGGGCTCAGTCCTACCAGGGACCCGTGCAGAATAGTATAGAACGTGCCCCGGAATTGCCATTCTGAAATGGGGGCGGTGCAGGCATTTATCCCCCCCATCTCTCCTTGGCTGAGGATTGTTCCAAGCACACAGACCCCTCTGCATTTCTGGACGGTACCTACTCAAGACGATGAGTGAGGTCAGGCTCTGCAGAGACGCTGCCTCCCTCCTCCAGCAAAGCAAATGGAGAGACACAGCCCGGTGTCGAAGGGAGAGAGCAGAGATGAGCTGGGGAGCTAGCGGCCACTCAGGCACATAGTCAGATGGGGTGAGATTGAGATGAGCCCAGAACACCCTTGATGGCAGGAGCTTGCATGCTGATGTCCACATTTTCCTGAGGATGGCTCAGCTCAGGACCTTGTGAGAGGCTGTCTTCTCATGAGCCTATAATTATTTGGAAGGATTTTATCTATGCAATTAAATTAATTGAAACCTAAATCTCTATTTTACCCTGAGTAGCCTCAAATAATAAGTAATAATTTTTTTCACCCCAGTGCCTTATCCAAATTCCCAAGCTGCTGTTTTTCTAAACAGTCCTTTGCCGGGGTGCTGGCTGGCTCAGTCGGTTAAGTATCCGACTCTGGGCTTCTGCTCAGGTCCTGATCTCGGGGTTGTGAGATCGAGCCCCACATCAGGCTCCACGCTCCGCACAGAGTCTATTTGAAGATTCTCGCTCTCTCTGTTTCCCTCTGCCCCCCCAAATAAATAAATTTAAATAGTCCTTTGCTTTTTTTGCCCCCGTTGCCATCACTGCCCCTGTGGTTTATGCATTTCTCTGCCTCCTCCGTGAATTTCCTTGCTGTCAACCTTAGTGTGTTCATCTCTTCGAATCCTGGGCTGCTAGCACACAGTCCCACACATCGTTGTGGCCCATAAATGTTCGCAGCTGATGTTGGGGACTGAAAGGGAGGGGGCGCGATGCAGAGAGAAGAGCAAGGCTGTGGCAGTTAGGGCTGGATCTCAGGTCAGTGACTGTAGGGAAGTTGCATCAACAGTTCACCCCAACATTCTTCTCCCCCCAAAGACTAACTGGCTCACAGGGGGTGGAGGAGGCCGGAATGCCGGCTGGAGGGAAACACAGGTCTGCTGTAGTCAGCACTGGCTGCTTCCTCCTGGTTTCATTGATGGCCTTGGTAGGCACCTCGTGGACCCCCCTCTGTCTCTCCCACTCTTCCCCTTTCCCTGTTTCACCTTATGAGCAGTGTTATTAAGAACAAACTAGCCCACTGTTTCAGGAACCAACTAGCCCCAAACTTAAAATCTGGACCCAGAAGTCCCAGAATGTCTCTTCCGTGACAGTCTTATTGGCCAAAGTAAAACCACAAGCAGCCGGGACTTGAGGGGAGAGAAATGGAGTCACGTCTGGCATCTTGCACATAGGGGGGTGGCAGAGATGTTGGGCCCCTCTCCGAAGACTCATTATCATACTCTTTCAAGTAGGCGAGGACCAGGAGTGGGCTTGACTCAAGGGAAGGCAATGAGAGGCCATCCAGGAAACTACTCAAGCCGCCAGCCACTTTCTGGAGTCAAAAGCAGAGAGGGATGGAGAGAGAGAAAGAGAGAGAGAGAGAAATCAAGAGAGAGAGAGAGAGAGAGAGAGAGAGAGAGAGAGAGAAAGAGAGAGAGAGAGAGAGGTAATGAGCCCACTGCAGAGCACAACTGAAGGGAGAGGATCTGTGAGAAAGAGTAGGAACCACGAGAAGCCACAAGTGAGCTGGAGGCAAGGAGAGGCTGAGAGAAGAGAAGATACGAAGCATAGACCTTAACTGAGAGAGGCAGACAGGGTTCTAGTCCTTAGTGCTGACCGGAAGCCTCCGTTCCAAGCTTAGTCGCAATCAGTCCTTGTGCGTTAGAAGATGTCCCTTTGTACCCGAGATAAGCAGGTGCGTCTGTTGTCTTCATTTCCAACAAAATGACCCAAGAAATGAGTTTGAATCCCAGATCCGCCACCTACTGATTCTGTGTCCTTGGGCAAGTTACTTCTGGGGTTCACCCTTCTCATCTGCAGAGGAGATGATTAATTATGCCTCTGTCCCCTGGCTGTTTTGAATATGACAGTATTTATATTATGAGAGTTAATACATTTGCAGGCTATTGGAGCGATGCCTAACAACCCTAGCAAGCACGGTGTAAGGATTGTTATTTTTTTAAAATAAGCTAATGTTTGGGAGTCGCAGGTTGAGAGTCTCTTTGGAAAACAAGTAAGCTGTTTCACTGGGGAAAATATATTATTTTCTTCTGTGATCAAGGTAGATCAGTCCTACCAGGCTGTTATTGTGTGCCTCTGAGTTGGACAGGTATATCCTGAAAAATCTGGAGCCAAGTTATCTACGAGGTTAGACAAAACTGTGGGTATAGTAAATCACAGAAGCCGAGACATCTTGATCCCTTATCAGGAATTTAGAGCTTCTTTGAGCTTGCTTTGCGCTCTTTACTCCATCCTTCATCTCCCCGCTCACCTCTCCTCTTCTCGAGATAACCCAATTTATAGAATTGCCTCAATATGCGCCGATTGACATGACATTTGGAGTGGGGAAGAATGCCAGAGAGACCCAGTTGTAACCTGTTGATTTATGGCCCGTCCACTTCACTGTCGCTCTCTGAGTTAACATCAAAAGGACGGATGAAGAATGCAATCACGCTGGGCAAACAAATATACTGTTGCAAATGACTTTGAAAAAAAAATTTTTTTTTCTTCTGGCCATGTATAAAATGAGCTAAAAGTGGCCCTTGGTGCACTCTTTCAAATACCTTCGGGCTTTGCACCATATGTTCCCTACGTTTCCTTTTATCACATGTGATTGTCTGTTATAACACACAGCCATTCCAAAGGGGAACCAGATGGCTGCGTGTTTCCCGGTTTGGGATTCTCCGGCAAAAAGGCAAAAGGGATCTGGGGCTGTATTCGGTTCTGATGAAACTGACAAGCCATCGGAGGTGATAATCAGTGGTATTTAAGGAAGGCCTGCCTTTATGATAAGGAGTGTAAGTGCTCAATCACGTCTGAATGTTTAATGGGCATATCCTCGAAAAACGGATTTAATGTATTCCTGTACATCTGCTCAGTTGGAATATGTCAAGACAGGCAGTATTTTAAACTAGTTTCTCTTTTTGGAATATCCACGTTTCAGAAAAAGCAAATCGTTTCTTAGACAGTTCAAAAAGTGGTCAATTTTCAACTCTTCTTGAGGTGGCTAGGGAATCATTTGCTCAATAAAAAAGAGTGGGCTGAACTGGAGAGAAGGAAGCCGGGAGGGAGGCGATGTGACGGTCTTCCCTACACAGTTGAATGGTTCTTGCGCACCCCGTTGCTTCACAGAAGTGAAATCATTCTGCCCTTAGGAGTGTGATGGGACAACTGTGCAGTTGGCCATGCAAATTGCATAATATTTCACTGCCTTATTTGTGCTGAAACAAACTCTGAATATGTCGGTGGACTGAGCGGGTCTTGTGTGCCCCCCCCCAAAACCAGGTTATTTCTGCATGTCAGCTCTAGGCCCACCTGCCCATCATAGCATTTGTTCACATGTCACTTTGTGCCATGGCCTTTTAAAAAGTGTTGTTAAGTACTCTGGGGGTGAAATATAGATGTGCAAAAAAAGGGCACAACTTAAAAAAAAATGGTGGGGAAGAAGAAGAGGTCAGATCCAAACACCAGATTCTGGAAAGAGTGGCTTATTATATCATGAGCTCCGGACTGAAAGCCCTGCTCTCTTCTTGGTGCCCCCAAATGCCAGTTCTTGCTGGCGTGTTCTCCACACCCCTTTTGGGTCTTGTTCTCTCCCTCTCCCTTTGGGAATCTCCAGTATATTCATGCTTCCCCCCCCCCCCCACCTGCTGCTGTTGGCATTGTCTCTCCTAGGGCTCCCTCTGATGCTCCAAACTGAGCCCCCCAACCCCACCCAGAAAGCTCCATCTTCAGTCCTCCCAGGCGCTTTCTACTCAAAATGGCCCAACCTGGACTGGACGTTGCCCACCCTCTCTCCTGGCCTGCTCCTCCCCCTCGAATTCCTTTCTTTGCTGATCACCTCGTGACTTGTTCCAGGCTGCAAGAATTGTTTGCCTAAAATAGAAATCTGATCATGGTGTTCCCTCAATCAAATCCTTCAGGAGAGTTCCATGATATTTCAGATGAAGCCCAGCCATCGTAACAGGGTCTAGACGGACCCAGTCCTTTCTTCCATGGTTGTCTTTCCTTTCTTGTCCCACGGGGATCTCTAGCTGACTTTGTAGTTCCTCACACAGCTTGCACACGCATCAGTGTTCCCATCTCCCCTTTCCTCATTTGTTATGAACCGCACGTGTCCTGGCATTTCTCGCCGGGTCCCAGGGAAGCGGTAGGGAAAGTAGGCGGGATGGACAGGTAGCCTGGATATTAGGGTGGAAGCTCTGAGGTCCCGTGGACAGACAGGTGGACACACAAAATGCTGTCCCCCAGGAAGGAACAGAGTGTGCAGAGAGTAGGCAATTGCGAATCTACTACGATTCCAAATATTTCTAAAAACAGTCACATGCTCTGTGGCCTTCTGGGTCCAGACTCTTCACTTAGCATCGTGTTCTCAAGGTTCACCTTGTCATACTAACTGTCAGCACTTTCTTCCTTTTTGGCTGATTGATATTTCATTGTACGGACAGACCACAGTTAGCATAAGTACTCATCACTCGATAGACGTTGGAGTCCTTCCCCCCTTTTGGGTTTTATGAATAAAGCGGCTGCGAGCCCCATTTCATAGGCAAAGAAACTGAGGCTCAGTGGGGTTAAGTAAAACACAATCATTTAAAACTGTTGCTTTTTGAACCAGAGAGACATAGATTCAAAACTCAGCTTCATCCCTTACTATAGACATAGACTTTGGACAAAACATTCCTCCCCTTTAGCTGCCATGGCCATACGAAGCTCGAGATAAACCATCTGACCGGCAGTGTCGATATGAGGACTCTTCATGATTCATATGGAGGACAGCTTTGTACGAAGTAGGATTTCCATGAAGAGTATGGATGGGCCCCTTCACACCCTGCCCTTCCTTGGGGCCCGGTTGCTGAGGCTGAATGAAGAAATCCACAGCACAGGAATTGAATTCTGGCTTGGCCACTTATCCACGATGTGACTTGGAGCCAGTCGTTCGCCTGCACGGTTGGGGACAGTAGCTGTTGCTGTGGTAATAAATGAGGTCAAGGGCAAGGCCCGGCAAAGGTCCTAGCACATGCGGGGGGGGGTCTCTGCCGGCCTTCGTTCTCTTCCCCTTGATGTCCGCTCAGCATTTCTTCTTTCGGTGCAATGCAGCATGCAGCTTAGCCCCTGGGGTAAGTTTTCAGCTCTGCATTTATGTGTACCCAGCATTTTACACCTTTGACTTACACCATATTAATATTCTATATTATTAGGAAAAGAAGAGCTTGAAAGAATGTAATTTCGGAGCTGCTTAGTTGGGTCAACACACGATGTGTTCCTGAAACATCTTGCTTGTCAGTCGAACCTTTACTTCTTTAATTTTTGCTAAAGCAAACCTCCCTAGACTCGATCATCTAAAAATTAAAGGCACCAAGACTTTACACCAAGTGTAACCTGATGCTCTGGGGGTCTCGAGGTTTCTGCTTAGCCAGAGCAGGGGCCACCAGTGCAGCCGAGGTCTCCGCCTGGCTTCCATTCATTTTGCAAGGAACGAAGTGTAGGTCAGGGGTCGGGGCAGGGTGAAGGAAAATATCTTTGAAAGAGCTCATCAGATGTCACTCAGGGATTATTCATTTACCGGAAAGTCTACCTTTGGCCTGGGGATTTACCGAAGGTAGAATTCGCTAGATGTTTCCTTTGAACTCTGTATCCAGGCATCCAGAGGAATGCGGGCTCGCCCCTGCGCCACGACCCCTGCCCTGTGGCCCGGCTGCCGTGGCGTTTGTCCACACCTGATGCCAGCCACACCGCTCTGCTCGGGCTCTCCCAGAAGCCCGGGGTTTCAAGGATGAGGAGAGAAAAAGAAAATACAAAAAGAAAGAATAAATGGACTTTACAGTACTTCCGTCTTCCGTTGCTCTCACCGGACCATCAGAGTCCTTAACGTGTATGGAGCCAAAAGCCACGGAGAGCGCAGCAACGTCACTTATTAGGAAATGAACAGCCACGCGCGTTCCTGGCTTCCCCCAATCCCTACTCAGCTGCGCATCTCGCTTGAGTCTCAATGGGTTTGCACTTATCCACTTACGCACTTCCAGAAATGTTTGCAAGTTCAGAGAGACACAAAGTAGGAAGGTGATCTCCAGGGGCGGGGGAAGGGGGGCAGGCAGTTTCACAGGGACACTGCTTCAGTTTTGCAGGATGGGCTGAGCTCCGGAGGCAGACGGTGGTGAGCGCTGTGGACAGTGTGAACGCACCTGATGCCACTGACCTGTGCCTATAAACATGATGAAGACGGGGAATTTTGTGTTAAGTGCACTTTATTGCAATTAAAAATAGTTTAAAAATTACACTGCCAATCTTCAAGCTGTTAAAGTTCAAAAACACCAAGTTGGAAATGAAGTATGTCACTCTGATAGCGTTTATTACCGCTCTGGCCACTTACCTTGAATCGTACTTATATTTATGAAATATTTAATTTCTTTAAGGATTTTTTTTAGTGGCTTGGTAGTTTTAGGTTCCCAGCAAAACTGAGAGGCAGGTGCAGAGATTTCTCATACGCCTCCTGCCCACACTCCCGTGCAGCCTCCCCCACTATCCACACCCCCCACCAGACCGGACGCGTGTTACAGCTCATGAACCTTATTGAAACACCATCATCGCCCCGAGTCTGTAGTTTACCTTAGGGTTCACTCTTGCTGTGGTACATTCCAGGGATTTGGCCACACGTATAATGACATGTATCCATGGTTATAGTATCACAGAGAGTATTTTTACTGCCCTAAAAATCCTCTGTTCTCCACCTCTTCATTCCTCCCTTCTTGTAACCCCTGGTAACTACTAATCTTTTTACTGTCTTCATAGTTTGGCCTTTTCCAGAATATCCTAGAATTGGAATTATACAGTGTGTTGTCTTTCAGATTGGTTTCTTTTATCTAAACATAGTCATTTAAGTCTCCTCCTTGTCTTCCTCTGGCTCGACAGCTCATTTCTTTTTAGCGCTAAATAATATTCCATTGTCTGGGTGTGCCGCGGTTTATTTATCCGTTCATCTACTGAAGGGCGTCTTGGTTGCTTCCAAGTTTGGACCTTGATGAATAAAGCTGCTATAAACATCCATGCACAGGTTTTTGACAGGACGTAAGTTTCTGACTCCTTTGGATGAACACCAAGGAGCCCAATTGCTGGGCCGTATGTTAGGAGTATGTTTAGTCTTAGACCAAACTTGTCTTCCAAGGTGGCTGCACCAGTTGGCATCCCCAGCAGCAGTGAACAAGAGGTCCTGCTGCCCCACATCCTCGCCAGCATTTGGTGTCGCCTGTGTTCCAGGTTTTAGAAGCTTTTCCAATAGTGCCTTGCGGTTTCTCACTGTTGTTTTAATTTTCATTTCCCTGATGACCTATGAGGTACAGTATCTTTCTGTATGCTTATTTGTCATCTGTATATCTTCTTGGGTGAGGTGTCTGTGAAGGTCTTTGGCCTATTTGTTAAAGCAGGTTGTTTATTTTCTTATTGTTGAGTTTTAAGTGTTTTTATTGTTTGTTTGGTTTGTTTTTGTGTTTGTTTTGTGTATTTTGGATAGCGGTCCTTTATTAGGCATGCCTTTCGCATCTGTTTTGCCATCTTGTCCTCTTGACATTGCCTTGTGCAGAGCAGAAATTTTCAGTTTTAATGAAGTCCAGCATATGACTTATTCCTTTTCAGGATTGTGTTTTTGGTGTTGTACCTAAAAACTCATTGCCATACTCAAAGTCATCTAGATTTTTTTCCTACATTATCTTCTAGGAGTTTGATAGTTTAGTATTTGACATTTCAGTCTATGGTCCATTTTGAGTTCATTGTTGTGAGTGGTATAAGGTTTGCGTCTCGATGTATTTGTTTATTTTGCACGTGGATGTCCAGTTGTTCTAACCCCATTTGTTGAAAAGACTCTGCTCCGTTGTGTTCCCTCTGCTACTTTGTCAAAGTTCCATTGACTGTATATTGTGCGGATCTCTTTCTAGGCCCCTATTTTCTTTCGCTGATCTATTTATTTATTCTTTTGTAAATACCACACTGTCTTGAGGGTTGTCACTGTATAGTAAGTGTTGAAGTTGGTTAGGGTCAGTTCTCCAACTCTGTTCTTTTTCTTCAATATTGTGTTGGTTATTCTGAGTCTCTTGCCTCTCCATTTAAACTTTAGAATTAGTTTCTCAGTATCCACAAAGAAGCTTGCATCATTTTAATACACAAAGAATTACATAACAATGTATGTACTTTCTTTCCCAAAGATATTATTATATTTGCATAAAAAACAAATGCAAGATTTTTGCACCAATATAAGGCTGGTAAAATTTTCTTGAATATTCATACAAGACATCTGTAGTTAATGAAACTAGTCATACATTTTAATGGATTCCGAGGATTGGAAATTCATCTAATCAGTTGAAAATACGTTCAGCAGACTGTGCTATGCCATCGTTATTCCTAAAGGTATAGCTATTCCCCTTCAAGCCCTTTGTGATTCAACAGACCATTTAAAAAAGACCTAAGGCAAGTGGTTCTCAAAGTGTGGTCCCTGGCCACAGCAGCAGCACCATCTGGAAACTTGTTAGAAATATAAATTCTTGAGGTTATCCTAGACTTTCTGAATCAGAAACTCTGGGGATAGAGCCCAGAAATCTGTGTTTCAACAAGCCCTCCAAGTGTCTTTGATGCATGCTAAAGTTTGAGAACCAGCTACATAAGGAAAACATATGAAGCTTATAGTGATCTGAGTTTTTTTTTCTTTTTTACGATTATTTATTTATTTATTTGACAGAGAGACACAGCAAGATCAGGAACACAAGCAGAGGCAGAGAAAGAGAAGAAGCAGGCTTCTAGCCGAGCAGGGAGCCTGATGCGGGGCTTGATCCCAGGACCGTGAGATCATGACCTGAGCTGAAAGTAGACGCTTAATGACTGAGCCACCCAGGCACCCCAATCTGAGTCTTTTCCTTTTGTGCCTTACAGTAAAATTAAAGAACACCTGGACAAGTCTTGCAGAATGGGAACATGGTAGGAAGGAAAATACCCCCAAATAACTAAAGAACATCAGTCTTTGAAATGTCGCATCAAAACAGAACATTAAAATGACAACATAATGTAGGAAAAACCTTACATCAGCTCTGATCCTGGAGTAGTTCAGAAGAACCCTTCATTCAGAATGTGCAGAAGGTGTAGACTACAACTTAGATGTTTCTGCTGATGAAGAAAGTAGTGCTTAAGTCTACAAAGAGTTAAATGTTACGGTGGGTTAAGGGAGAAGACATTTTAGGAATGTTAAGGCAGCTTCAAGGGGTGGTTTTAGGGATGACTGCTTGGGTGCAGGTGTGAGATATGCTACCCTTCTGGAGGAGAGTTGTGAGTAGTTGAGCTCCTTGGTGGGGGCCCAACACAAGATCCCAGTCCAAAGTACTAAGTTGTCAATGTCTTCACAATCATCATGAACGATTAGGGAGCACCAACCCCATTGTCAGCCTTGTCCCAACAGAAGGTGAGAGGGATGGGAGATGTTAGAGGGCATTCCTGAGGAAGGCTAGAACAGCGTGTGCCATTAAAATGAAACCCAGGACTCCAGAAATTCCAACACCGCTGGTGGACACCGTGCTTTCTAGAACTTTTGAAATAAAGGTAGAACAACACAAAATTCCCTTTCCAGCCCTTCCTGGTCCCAGGGTTGAGTGAATCTCATTGCCTCTTGGTTCCCCAATATTTCTCACATCTACGTCTGTCCTTGTACCTTAATAAATGACTTGTTGAATTTTGTTCGCAATCTGAATCCCTCGTGAGGGGCTTAAGTCCTTCAGGACCACAAAGAAGGGGTTCAATAAATGTTATGGAAAGAAAGGAGTGACTACATAAAGGTTAAAGATTCAGATTAGGAATCAGTATCTTAGGAAAACCCTTGGAGGTAATGAGTTTTCATGATCTAAAACAAATCTTAAAAATTTAAAGGTTGGGTGGTAGAAATCGTTTGGGGAGTTTGTGCAGGTCATAAGCTATCCTTGCCCTTTGAGAATGGCCTTCAAGAATGCAAATGTCGGAGTGCCTGGGTGGCGCAGTCAGTTAAGCATCTGAATTGTGATTTCAGCTCAGATTGTGATCTCAGGGTCCTGGGATCGAGTTCCCGTGTTGGGCTCCGTGCGCAGCGTGGAATCTGCTTGAGATTCTCCCTCTCTCTCTGCCTCTGCTGCTCATTCTCTCTCTCTCTGTCAAATAAAGAAATAAATCTTAAAAAAAGAAAGTAAATGTCCTCTGGTGCTTGAGCACGGGGTGAGGTATGGAAGTATTAGATCATTATACTGTACACCTGAATCTAATATAACACTGTATGTTACCTAACCAGAATTACAATAAAAACTTAAAAAAAAAAAAGAATGCAAACGTCCTTGCGATCACTGCCTTTTTTCCAGCATCTGGTTTAACAGGCACTTAATATATATTTGTTAGAAGATTGGATACATGGGTGACCCTCTGGGAAGCCTTGATCATGACATGTGACCATGCCCACTCCAGCTGAAATTGATTGCATCAGGATTGCATGCACGACTCAGTGGGCCGAAGCGCTTCTCTCCTGGAAATTAAATTGGTACTGAAAGACACTTGAACTCTGAGTGTTCTTGGAATGGTAGCATTTAAGTTGGGGGTCTGTAGGGTTAGCCATATTCTGCCACTTGGAAGGAGAAGCAGAAGAAGTAATTGATGGATATTCATGTATGTACATGGGCATTTGTGCACATTTATGCATCTACGCACCCCCCTCTCCCCACCCCCCCACATTTCAGCCTTTTTTGGGGGCCTCCTTTCTGGTTCTTATTTACATTCTCTTCTTGAGACCCCAATCTCATTCCTCCCCTTGGTTCTATGAGGTACCCCCTATTATTATAATAAATCCACCTTCTGCCTAAACCAGCTCAAGTTGATTTTTACCACATGCAACTAAAAACTATTAGCAAATACGCTCTGTCACAATTCATTTTTGTTCTCCAATATTTCAACATTTGCAAGATTCAAAAATCACCCTCGTAAATATTTGTGTTAATTTGAATTAATTTCCATTTCCCTGGACTTCAGCTATTTAGAAATGCCTGTTTGGCCCCCTTCCATCCTGCAAAAAGCCGTGCAAAGCAAAAGGAACCACGAGGCACCAGCCGAGGGACACTCTCAACCTCTGTGTATCAAGTATGCCTTTGAAACCCTTGGAGTCTTCCTGGGAAGCCCTTTCCCGGCAAGGGAAGGAAAACTAACAAATTTCAGAAGTAAACTTGAAATGTTACTCATTGCTGTGGAAAAGGGCAACTTTGAAGTAATCAGAGAAATGAAACCAAACAAGTTCTCTTGAGTAGCACGGTAAGTAGCAGTCAGAGTGGAGATCTGGGGCCAGATGGCTAGTCTGCATGTCACAAGCCCCCAGCATCCCGGGTCTTGGCTTTGCACCCCGCCGTCCGTAGCAGAGGCTCTCATCTGAGAAGATGCTCCATATGTGTGTGTATGTGTGTGCATCGAATGAAAAAGGACTGAGAGATGAAATAAAGGATTGCGATTAAGTGATTACGTGTGGAGATCAGAATCAGAGGGAAACTGTGATTCCAACGTCTCCTGCCCTGTGTGACCTCGAATGTGTTGACTTGTTCTTGCTTTGGCTTCCCGAATTATAAACCAGCGACGAGAACGGAGTGTTGAGTATTAAGTGAGTCGATGCATGCCCAACATTATACCAGTGTCTTCGAGGAAGGAAGCATGTAATAAACATTTGCTTCCGAATCATTATGTTAGAGGGTAGCTTTTCATAATCACATTTTCCCTCCTTTAAAATTTTATGAAAGTGTTAGAAGGAAGAGTATTAGGGACATTTAATTGAACTTTTATAGTATAGATATTAAAGAAATATATCCCTGGGTAAGCTACACTAAACGGTCTTGCTCCCAAGTGAAAATTTAGGAAGAGATATCAATGCCCTGCCCCACAAAATTTCAGACCCTTAAACAAAAAATCTAAATTTAAAAAGCTTACAGGATGGCCACATCAGAGGAACATTTGGGTACAGATAGCATGTCCTCTAGCTTCTAGCCAGAGACCCCGTAGGGCTCTTGGGCTCCAGGAGATCGGCTCAGGTCCAGCTGGTCGTGGTGGCCGCAGCAGGGGATATCGTGCGGGGGGCACACAGGCCGGGGTCCTTGCCGTCATGGATGGTGCCAATCCACGGATTACTTCCTACTCCGTGAGTCCCCCGCATAATCTGCAAGGAAATAGGGCTTTTCAAGATCCTTTCCCCTCCCCACCAATCGACTCCATTTGGATTACTTTTAGCCCTTTTTGCTGGAGATGTTTACGTATTTGTGGCTCTTGGGAAGCTGTTCCCAGCTTGGCACCAATGCTGGGTCTTCCCGAGGCCACGGGGGAATTTTTGGGTAACAGTGAAGTTAGGGGTGAGAGTGTAGAAGAATCAAGGACAATCCGTCCCACCTCCTGCACGAAGACATCAGACGCACAGACCTGTTAGCACCCAGTTCCCGCGCAAGGGTGTGGTGTTGGGACCACCTTAGTACTGGTTCCCTGTGGATAGTAAAGGGGGTAAATTGGCATGTACCCTCCATCCTGTTCTCCTTCTGGGTTGGAAAAGCAGGAACTACAAATCCCAGGCTGCCTTGCATCTAGGGTCAGGGTGTGCCTTAGGTCAGCCGAACCTGATGCACTCCCGAGAGATTCAGAGGGCAGGAGCAAAGCAGGGTCGACTTCTGCTCTTTGTGTTGGCAAAGCCAGTTGCCAACACGTAAGTGTTTTCTGTTTCTGCATTGCCAAAGATCCCAGTGTGCATGTTGACAGGCAAGGCCCAGGGCATCCTTCTTTCTTTTCTTTTCCTTTTGATGCAGAGGTGGCATGCGCGGTGCAGCCGCCGAAACCGAAATTTCCAGCAGCCGTGCTCATGTTGAGATGATTCCCAGCCCAAAGCCCACTCCTGGCAGTGTAAGGACACTGCTCATGCTCCCTGGAGACAGTGCAGACAGAGGTTCCTAGCCCAGGATAGTTTCCCAAGCAGCTGCTCGATGAGCGAACATCAGGAAGTGAACCTTAATTAATTCAGCATATGTTTCTGGAACTCTAATGCTGCAAGGATGCTTAGCAGGTTCTGCGATCTCTTTTGATCACATATTTGCTGTGTGACTCTGGCCTCAGTTTCTTCATTTAGAAAATGGCAACACTCCTTTCACCCAGCTCGTACGATCTGCCTGAAGAATAGGTAAAATGATGCGTGTAAATAAAGCACAGTCTGGTGCCTGACCCGGAGGAAGACGTCAGTAAGGTTACTGACGGGACGGTATGTATTTTGTGCTAGGTGTTAGAGCACAAAGATAAACACAACAGACTTGGTCTCAACCCGATGGAGTTTGCAGTGGAAAAGGAGGAAAAGGGAAGGCAGACATTTAAGCAAGATTAAGAACAGCATAGTAATTACCACGAAATAGGATCAGGGGACATGCCGCAGGGACACGAACACTAGTCGAGCTGAGAGAGGGTCTGGGGGGCAGAAAGGTGGGCTTGGGGACAATTCTCTGAAAACCAGTTGGGCAGGAGCCTACTTGCGGACAACTGATTTCCCAATGCCTAATGGCTGATTCATCAAAGTTTATGAGTTTACTAGGCACTTATTTTCAGAATATTCTTCTTGGGTCTAATCAATTAATGTATTTCCCCTAGACACATTGAGTTGTCAAAAAGTTCTGGGTTTTTAGGGTGGTTTTGACTCCATGAATATATTTTCCCTTAATGTTCATGTTGGTGTGATCCCATGCCAATGAAGTCATTTATTGAATATATTAGTAATTACAAAGATTTTATATTACAAATATAGTGAATCTATTCTAAAGCAACAGCCATTCAATATTTTATTGATTATAGTTAAGTCAATGAAGTTATTTATTGAATATACTAATAATTACGAAGATTTTATATTACAAATATAGTGAATCTATTCTAAAACAACAGCCATTCAATATTTTTATTTATTATAGTTAAGAAGCATATGATCCTCAGAATAAAATATTTATTTTCCTGAATATATTCAAGAAGACTGTCCCTTCAAGGAAGGTTTTGGCCAATGAGGAATTTTGGCAAATTCAGCCAATTGGTCGTTTGGCAAATAAATCAAAAGTTCTGTTTCTCTGTCCCTTAGTGCTGCCTTCTAGCCCCCTGTCATGAATCCACATGATATTATACAAAATGGATACTTGAAAATGGAACTTGGCCAACAATAGTGAAAGTGCAGCAAAGAAATGAAAAGTGATAACATCAGAAGTGAAATTCTAGTCACAGAAATGGATTTCAAAAGGA
Source organism: Spilogale gracilis (assembly GCA_004023965.1). NCBI lineage: Eukaryota > Metazoa > Chordata > Mammalia > Carnivora > Mephitidae > Spilogale > Spilogale gracilis. Next base: position 42,991 of record PITA01000905.1, read on the forward strand.
AAAGGTGACCGTGCCAATACTGATGCAGAGACACCGGCTGAAGGGGCGCAGATCAGCGGCAACGAGCAGGGCGGTTGTGATGGAGAGGAGGATGTACCAGAGGAAGTGAGGCTGGCAAAGAACTTGACACTGAAGGAACGCTCAGAGATAGTTCCTGACACCGAAGGTACAAAGGATAAAGTGGGAGAAGCAGATCCGGATTTAGAGAGAAGTGTGACCATTTTCTAAGGCATGGAAAAGATGCTCCGTTGTTAGTTATTAATAAGTGTTTACAAAAAGGATGACACTTTGATTTTTAATGTCTCTGATGTTTTAAATTACAGCATACTAAGTAAATATGAGCTTGGCTAGGTTTTATTTCCCTATACATTCATAACTGACGAGAAGAGACTCTTTAATCTTTTGACATAAGTGTAATTCACAGCACAGTCATTTCCCCATGCATGACCACGATGGCTTCGCACGGCTTCGGCTGGTGCAGCCGTTTCCACCATTCTGCACCACCACTCATAGGAGACTGCCTGCACTTAAACTTGGGCAGAGGGGAAAGAAAACCTGGGGATGTTTGTCTTGCATTCCCTTTGATGTTCCCACTTCAAGAAATATACAGAATTCCAATATTTTGCATTTTAAAGTCTGACTTCTAGGAAATTGCAGAGCAGTGAAATGTACACCATTCCTCTCCGCTTTCTGGCAGCTAACTCAAATGAAACAGGTGGTGGGAAACAGAGTGTGGTACTTGTGGAAGATGAGAGAGAATTTTGATGGCATCTGGAAGAATGTTATCTGATGCTAACGCTGATTTTCTCCATGATTGCCCATTGGTGCGGCGGAGCAGGGCTCTTAACACTGTCAGAACAATTTTCTCCTTGACTGATCTTTTCCAAAAGGGTTCTCACTGATGAGCTATTTTTCATTATTATTAGAATTTAAGTACCACACTTAAGTCAGACTTCTACATTCTGAGATGTAACCTTTAGCTGTCATTGTAAAAAGATAAACAAAAGTGAAACTCTGATATACCTGGTGAAATGAAAGGAAACCAAGATGAGAAATATTTATGCAGAGACAGTCATATGGATATTTTTGTCTATGCCGCATAAACTGCTGAGCTGGTTCTACAAGAAAATGTGCTACAACTTTCTATATTAATTTTGTGACTCTATTTCAATTAACTCCATAGAACTAGTTCTATCATCCATGTGAAAATATGTTGATTAACTCTAAAATTGAATTCTGAACATTCCCTGGGCTCGGACGCTGTCCTATCAGTAGCGGGTTTCCGAGACTCGGTATGGCTTTCACTCAAGGGGGCCACAGTCTGAAGCCCCATCCAGGCGAATCTGCATGGGGGCTCTCCCAAAGAATCAGACCCACCACCAGCACTCACACATTAGAGTTGAGTATCACCAGACAGAGGTCCAGCATCCTTACAATGTGAAGATGTGGGTCCCTTTTGCAACTTACTTCTACTTCCCCTCTAAAACACATTTAACCTCACCCGAAATGCCTCTGTCCTGGGTTTTCTAGGAGATCAAATAAAACAAAATAGGTGAATATACTTGTTGCTGGTAATTGGAGATGTGTTTTGTGTGTGACCTCTCCTTCCACCCAAATACCTACCCGACTGTAACCTTCCACTGGAACTTCTGAGCTTTGGGTTAAGTCATTTATCAGCCGTGTACCATGTGAAACACAACTTCTTTAGAAGGCTCCCTGAAGGGATGCCTGGGTGGCTCGGTTGGTTGGGCGACTGCCTTCGGCTCAGGTCATGATCCCAGAGACCCGGGATCGAGTCCCACATCGGGCTCCCTGCTCAGCAGGAAGCCTGCTTCTCCCTCTCTCACTCCCCCTGCTTGTGTTCCCTCTCTGGCTGTGTTTCTCTCTGTCAAATAAATAAAATCTTTAAAAAAAAAAAAAAAAAAAAAGAAGGCTCCCTGAATACTCAAAGTAAATTTATGTTTAATATTATTTAGAATGCCTTGAATGAATGGAACAGATAAAAGGTCAATTTTCGTGTTGGAAAAGGAAGTAGGAAGTCCAAAAGACAGGGTTTAGGTCACAGAGAAAATTCCCATGGGCTGACTTCATTAATGTACGGTCTGTTTGGCTTTTCCTAGCACACCCGGATGCTTCCGCAGAATTAAGCACTTTAAGACTTGGCTCTCACAAACACAATGAATAAAACTATTTATTGGTTGTGGGGACGAATTCAAGAAGCAGCGATGGTGTAATGACAAGCCTCAGCCTCTCCTGTGCCTGCCTGGGAAGTCCACACTTTGCATGACATTTGCATGAGTGGATGACAGCCATCAGGAGACAATTGTCCGTGACCATAGCCGCCTTTCTGCGGGGTCCAGAGAGATTCAGGGACTGACCTGGGAGCCACCCGCTTACATTCCAGGTAGTGAAGCTAGAGCACCCCCGCCCCTGCCCCATGTGAGGGTATTAAGAAGGGGAAGCTTTGGGAGGTGCTTAGGTGATGAGGCTTCCACGATGGGACTCCTGTTCTTCTACAAGACAGTGCAGAGAGCTCCCTTCCCTTCCAGCGCCCGAGGACACCAAGAAGGGGCACCTGCAGCCCAGCAGAGGCGTCGTTGACCCTGACCGGCAGGGGCCGGCACCCCGATGTTGGGCATGCAGCCGCCACCCAGGCCTGTGAGGGATGCCACCTCCTGCGGATGAGCCGGGCGGTAGGTGGTACTCTGCGGGGGCTCCAGGGGCGAAACTAACAGCGGCTGCCGGTCCCGGGGTGGAGTCCCGGGGTGGAGTCCCGGGCAGGTGCAGTAGGTGCTTTCCATGCCCTCTCTCTTCTGGCTGTCAGAGCAACCCTGTGAGGTCTGTAAAGGACCACTCAGCGTTTTCCTAGATGAGGACGCTAAGGTTCAGAGAGTTGGACCAGCTCATCGGATCACCGGGCTTGTCAGCGGCCAACCACGAATTCACCTCGGGCCCCAGGAAGACAGAGCCCGACCGGTCGCCACCCAGGGTTCGGCAGATCCCAGCCAGGGCTCCGTGGATCCCCGATTTTCCGGCGTGTCGGTAGCTTCGGGCCTGACAGGTGCAAGATTGCAGAAGAACAGGACTGACTGTTCCATGCCACCTCACTGAGTCATTTAGGTTTTGTTCGCATGGGCATTTCCTTACCCCGAATCTAATCTATGAAGTTAATGGGGGTGTAAATCCCTCCGAATCACCATCTGCCTCCCTACTGCACCATGCCATTAACATGGTAATGGCTAATTCCAACTGAGGTCTGTTAAAAATTCCCCAGGGCCTTCCAAAGCCACCACTGCTCAGGAGCTCACGACCCACCATGTGCCCTGAGAAAATCGACCTGCTCTGACAGTGAGCTATAATAGCCGCACCCCCTCCCCAGCCCGGACAAGGAAACGTGGTTGAAATGGCCCAGGTCAAAGCTGGGAGGGAGAGAGAGTGAAAAACAAAAAGACAGAGAAAGAGAGAACCCAAAACAAAAAGGGAAAAAAAGAGGGAGAGTGCCCAGGAAGGGAAAGGGAAAGAAAGGACAGAAAGAAAAAGAAAGATAGAAAAGCAGGCAGGAAGGATGCAGGGAGGGAGCGACAAGAGAGTAAATCCACAGAGCTGGGGAAAATTTTGTATTGATTGGAGATTTGAAAAAATGGACCTGGGGACAGCAAACTAGGAAATGCATGACACATGGAGAATGTACTTTCTTTCTTTTTAAAAAGATTTTATTTATTTGTTTGACAGAGAGAGATCACAAGTAGGTAGAGAGGCAGGCAGAGAGAGAGGAGGAAGCAGGCTCCCCGCTGAGCAGAGAGCCCGATGTGGGCCTCCATCCCAGGACCCTGAGATCATGACCTGAGCCGAAGGCAGAGGCTCAACCCTCTGAGCCACCCAGGCGTTCTGAGAATGTACTTTCTGGAACAGACATAGAACAAAGATCCCACACAAGGGCCTGGAATCCATAAGTTTACTTTTAGTGCCAGAAAATGTTTCAGAGAAACTGCAGAAAAACCTGGGACGTTTTCTTTTCGGATCACATTCGCCCCAAAGAAATCGGCAAGGTGTTGTTATCCGTAGCACCGGGCAGGATTTCTTCTAGACTCCTAATTTGCCAGAAGATTCTTCTTTGGTCAAATGACACCCAGTATGAAGACAAAATGGGAGGGAGATATACTGCTGCTAGGGAAAGAGAAGTGGATAGGAGTTCATGAAAAACAGCTGGAGTGGAGGAAAAAACTGGGAGTTACAGGAAACTAGTGACTTATAAATCCTGAGAAGGAAAGTAGCTGGTTTGTGCTTGTTTTGCATTCCCACATTGTCTTGGGGAGTAGGAGGTGTTGATCCCAATTGTCTCTGTGTTTCTCATATATTATGAGGAGATCTGCTCTGTTGAAGAGCTCATCTGAACTGCAAAGAGGAGATTTTGAAGAGGAGCTTAGGCATCCAAGACTTCTGGTCACATTTACACGGAGTCTTGGTTTCAAGATACCATTATTTGCATATTGTAGGGTAAAACTAAGTGGTGACTGCTGGCTAGGTATCTCCCAAGGACATCACCACAGCTTTCTAACTGTCAAGGTATGAATGGGCAAGAGACTCTCTCCCGTTGTCCAAAAGGCAAAGCATGCACTTTCTGTTTCTTAGCAAGAGGGCCCAAGTCTTACCCCTCACCAGCAGTGTATGAGTTTCTTACCACTGCTGTGACAAATACCATCATTTGGTGGCTCAATATGACACAGATATATTATCTTGCAGCTCTGGAGGTCAGAAGTCTAAAATAGGTCCACAGCCCTGCATTCTTTCTGGAAGCCTTATGGGACAATTTGTTTCTTCACCTTTCCCAACTTCTAGAGGCAGCTCACATTCCTTGGCTCATGGTCCCTTCCTCCATCTTCCTTCCTCTCTGAACTCTGTTTCTATCCTTATACCTCCCCTTCACTCACCGCACCACGCAAGGACCCTCGTCATTGTATTGGGCCCACAGGAATAATCCAGGATAAATCTCCCCATGTTAAGAGTCAAGATCCTTAACTTCTTCATACTTCTACAAAATCCCTTTTGCCATGTAGGGTAAGATAGAGGTTCAGAAGCTTAGGGCGTGGAATATCTTTGGGGTCATTATTCAGCCTACTATATGCAGTCTTGACACAGGGGCAGCACATTAAAATGTAAGGTATTTGAACACTTGCCAATTAAAATTATATATATATGTATTAATGTCCCATATACTTGATGTAAAAACATATATCTTCTTTAGCACTCATTATAGATGTTTTAACATCACGTGACCCTTGGTTCTCCGGCTGAAAGTAATATGTAGTCCAGAAAACGGAGTTGTTATATATTATATTTTCCTAATTTCTTGACCTGCAATTTATTAGTTAAGAAACCCTTCTTAGTTCATGTGCCTGGGAGGAAGAATGATGGCAACATCCTTGGTTCTCCTTATTGACCTGCAGATATCTAAGTACTGACATGCAGATATTCAAATATTGACATGCAGAACTTGGTTCTAGATACTGACATGCATCTAGATATTAACATATGGAACTTTCCATAATAGCAATAAAAATTAAGTGGTCACTCATTTTGCTTGGAACTGGATTGGGTGTTTTCCGCACATATCTCATTTATTACTTACCAGAACTTTCTGAAGGCTGTCTAACTACATTGATTTTGCATATGCGGCAACTAAGGATCAGAATGAGTAAGTAACTTGTTAGAGATGAAGAAACAAGTTAGTTGCACTCTTGAGAGGTAGTGAACTCCCCACTCCCAACACACACACACACACACACACACACACACACACCCCACAGATTCTTGAGTTCTTTCATTTGGCTGATACGTTTGTAGATTTTTGGGCAATTCAAATTTCCCTCATTTTTTTTTTTACAGGCATGTGCAAATCAGATCGGAATGAGAGCTAACCAGTGGAATTTTGAAAATATGATGCATCTGAACATGAGATACTTGAAACCTAGTTTGCTTTCATCACTCTCCCCTTTATTTCATTTCATTTTCGAGTTGGCTCAGCTCTTATAGCTAAAATGGCTTAATGGTCATTCCTGGTGTGTACATTTGTTACTAAATTTATTTCCTCAGTTATTCTTCACAGATGGTGGTGACCTCCCCTCATTGCCTTTCTCTTTTCAACCTACTGAGAAAAGTGTTTTCTTGGAACATCATGCCACTGGCCCGTATTAAGCATATTGATTTGAAAGAAATAGCTGAAAGGTCACAGCAGTTGGGTGACAGTGAACAGTGGTGAGTGGGGGGCTCTGCTGGTTAGCATCAGGGCTGGGTTTGTGGTCTTAGGCCTTATTCAACTCAAATCCCAGTGGTCATCGATAACGATGAGGATAAAAATGGCCTCAAAGAATTAGGAGGACAAAAGGGTAGGGCCTGTTGGATGAGTGGTTTCAAAGCCCCAGGAAAATGAACTAATAATCCCTAGGGAATTGCTCCCATGGAGGGCAATTCTGAAAGAAGTTGCCAGGTTTCCATTTAGATAGGCTGCAGGGGGAGGAGGGGAAAAGTTTCGAGGTGGAGGGAAGAGAGGTGGAGTAGGGGTGCTGGTTTAAAGGAAAATGCTCTTTGGTATTGGATTACCATTCCAAGTTCATCATAAATGGGCCTGTGTGTCTGTTCATCAGGAGCCTCCTGACCACACGGTCCCTCACATGCACTGTTGTTGGACCTTCAACATATTTGCACATTAGCGCCAATGTCATTTAAAATACAATCAAATGTGGGCTAGGAGAGTCTATACATGATCTCCTGTTCACTTCCAGAGACCAACTCTTAGCCCAGGTCACCATGAGAACAGAGGCCCTGTGGTCTCTGAGTCCTACTACCTTTCTCTGAAGATTAGGCTAAAGTCTTGTAATGAATCTTTAAGCACTAGTTTATATTCCTGTTCATCTTGTGCAAACACACACACACACACAAACTGGCCTCCTAGGTGCTTCCCTGACATTGTAGAGAAATGAGCACTGGGCTTGGAGTCGAATTATGTGCAACACATGACAGTCTAATTCATGGTCATGGAATGTCCCTGCACCTCAGTATCCTCATCATCAAAATTGTGAAAAATAATACCTACGAGGAAGCATTGTTACGAAAATCAAATGCAACTGGTGTGAAGGCTCTTGATAAAGTATTTAGTGAAACACAGATGTAAATATTTATTATTATTTCATGAAGGAACTAGGCAGTTTTGGGGACCTACAATGTTAAAAGTAATTAGTGTGGAGAGAGTCCCTAAGAGGACAAAGGAACTGGTACATAGGGAACAATAAGAAACCATAGAATTGGGCGCCTGGGTGGCTCAGTTGGTTAAGCGACTGCCTTCGGCTCAGGTCATGATCCCGTCTCATGACTCCTCATCCTTCACAACCTCAAAACCGCTTAGACTGTGAGGTCCTTAAAAAGCGTGTGTACTCTAATATGGTGCCCACCTTCGACAACTTAATGCAGTTCCATGATTAAAGTTGCAATTCAAATAAAATTTGCTCAATGAACAAATCTATTGGTTTCCATTTCTTAGGAATGCCTTCTGAACGTACAACCCGTTAGCTCTTGTCTTTTTCCAAAGCTTTACCTTAAAGTAAATGATTATTTATTAAAGGGTTTGCTTATATGGCCACCTGTAGATATATTAACAGGACACCCATTCTTTCGTCCTCTTACGGACTCTCTCCACGCTAATCACTTTTTAAAAAATATGTAACACTTCACAGATCTGCACGGTATCCTTGCACAGGAGCCATTCTAATCTCTGTATCGTTCCAAGTTTATGTGCTGCCAAAGTGAGCACCACACTAACTACTTTTAATGTTAAAGGTCCCCTCATTTAGTGAGACCCTGCAGGACCAGCAGGGCTGTCACGGTGAAAGCTGATGGGTGAAAATGGCCATCACGTGCAGATGGAAGGGTTGCTTGGCTGGGGAGAGCAAGCAGAGCGGTGGATTTTTATTGGAACATTCTGGAAGGTAAGAAAACAAACACAGTAATTCAAAGCATATGCCATCGAGTAGTCTGTGTGGGTGAACCCTATCTAAGACACTTTCTATTATCACTATTTGTATTTGCTATTACACATTTAAAGTCTTCTAGAAAATGTATATTATGACCGTGATAGACTGCCACAAATCGATAGCCACAGATCTTGAGTGCCTGACATTTCTGTCCATCTTCCTTTTTTCTAATTCCTTTGAGGATCCTCTTTTCCCTTCTACGTGGTCCCTCACAGGGGAGGAAGTGTAAATCCTCAAGTTTGACCAATCATGGTACATTACACTAGATATGGTGACTGGTTTCAAGATGAGCACGCAGGAAGATCAATGTTTGCCCTTGACTTTGCTAGAACAAACCAAACTGAAGTTAGGCTCCCCTGACCCCAACCTTGGCCTTCCATGCCCATCCTGTCCCTGCAGCGCCCACACAGCCCAGGTTTGGCAAGAATCCTGCTAAGTCGGTTTATGGAGAATCCCTGCCCCCACCTGGTATCTATCTGATCAAGTTCCTCATCCGTCATATTGATGTCTAAGTCCTTGGTCTGCCTTTAGCAAGAATCCCTCTACCTTTAATGTCTTTTCTGAGTAATTTCCCATCCACTGCCTTCCTCACCCTGCTCTTTGGCTGTAAATCTCCACTGTCTTTATATCTGGAATTGAGCCCAATCTCTCTCCCCGATTATGGTAGTGTTGACCCCATTGCATGCTGACACTTTAACAAGTGTCAGAATAATTCTTTTCTTTAACAGGGGCTAACAGAACTCACCAGAGCTGAGAGACGGGGAGGCAAAGCACTGACCGCATTGGAGACTGATTGCCTGAAGCCAGATGCATTCTTGGACCTTCTGGTTATATGAGTCAGTTATCTCCTTTTTACTTAACTATGATGGTGTTGGGCTTCTCTCATGTGCCGTGGAAAAGTCTCTAATAAATGCAGCAAGTCCTTATTGCTTTGAGGAAACTTGACATAGACTAACTGGGTACAGTGGTATTAAAGGTAAAAATCCAAGGCAGCCCCGATTTTCCCTTGCCTCCTCTCCCAATGGCAATAGGAGTGATAGTAGGGATTTCTCTTGTGGGTAGCTTATTCTTTCCAAAATTGACATTTTAAAAACATCTGTTGTAAGGCAAACACCACACTAGTTTTCATATGTTCAATTTTATTTAATTCTGCCTCTCAAAGAAGTCCTTATTATACCTAATACTCAGATAAGGCAACTGAGGTCCAAGGTGTTTCAACGAACCTTGGTATGCCTACCACCAAGTCACGCGTTCTTTCTTCCATACCTCTCGAGATGTGCTTTGATAAGGAACTTTTTCCTTGATGAGGAAAGTTGTTTCTTTTTGGTTCAACTTTACAAAAATCGTGGTGAAAAGGTACTGGCCATTTTACATCGTTCATTGGTTAGTTTCTTTACACTCAAGCAAATGCACTAGAAAGAATGAAACAATCTTAAACTTACCATACTTAGTTTCTGTCTTTTCTTTATATACAATATAGTATTTACCTAATAGTGTGAAGGGAAGCCTCGATGGATGCAGACACTAAATATTCCTTGGAAAATTCTATGAGGTCACTAGTCTTTTACTGCCTCGCTGTAGTGGTGTAGAAACAGCCCCGAGTATAGACATTTACACAGCCCACGGACAGCACTTCACAGCTGTCCCATGAAAGCACTTTGACTAAGTTTCATTCATTTTTTTTCTTTAAAGATTTTATTTATTTATTCGAGAAAGACTGAGTGAGAGAGAGCGAGAAAGAAGGAGGTGGGGGAGGGGCAGAGGGTGAGGGAGAAGCAGGCTCCCCGTCGAGCAGGGAGCCCCACGCAGGCTTGATCCTGGGACCCCAGGGATCAGGACCTGAGCCGAAGGCAGATGCTTTACCGACTAAGCCCCCCAGCCGCCCCTACTTTGCTTAACTTTTAACTTTCAAACTGGACAAACGAGGTTTCCGTTTCTGCATTTTGGGTTTTTTTGTTTGCTTTCGTCTTTTTGTTTTTGTTTTTTTAAAGATCTTATTTATTTATTTATTTATTTATTTATTTATTTATTTATTTAAGATTTTATTTATTTGACAGAGAGAAACACAGCCAGAGAGGGAACACAAGCAAGGGGGAGTGAGAAAGGGAGAAGCAGGCTTCCCGCCGAGCAGGGAGCCCGATGTGGGACTCGATCCCAGGTCTCCGGAATCATGACCTGAGCCGAAGGCAGTCGCTTAACCAACTGAGCCACCCAGGCGCCCCTGCTTTTGTTTTTTAATCAAAAGTCTTTTCGGCTCAACTGGGAAGGAGACAACAACCATTGTGATGCCTTCATGAAACCCCTGGAATTCTAAAGCAGTAAGTTTTACAATAGGATATCAAAATTATGTTCCCAATCTTAAAGCACAAAGAAGTTACTTTTAATCTAGCTGGGTTTCTAAAAAAAAAAAAAAAAAAAAAAAAAAAAGAGTAATTCCTTCTCCTTTGAGCCAACATGTCTTTAAAAATAGTTCTTTCAAAAAAATTAAAAAATAAAAATCATTCTTTCATATTTTTCCTCTAGGGGGAAAAATCCTCATATCTATTACCTCGCAAGAAAGCTATATTCTTCTTGTTTTCATAAGTAATATCTACACAAAAAGCATAATGTACCATTGTTGTCAGCGTTGCCAGATAGTCTGACTTGAGATGTGAGTGAAACATTCTTCAGATGACAGCGTAGCCTGGTAAACCTCGGAGGACGACTTCTAGTTTATTTAGCATGGGGCCTTACATGTATGACCCGCTCACTAAATGAACAAGGGAGACTCCAGTGACTTGTGGGTTCAGATAGAGGAAAAGCCACAGAGAGATACAGCAGAGAGACTTATGTGATGACTGCCACGGGATCTGGCAACATTGACTCTGCGGCAATCCCCACCCCCTCAATCCCATTCCATTGTTTGCAAAATCAGAAAGTACAAAAGCATATTTGAAGCATGTTTCAGTGTGTGTCAGTTCTGGGGATAAACCAAGGGTCCATTAATCACTCCAATATGCAGTTCTAACATGAAACAAGAACCCAGTCCCCCTCCCCCCTTTTTTTAAATAGACTTACTTAATTTTCTAGGGCAGTTTTAGCTTCACAGCAAAACTGGGTGGAAAGTACAGAGAGTTCCCATATCTCCCTGCTTACCACGTGCACGGCCTCCCCTATTATCAACACCCCCCCCAGAGTGGGACACTTGTTACAACCGATGAACCTACACTGACACGTCATCATCACCCAGACTCCACAGTTCGCATTAGGGTTCACGCTTGGTGTTGTACGTGCTATGATTTTGACAAATATATAATGACATGTATCCACCTTTATAATAACATACAGACTAGTTTCACTGCCCTAAAGATCTCTTACGCCCCAACTCTTATCCCTCCCTCTCCCACTAGCCCCCAGAAACCACCGATCTTTTACAGTCTCCCTAGTTTTGCCTTTTCAAGAATGTCTTATAGTTAGAGCAAATTCCCTTTAAAAGTACATCAGTACATTGTCAATAACAAATACAATTATTTTATTACTGCATATGAATAAACCAAAGATCATTCGTACTTCTCTGCTTGATAAAAGTCACAATCATATTGAAGCAGTTGCCCATGTTTTGGGGGAGGGGTATTAAGTCTTAAACCCTCATTTTTCCTTCCAAAATCGAGACCAAATTGATTTAGAAATGAACGTCTAGCTTAGAAATGTAAGATTTTTTTAATAAGGAAAAAAATCAGTTACTGTTATTAAATAAGAGGTTGAAGGAGAAATATTATATAATCATGTCAGTGAATGTGTAAAAAGCCTTTTAATAAAATTCAGTATTCATACTAAAAAATCTTGGTAGACAAGGATTAGAACAAAATATCCTTAAAGTTTTGTAAAGAATATTTATAAACAGATTATAGTAAATTTCACACATGATGAAATGTTAAATATACTCCTTTAAAATCACGTGTTAGGGTGCTTGGTAGCTCAGTCATTAAGCATCTGCCTTCAGCTCAGGTCATGATCCCAGAGACCTGGGATCGAGTCCCGCATCAGGCTCCCTGCTCGGCGGGAAGCCTGCTTCTCCCTCTCTCGCTCCCCCTGCTTGTGTTCCCTCTCTAGCTGTATTTCTCTCTGTCAAGTAAATAAATAAAATCTTTTTAAAAAATAAAAATAAAATAAAATGAAATCACGTGTAAAAAAGTATCTTGCTATCAGTAGTTCTATTCATCATGTATTGGAGATACTAGCCAGCAAAATTATCACAGGAATTGAAAGGGAAGAAAAAAGAACTCTTATTATTCACATACAATATGATTATCTATGTAGAAAACTCCAGATCATTATGGATAAATGTTTGGAATTGGTGAATACAAAATAAACACACAGAGGCATCTGGCTGGTTCACTTGATAGACTCTTGATCTTGGGATTGTGAGTTTGAGCCCCATGTTGAGTGTATATATTACTTAAAAAAAATTAAAAGAAGTCAACACACAAAATCAACTGTCTCATTTTGCCAGTCACCAATAGAAAAAGAAAGAAAACTAAATACCACAACATTGCAGGGGGGATAGGATGGCTGGGTTATGGAAAAAATAAAAATTAAAAAATATTACAGCAGCATCAAAAATTCAAAATATGGAGGAATAATTTCCACTGAGTTTTCTTTTTTCTTTCTTATTTTTTAAAGAGTTTATTTATTTACTTGAGAGAGGGAAAGAGAGAGAGAGAGAGCACGAGCCTGTGAGAAGCAGAGGGAGAAGCCAACTCCCCACTGAGCAGGGAGCCCAATGTGGGGCTCGATCCCGGGACCCTGGGATCAGGACCTGAGCTCAACGCAGACGCTTAACCGACTGAGCCACCCAGGTGCCCCTCCACCGAGTTTTCTGGAAATAATTACAAAGATTTGTTGAATGTCACTGAAGATTACTAAAATGAAGAGTTATACCATAGTCATAGAAATGAGCACGTGTATCAGTTCTCTCTTGCTGTACAACGGATTACCCACACATGGTGGTGACAAATGACAAACATTTGTATCTCACAGTTCCTGCAGGTCAGGTCTGTCGGTGCAGCTTAGCTGGGTGGTTCTGGGTGGAAGGCTTGGTGAGTTTGCAGTCGAGAGTCAGCTGGGGATGCAGTGATCAGAGAGCTTGCCTGGGGCTGGAAGGCCCACTTCCAAGCTCACTCCCATGGCTGTTGGCTGAAGGCCTCAGTTCCTCGCCACATGGGTCTCTCCGCATGGCAACCTGGGACCTGGCCTCCCCCAGAGTGAGAGATGGAAAAGAGAGAGTCGGGGCTCCTGGGTGGCTCAGTTGTTAAGCATCTGCCTTTGGTTCAGGTCATGATCCTGGAGTCCCAGGATTGGGCCCCATATCGGGCTCCCTGCTTGGCAGGAAGCCTGCTTCTCCCTCTCTCACTCCCCCTGCTTGTGTTCCCTCTCTCGCTGTGTTTCTCTCTGTCAAATAAATAAATAAAATCTTTTAAAAAAAGAAAAAAAGAAAAGAGAGAGTCTCTGAAGTCAGGCACTGTCACTTCTGTTTTTTTCCTTTTTATTAGAAACAAGTCACTAAGTGAAGCCCACACTCAAGAAGAGGAGAATTCATTTCTCTCTTTTGGAGGGAATGCCAAAGAGTTTTTGGACAGATTTTAAACCACCATACTCAATATTATAAATATAATAGTTGTCCACAATTTGGCCCATAGATTGAATGGTTCCTTTCACCTTGTTTGGTATATATTTTTTCTTGACGATTAGATTTATAAGAATTTCTAAATTAAAGTAGAATTGACACACAATGTTACACTATGGAAGAATCATAAAAAATTTAATATTTAGCACAGCTAAATAACATTTATACAAATAATAGTTGATTAAAAACTACAAGCAAGAAATGATACAAAATTCAGGAAAAGATTTACCTCTAGAGGAGTGGTTCTCAACCAGGGGAAATTTTGGCTCCCAGGGGGCATTTGACAATATCTGGAGACATTTTTGGTTTTCATATCTGGGGAGGTGCTCCTGGCATTCTAGTGGATAGAAGCCAGGGACACTAATGATCATTCTACAGTGCGCGAGACAGGCTCCTACACCAAAGTATGGTCTGGTTCTAAACATCAGTGGTGCTGAGGTTGAGAAACCTCAAGAAGGGGAGTGGGTTTCAATGGGACGTGTAGGGGACAGAGTCATAGTAATGTTCATTTTCTGGAATTCTTTTAGTGATGCAAATGTAGGAATACATTTTATAATGATTTGAGAGACATACGTAACATAAATATTCTTTTGAGATTTCTCGGTAATTAATAACCACAGCAAAGAAGAAACACTATTGAATCAACAGACCTTTGGACTTGTTGGACTGGGAGGGCTGGGACAGAACTTCGTGTTTCGAACCATCGGATAAATGGCAGCACCGTGTAACGCTGTGTGTTTCCTTTTTCCTTAAATAAAAGCCTACGCAGAGCATCTCCCTAGACTCTTGGCCTTTTATCAAGAAGGAAAATAGCTCCTCAACATTAATTAAATTGTGAAGATGACCTTAAATGCAGACTGCACTGGCGAGCCCCGACAAATCTCTTAACTTGGTGGTTTGTAAGTCACTGTCTTTCCAAATTCCTTCCCACAGGGAGGGTCAAAAGAGTCAATCCAGCAGGGAGGCAGAGACCTTTTAGCACGGGAGACCTCAAGTGGGCAGAGGCCCCTGAGATGTCACAGCGAAGGCGCCCTCCCAGAGCTCACTGGCAGAATGAGTCAGCGTCATCAGGGGACACTGGGCAGGTGAAAGCAATTCATCGTGAGCCCAAAGCCCAGACCAATCAGATTCTCAAGGGGGCAGGCCTAGGACATCTCTAGCCTTATTCTGAACTCCCACATAAGTTCGTGGTTACCCCTGGCTATAAATGAATGAACATCAAGTCTTACGTGATTAGAAACAAATGCTATATTTGGGGCCACGGTTGCCGAGAGCTGAAGCCTGCTCTGTGTATCTTATACCGGAATGAACTGGAGGAGACAGACTAAGAGATGGAATTTAAGGAAACATGTGATCTTTTTTACTTTTAGATTACGCTCTGATTTTCTCCTTAAGCATGTAGTTGAATTTCACACATGATAACAATATTTTTCCTCGTAGCAGATGGGGTCTTTTATGAAACGGGGGGTTTGCACCTTATTTTGTCTTTCCTATGTCTAAAAATCATACATAAAAACCCCAAATGTGAGCAATTCACCTCAACTCTGCCAACCCTTTGTGTTTTTAAATAGCCAACCCGGAGGCAGTGGGACTGTTGGGGTCTTAAAAGTGTGTAATGACCCCCATTACGGAAACTTGAAATGCTGTCCAATCTGAGAGGGCCCTCTTTTCTGTTTTTAATGGCACAGCAGGATGACATGTTGTGAGTCCAGAGGCTGAGCCAAAAACCACCCCTTCAAACTTCTGGCATTCCCCACAGCTGTGGCCTGTATCTTACATGATTCTTCTCCAGGATTTCAGCAGAGTTTTGGAAAGCCAAATATGTAAAAGATTTATAAATATTTTATAAATATATAAAAGATTAAAAAGAAGGAAGGGTTTCTTTCGGAGGCAGCTGTAAAGCTTGGGAAAATTCTTGGGTTGTAGGATGATGGAGTATTGTCTCTCCCACTTCTCCTGTATTTCAAGGTCCATGTGAAACTCTACACACCGTATCTATCAAGCCTAGAAAGGGGGCCCAGGGCCGAGCCTGCGTGAGATGCTGGAATGAGCCGGGGCGCAGCTCGGCGTGGGGCAGGGACCCTCCAAGACCAGAAGGGGTGATGCAGCTACAAGAGGGGGGCCAGTCGCCCCTTTTTTGGGCTTAAGGATGGGAAACGGTGGCTGAGCAGGACGGTGTCCCCCGGGCTTCCCGAGGGGAGACGAGAGCCTGTGGGTCCCCTGTGCTGGGCGGGGACGACACTCCCGCTCCGCGCGCATTTGCGCTTCATGTCGAGTGGGCACAGTTGAACCGCCCCATTGTTCACGATGGGGAGCAGGGCAGGCTGCCCCCAAAGAGGCCACTTTGACATACGGATCACTGGGAATATAAGTTGCATGAGAAACAGCGGGCGCGAGGACGCTCTGACCTCCTTTGTGGCCTGGAAGCAGGACATAAGCGTGTACCCCCCCCCCACGTGAAGGTCCCCGCCCTGTCCCAGGAGGCTACTTCTCTAATTTGCTACCCCAAGCCCCAACTCTGGTCAGTTCTTCACAGATGTGCCGTTTCGTTGTCCAAAAGGTATCAAAGCTGCTTGGCTTGGTCACTTCTTGGAGTCTCGGATTTCTACCGGCTCCTGCAGGTACAAACGGAAATCTGTTTTTGTCCTGTTCGCCGTCCTCCGTCAATTTCATTATTAGACCAGCCAAAGCATCTGCAAGGGAAGAAGGGCAAAGTTTTCTGCCCCGACCCCCAGTCGCATTAGTTATCTATCGCCATGCGACCATAGTGCCGCGGATTCAGCAGCCTCAGCCGCCACACAGTGACTATCTCCCGGCCCAGCTCGGCTGGGGACAGTGCAAGGCTGCTGTAGGGTGCTGGCCACGGTGGCCGTCTCAGCTGAGGCTCAGGGTCCCCTTCCCAGCTCCTGACACCGGGCAGGTGTCAGACTGAGACTGCATTCTCTCCCGGGCAGTTGGGCCCTTGGCTTGGTGACCCTTTCCTCAAGCAGCTCCGCGCAGGGCGGCTTGCCTCCTCGGAGCCAGGAAGAAGCTAGAAGACTCCAGTAGGTTGGGCGCTCCGGTTACATAGTCGTGTTCGTGTAATCACGTTCCTCCCGGCACCCCTGCAGGTCTCGGGCCACCCACACGCAAGCGGAGGGAATTACACAGAGTGTGAACGCCAGGAGGAGGGGATCGTGGGGGCCACCCTAAAGTGTGTCTGCCACACCAGCCACCCCTAGGTTGGTCTAACTAATTAATTAATTCACTCGACTGGGCATTAACCGCAGCCTGACTGAGTGCTGGGTGCTGGCGCATGCAAAAACCGAAACAAAACATAAATAAAAACAAAGCCATGGTCTCTACCCACATGAGTGAGAGTGCTGGCTTCCTCCCCCAGTTCCCTCCTGCTCTCCCGTGGGTGGCTCTTCGCCCTGGCACGGGGAGCTGGCTACGAGCCTGGGCTCCCCCCACCTGGGGCTTCCGGGGACGCCTGGGGTGCCCGGGCCTCAGAGTGTGGTCCGGGTGGCCTCCCAAGCTTGCAGCTCCCTCTGGGTGCCCGGCAGCTTTCATTAGTCTCAGAGCTGCTTTTTGACAGGGAGAGGAGTGCTACCTGTGAGTGAAAGGACTGGAGAGCTGGTGCGTACAAGCCTTGAGGCAGAAATCCCAGGACATACGGGCAGAGTGCTGATATCATCGCCCTGATATAAAATCTCCAGGTTCAGTATTTTTCAGTGGGCCTTTAGTTTTCTGCCTGAACTCTGACCCATCCCTACCAATCAATTGCCCAATTTTGCTTATCACTCCAAAACCGTCTTTAAAATTCCCTTTTGTATGAGTTCTAGTTTATTCTTTGGACCAACCTCCTCACTGTTTACATCTGGGGCCGGATCATTCTTTGTGATGGGATCTGCTGTGTGCGTTTGTGATACCGTGATTTAGAAGAAATGCATATACTTGGTCATTCACGTGACCAAAATGTATTTCTCATACATCTGGTCTTCGCCTATGGCTCCTGCCCAAACCCTTGGCATTTCTGAAGCGATAGGAGCAGGGGAGCACCTTTTGTTACGATATTTGCCCTCTTGTCCCCAGATCTGGAAATCCCTCCAGAGCACAGAGGTGGGATGAGTGTCTTGCTTTTCCTAACAGGCCCCTTTCCACCACAGCTGTGTTTACGCGAGTGAGTTGACTTCTGGAAAGCACCTGAGGGGAACCAACCACGTGATTAGAGGACTTTTCAGTCCCACCCCCGACTTCCGGGGCAGGGAGAGGGGCTCCAGTCTCCCAGTCACCAATGGCCAGTGATTTCAATAGTCACACCTGTGTAATGAAACCTCCATAAAAACCGGAAAGGAGGGGGTCAGAGAGCTTCCGGAATGGGGAACCAGAACACATTTATGTGCCGCTGGGCCTGGCTCCACATTCCTCCAGGACAGAAGCTCCTCTGCTCAGGACCTCACCCTATGTAACTCTTAATAAGGCTATTGGTGTGTATCCTTTAATAGCCTTCGCAATAGATTGGTAATGTAGCAGGTAAATGGATTTCCTGGGTTCTGTGAGCCAGTCTAGCAAATAAATGGTAGTTAGTGTCAGAGTGGGGTTGAATTCTCAGACTTGTTGCTGTAGGAAAGCCTACACACACACACACACACACACACACACACACACGGCCTGGAATCGGGCCCTGGAACCCCAAAGAACACCATAAAATGTTAGCAGCCTCCCTGGCCTCTTTTCCCACTAGATTCCAGGAGCACCCCCTGTCCGGGGTGACAACTTGCGATGTGTCCAGACATTGCCAAATGTGTACGGGGGACAAGCTTCCCCTGGTCGGTATCCTCGCTGACCCCGGGCTCCGTGTTTCCTGTCTGGCTCTGTAAGCTGCCCGGCACGAGATGCGACTGCAGGGCCCCCCACCTGCGCTGGTGAACCGGGAACTCCCTGGGGGTACACCTTGTCCGCCCAACCAGTGCCCATAACTGGTTTTTAAAAAGGTAAAAATAATAATATTAAAGGAAAGTGCTCCCATTAAGAAGAGTTTTAATCAGAACCATGTGTTCAGTCGTGTTCCACAGCTAGATACTTTTGATGTCTGCTGGCGAGCAGCAGCTCCTTTTTTTAAAAATTGCATTTATTTATTTGAGAGAGGGAGGGAGCACGAGCAGGAGGAGGGGAAGAGGGAGAAGAAGACTCCCTGCCAAGCAGAGAGCCCGATGCAGGCTTCGATCCCAGGACCCTGAGGTCATGACCCAAGCTGAAGGTAGCCGCTTAACCGACTGAGCCACCCAGGCGCCCCGAGCAGCAGCTTCTGAAACAGAAAGACAAAACTCTATACCGCTCAAGTCACCACTGGTTACTAAAAGCAAAGATGCTGCACCGTCTTCTGTGTGGCCAGTAGAGATGTGCTGTAAATCAGCATCTGAACTCTGTGGTTTTATAAATCACAGAATTACTTAATGAATTTCTATAATAATTTCCACTTCCAACAACAGCGCTTCCTGTGACTAGAAGTGGATGAAATGATTACCTCTTTCTTTTTTTCTTCCTCTCTCTTTCCCTTCCTTCTCCCTCCTCTTCCTTGTTTGACATTCTGATATTCTTATTTGACAAGATTAACTTAGTTTCTCTGAACGGGGTGTTTACATTTTACCCACAGAATGCTAAGATCACAGATAGATTTTCAGCAAACTAAGACAAAATGAAAACATGAAAATTTACCTGTTTGATGAAGGTAGGGTGGCAGGAAGGGAAGCCACGATTAAACTCCTGTCGGTTGCTTCAGCCCAAAGTAACCCACCTCACCGACGGACCAGGAAGTGATGGGTTCTACAAGCGTTAGCAAGGATGGTCCCAGAGATTCCTTTAGGTAACTCTTCTGCTGTCTTCTTGTAATGCCTCCAAGGATTTCAGAATGACTATTAAAAACATGAAGGCATGAAAGACACCAATTTTGGAGCCCACTATACTCCTCTCAAAAACATGACTAGCGAAAGCCCATGCAGGCAGCTTGGAGATAGAACAGCATTTGCCTTGGGGGTGTGGGGGGTACAGACCCAGGAGTAGGGTGTGGGGAGGGCTCTACTTGCTCTTCTGTGCCCAGCTCCCCGTGGGGGCACAGATCTGGATTTTCTCTCCCTGTGTTTCACGTGTTTTGCTTCCTGTTTTTACACACCTTCAATAGTCACCTATGAAGAAGGTGGTTGGTCAGGGAACCTGATTTACATATTTTCAAATCATTCCCAGGAAGGGCTTCACTTTCTTTTGCTAGAAAATAAATTTTTAAAAAAATACATATGACGTTGGGGCACCTGGGTGGCTCAGTCATTAAGTGCCTGCCTTCAGCTCAGGCCATGATCCAGGAGACCCGGGATCGAACCCCACATCAGGCTCCCTGCTCGGCAGGAAGCCTGCTTCTCCCTCTCCCACTCTCCCTGCTTGTGTTCCCTCTCTAGCTGTGTTTCTCTCTGTCAAATAAATAAATAAAATCTTTAAAAAATAGATGATGTTAAAAAATGGTTTTAGAGTTTCTGACTAAGAGTGTTTCACTTGGCATTGAATTATTTGGGGGTCCTTCCTTTATTCATTCCTGGGAAAACTCTTCAAAACATTTTACTTGCAAAAGTATTGGAAAGACTTTGTTAAGGTTCTGATAATAAGGCAGGCTTTGCATCAGCAGTGGGGATCTCAGAGAGGAGTACAACACTGTGCCTGTCTTCTAGTGGGTGTTGGAAATAATTTAATTAAATCAGGCTTGAGGGGACAAAAAATTGTCAAATATAAAGAAAGATACCACCAGACTAACAGTCTAAAGTTTGGAAAATGGGCCCCAAAGAAGCACAAAGCAGACAACAACAATAACAACAACAACAACAACAAAACAAGCAAAAAAAAAAAACAAAGCAAAAACAGTAGGAAGAAGGGAAGATGTTGAAAACTCAGACATTTACTTCCTTGAGACAGAGAGACCTAATGGCTGTTCTCTCAGGAAAGTTCCACTGGCATACCCACCATCATGTCCCTAGTCTGAATTAAGGTCCTGATTGTGTTCGCTCATCCAAAGAAAGGCCAATTATTCATCTGGAATAAAGTAGCCTCAAAGGCAGATTGATTAGCCCAGTAGGGTCTATAATGCCGCCACTGGGCTCACAGAGTCTCGGTCAAGTGACGTGCTGGTGCAAATAAGTAGGGATTTGTTTCCACACCCCCTATCAGCACGACTTGGTGGGATCCCAACCCTGAATTAATTATCCCACTCATAAAACTCAGGGTCCATGTGCCCCCCACGCTGCCTTGGTTGTATCTCCAGATCTTTCATTGCTCGATGAAATTACTACAGTATTCATGAGTGGCAGGTGGAAAGTCGCAATGTTTGCAGTTATTTCCAGAACATTGTCATCCCCACAACGTTGATAAAGCCCAACATGCGCATTCTGTTTTAGGGCCTTCTCTCGGATTCTCTCGAAAACCAGGCAGAGCAATGTAAAGACTCAAATCCCCAATGTTGCAAATAAAGAGAAACCATTTCCTTAATAGAAAAAGTTCAAGAAAAGTGAATCCCTTTTCTTCACTCTCCCCCCCCCCCCCGCTTGGAGGCTGCACCTTTATAAATGGCTTGGCTAGATGCCCTTTAAATTACTAGCACACCAAGAGAAGAGAATTCCATCACCAGAAAATGTGACTTAAAGTTCCCATTTTTTCCTAAAGTATGCTTAATTGAATTCCCAAAGGGTCGGTTTTGGAGGTGCAGGGTGGGGTGAGATGGGGGGCACCCTTAGTGTGGATTGGGGCCCAGGGCTGCCGAGGAGGGGGCCTCCTCATGCCCAGCCCGCATGGGGGGTCGGAGGGGTGGATCCAAGATGGCGTCCCACTTGCACCCCCCCCCCCCAGTCAATTCTGGATGGACGCTTTTCACTTCATGTTTAAGCTGCTTTGGTCTCATTTCTAGGCATCCAGCTGAACTTGTCTCTTCCAGACAATCTTGGAGGGAAACACCAGGTGTTGTATTTGAAGAGCTAGAACCTGAGCCCCCCAACCAGTGTCTGCATTTGGGCTTTGCGGCATGTTTGCTCACGTTGCGTTTTTTCCCATTCAGGAAATCCTCGGGGGACTTTCGGGGGACATGTGGTACCTTTGAAGTACCACAAGCAATTTTCTCTTTCCTACTTTCCTCCGTGTTTTGTTACACTATTTTAATTGATAAATTTTGTCTGGTGTGTTCTATTAGGAGCGCTTGAAGGATGATGTGTTTAGCATGCAATGTCTCTTACGATTCCTTTTCTTTGCAGAAACACAATGCCTCAGTTTTGACTTGGCTTGCTACCCTTGGCGCTGGGTTACAAGACCCAAAACAACGCTTTGCGTGTCGTGCAGGAGGAATCAATCAGACACCCCATCTCTCACGTTCCTGCCGCAGAGCTGGAAATTCATCACTCAGATTTGTTTCAAGCTTAAAAACTCTAATATTTATGGCCCATATTTCCTCCCTTTATAAGTCCTGCATGTCTAGTTAAGCCTTTAATGATAGAAATTTCTACATACATTAGTATACAAATGCAGCATATGGGTAGAAACAGAACTCTTACAACTTAATGAGGGAAGGGCACCCCATCTCTGCTAAAATGGACAAAGACAAATTCCAATCCTGCTAACCTGTGTTTTTACATTGGCTTCAATTCTATTTAATTGTAATTCCTTGAAGAGATGTCCAGAAATAACTAGGATTTTCTCCACTTCATGACTTGCTCCAGAGCACAAAGGTGAGAAAGGCCCCGTTCGTCGGTAATGTTTAAGTCCCACCAATTGACAAAGTCCCTGGAAGGAAGCCTGAGAATAAAAACACACATTTAGTTAAAACCATCAGATCTGGATCTGAGAAAACAGCAAAGGGATACAGCATCCATTTTTTTTTTTTTTAGAAATAATGCGTGTGAGTGTAAATAAAGGTAATTGTCTTTTCTGGCTGGTTCTGAGAGTTGCAATTTTTTTTTTTTTTGCACAAGTGATACATTGCCCCCCATGTTTTTCCCACTTCCTTTTTCTTTTACTGTTTAAATTATGTTTGAATGAACCTAAAAACACGCATTCTCCATAAAGGCTTCAAATTATTTGAATCTCTGACCTTTGAAAAGGTGTTTGATTTTATCTCAAGCATGTCAGAGTTATTCATTCAACCCAGATTAGGGTGAGAGAGAAGCAGAGAATTGTTGAAATTGGAACAAATAATTTTCTTGTAATGAATGGGATTCACAGTTTGTGCAATAGGTTGACATGAGGTTGAACCTTTGGACCACACAACACAGAAGGTTCTGGAATTCATGGGATGAATGGAAGTGGGTAGTTTTATGCTTACCGGGCTGAAAAATGGCCAGTTCCCAGCTTGTGTTCTAACAATAGGTGTGTCTGACTCCATCTTTTAGGGTTTTAAATCTACGTATTTAAGGGAAATACTAGTTCTATGAGAAAACATAAAAGTTCTCGATTTACCACAGAAATCCTCTGCCATATTATTTGCTGTAAAACCTAAGTCCACTTCAGATCCAATGAGTCATTTGGCCCCTTCTTCAGAATTTGCTAGAATTAAATATTGGATCGGGGACCTTTCTCTGCAGCTCAGAAATAGTCATCTCTTGGACCCCACTGGTCCTCTCAGTTTCCCAGCTTACTTCAGCCTCAGTCTGCCTTTCTATTGCCAAGAATCAGAACCATTTTGGGGCGCCTGGGTGGCAGGGTCGGCTAAGCGTCCAACTCTTGATTTCGGCTCAGGTCACCATCTCAGGGTTGTGAGGTTGAGTCCCACTTCCTGGGCTCAACATCTGTGAACACCAAAGGCCAAAGCTAATGACTGTAGGTTGAGGCAGGTGCCCAGGAGGTCCCACAAGAGCAAAAGAAGAAACTCACCAGTCAAGGTCATTGGTGGGGAGGAAGGGAGCTGATGTGGCAGTAGGATTCACGCTGACCCGAGCTGTGTTTCTGTGGGAAGCCCCTTTTCTTCCTTTGCCCTTGGCTGGTGCACTAGCCCAGACACTGGCCTAGTCCGCTATGGCAGAGGATCAACGTTGCTGCATTTCTAAGCAGGCTGATGTTTATTCATTTATTTGACAGAGAAACACAGCCAGAGAGGGAACACAAGCAGGGGGAGTGAGAGAGGGAGAAGCAGGCTTCCTGCTGAGCAGGGAGCCCGATGCGGGGCTCGATCCCGGGTCTCCGGGATCATGACCTGAGCCGAAGGCAGTCGCTTAACCAACTGAGCCACCCAGGCGCCCCTACAAGTCTATTCTTGATTTTGTCAAAGGCAGTTCAATTTTTCAATGACTTTTAAACACAGTTCTTGAATAATTGAGAAGAGGTTAACTTTTTAAAAAATAACTTTCAGCTTGCTCCTACAACCAGCATATTAGTCAAAATAGGACTGAATTTGCCTATATCCTCCTTCCAGGGGAATTTGGAGTCTAGAAAGGCCCATTTCTGCAGGAGTGTGATGGAGAAAATACACGGAATAATTGGTTCCATTCATTTTCAAATTCCTTATAAAGCCATGAGGAATTAATTCATATTCAAAGAGAACTGAACAAAGCCCAGAGAAAGCCATTGTGTTTTCACAGATTGGGGGGGGGTTAACTCTTTCGCAGAGATGAGTAGAGTTTTTCATAGCAAGTTCATTCATGAGAATTTCATTTATCACCCAGCAATCCCCGAGCCTGGAGAAAGATCAGCATCTCAGGACTCTCGCATTTTGTCTTATGAACGTGACCCACACTGATGTGTATATACGTGTGATGTTCAAGTACATTTCCCTCTGCGCGTCTGGATCCTGGTTGTGTATCAGTGTCTCTTCCGGGAATGGTGGATAAGGTCTATGAGGCTGCGGTAATATATGGTCCCCAAATCTTATGGCTTATTAAGCAAAGACTTAGTTCCCGCTCACAATATGCATTCACGGGGACTCACCCACGACTCTGCTCTCTTGTGTTCTCTGTGACACCAAGGTGCTAGAGTAACCTGTGGCTGAATCACTGCTGGCTGTCCCGACAGAGAGGAAAGAGAGAGCTCAAGTTCCTGGGCCAGGGCACGAGTGGACCTTCAGATCGATTTTAGGATGGGGCCCAGGCAACTGCATTTTTAAAAGTTCTCTAGCAAGTGTGATGAGAAAGTAAGGTTAGGAGACACTGACTTGCATGAGGACAATCTGCTAGGCCACTGCAGGGAGGAGTACCCGTTCTTGTATTCGTTGTCTAAGAAATCACATTAACCCACGCTTTATTCCTCTACAGTCATATCTTTAAATAATTAGGAGAACTAAGGGGGTTAGAAGTTGGTTTTTTTTGTTTGTTTTTGGGTTTTTTGGGGGGCAAAAAGAGAGGGATAGAGAGGATAATAAGCAGGCTCCACACTAAGCATGGAGCCCAGTGCGGGGCTCGATTTCCCAACCCCGAGATCATGACCTGAGCTGAAATCAAGAGTTAGATGCCTAACCGACTGAGTCATCCAGACACTCCTAGAAGGTTTTTTTTTTCTGTTTCAAAAATCCTTTTCCAGTAAGACAATCTTAATATGGATGTATAAAATAGTCTTGAAGTTGATGTTTGTTTAACCGAACATGGTGATTTATTTGAAGAGAAGAGCACCGTGAGGCTATAAAGTACAGAACACCCACAGGTAATGGATGAGATAGCCATAAAATAATGGATCAGTAATAAATTTAATCCAATGAGACTTCGCCTGAGAGGCGTGGCCTCACCCCCGGCGAGTTTGGGCTTGGTGCTAACATTACGGTGGTGTTTGTAGACCTTGGAGTACTGAGTATTGTGGGCTAACTACATAGGTAGACTAATTCCATTTGGATACTCACAGCAAGCACCATGACCACGTGAGCCCACCAGTACCATGGAAAGAACACTGGATTCAAATTTAAAATGTACTTTCTCAGCTCTTAAATATACACAACACTTGATTGTGCTGTCTCTTCCGGCATTCTTCTCTTTTACTCTGTGTGTTAGATATTTAGGACCACTGCACAGGGCATCGTGGTGGACTCCCCAGTACCCAGTCGACCTTGCTGGGTAGAGGCTAGACAGTTTGCAACACTAATTTCACTCCAAGCTTCATTACAAGACCCTGATTAGACCAAACCAACCCCAAGCCCTTGGCCTCAGCCATTAGATTGGGTAACTCTTGCCTAAGCGGATTCCTGACCACAGAGGTTGAGTCTGGAATTGCCCCATTGGATTGAAGCTGAAGAGTTTTGTGATGGTCTAGAAAGATGATGTGTCGAGCTCTGGTGTGAACGTGCCATCGGTCTGTTTGCCTTCCCACCGAGCAGGAAGAAAACTTGGGGGCTATTTAAAGGAGGTAAGATGGGCTCCTGGGGGGGCTCAGTTGGTTAAGCCACTGCCTTCTGCTCAGGTCGTGATTCCGGAGTCCCAGGATCGAGTCCCACATCGGGCTCCCAGCTCCGCGGGGAGTCTGCTTCTCCCTCTGACCTTCTCCCCTCTCATGCTCTCACTCACTCTCTCTCTCTCAAATAAATAAATAAATAAATAAATAAATAAATGATCTAAAAAAAAAACTTGCTAAAAAGATAAAGGAGGTAAGATGGTATGATCATGTTTGAGAGTAACTCGTTCCCTGGAAACTTGGAGGAGAGGCATATCCTAAGACCAGTGAGTCGTCTCCTAGTTTAGAGAAAGTGCCTCACGTGTGTGCCTGAGAAAGGACAAAAGTTCTCTTGCACCATTTCTGGTAAAGGGGAAAAATGGATAGAACCAGGATGTCCTTCAACAGAAAAAGCCGAATGCAAAAAGGAGGCTATTGAGTGGTGGACCCAGACTATCACATCTGTAATGTTTAAAACATGATAAATAGGATTAGATATTGTTTATGAATCCCTACACATGCTATAAAGGCGTCAAGCATGTGTGGGAATGATAAACACTAAATTCCTGAAGCTGGTTAGCTCTTGGGAGGGAGGGAAGTTGGTGGGGTGAGGAGGAGAGACCCAAGAACCTTGAACCACGTGATCCTAAATTATGCTTTTTAAAGAACGATTCTCTGAAGCAAATATGACAAAAGATAAAGATTTGATAAAGACTCTGGTAGGTGCGTGGATGTTTTTAGACTATCCCCTCTACTTCTCCGAATACCCAAAACACTTCATACTAAGAAAAAAGTGAAAACAAAAGATGACTTTTTTGTGTGTCATTTGTCGTTTTGCCATTTTTTGGGGGAAACAGGATCGTGCATTCGAGTGATGGAATTGGGACTCCCCTCCCCCACATAGTGGAATTTCAGTTTCAATGCCGCGCCTTGCAGCTTCTATTTTGAATTTTCTAGCTTCCCTTCCCAGTTCCAAAGTCCTGTGAGCTGTGTGACTGTACTCACTTAAGAACTCTATTGTTTCCTTTCCCTTCCCAAGATTTCGGCCCCAGACTGATCCCTTGCCGGGCTCTGAGAGAGAGAGAGAGAGAGAGAGAGAGAGAGAATTCTTGCCCTGGAAGACTTGGATTCTGGGCTTTTGTATGTTTGAGCGTACATTACATTCCTGTCAAAACCCAGCCATCTGCGACATCCCAAATTTCTGGGTGAAAAAGCAATAAAACAAAGAGCTGCTGGGTTGTTATTAGTCACCTGGCGAGGCTGGGAGGCACGTGGCACAGATGCGGGGATGAATCAGCATAAGCTGGCCCAGTCTCCGTCGGACAACCTGGTTTCCAGATTTCTCCACGCTCAGTCTCTGCTTGCGGTGAGAACAGCCTTAGGCAAAAGGGAGAAGAAAGCCAAGTTTGTGTTCGGCACTCCCTCTTCAGTATTTCCGTGTGAGGCCAACCGTAAGCTGGCAAACCCTTTTAAAAATAGAGAATACATTCACACAGTTTAGAATGCGAAAAGTTCGAAAGGGTTTACAATGGTAAGTCTCC
Organism: Spilogale gracilis; assembly: GCA_004023965.1. Taxonomy (NCBI): domain Eukaryota; kingdom Metazoa; phylum Chordata; class Mammalia; order Carnivora; family Mephitidae; genus Spilogale; species Spilogale gracilis. The sequence continues at coordinate 70,578 of PITA01000905.1, forward strand.
TTCTTACCTTCCTTCTCCAGGCACCCGGTCCCCGAGCCTGGAGACAGCCAACGCTGGTTGAGTATTTTACGCACTGTTCTGATCATATTTTAGGACTATCCAAACAAACATGGGAATATATATTAAAAAAAAAAGACCCCAAATGCATATGGTTCTATACCTCATGCTTTCCACGAAACACGTAGCTTTGGGTATTGCATCATACCAGTATATCAAATGTTCTCATTTGTAAAAATAATGCAACAATATTCTATCATATGGGTGTACCATAATTTATTGAAACAGTTCCCTCTTAATAGTCTTACAAGTTCTTTAAAATATTTAGCTATCACAAGTCACAGTGCACTGAGTAAGCTCCACATACATTAGTAGTTGTAGAATAAATTTCTGAAAGTAGAATTCTTGGGCCAAAAGGTATATGTTCTCATAATTTATTTTTTATTTTATTGTTTGTTGAGATTTTATTTATTCATGTGACCTAGAGAGAGAACACAAAAGCAGGGGGGAGCAGCAGAGGGAAAGGGAGAAGCAGGGAGCCTGACGTAGGACTTGATCCCAGGAGCCCGGGATCACGATCTGAGCTGGAGGCAGACGCTTAACCGACGGAGACCCCCCAGGCACCCCTATATGTATTCATAATTATGACTGAAATGGCAACATCGCTCTCCCTAAAAGTGGTACAAGCTCATGCCCCCGCTAGCCACGTGCAGGAGTGCCTATTTCTTCAAATGCATTGAACTGACCTTTCTCTTCCCGACTTTTCACCTGTTAAAAGTCATTTTTGGCATGGGACATTTGCTTTTTAGGTGCTAGAAACTCTAAAAAGTCCTGTTGGTATAACACGTGCAGATCTGGGGGAAATTACAGCATGACTTGAATGCAATGCTGAGGATCCAGGAAAGCGAAGGACAATTATAAAGACAGAAGGGTGACAATACTAATGAAACAACAGGAGGGAAGACCAGGGAAGTGGGCAGGGGGCTGGGAGAAGCTTCCGCAGCGCCTGGGGCCCGAACCAGCTGTTCCTGCAGGCTGCTCTGACTCTGTGATTGCCTTCCACTCGCAAAACTCGCAGCTGCCCATTGAAGGTATGGTGAGTTTATCATGTGGTTTAATGTGTCATAAGGCGGGTCCCCCATATTAGTTGTTTACCCAAGACATTCTCTGGCTATTTTCTCTTATTTCATTTTCCATATCAACTTTTGCTCTTCTATTAGAAAATGCCAGCATTTTTATTGAGGTGGTTTTATATTTCAGGCTGAGGCCGGGGCGACTTGATGTTGACAATGATTGAACATTTATTATGCACCTACTGGGTGTCTGCAGTTTTCTGGGTGCAGGGATAGAGCAGTGAACAAAACAGAAAAAAAAATTTGTCTCAGAGGGCATTACTTTTTAGGTGGGGAAAGAGGCAATAAATAAGAAGAATGAGAAAATGGATAGTATGCTGACATCAGACAGTGACAGGTGCTAAGGAGAAAATTAAAGCCCCGATGTGTCGTTGGCAGAACAACCTGTTAGTGTGAGAGTTGAAGAAGCAAGCCATGCGGATATTTGGAAAGAGTGTTCCTGGCAGAGGGAACAGCCAGGACGAAGGTCTGAAGCTCTAGCGTCTCTGCAGATCTGGTTCAAGGAAAACCAAGAAGCAGACCCAAACTGGACGAGCCCATCGGGATGATGCCGCGAGAGAAGCGGCCCATGGCATGCAGGGCCGGAGGGCCATCCAAGGACTCTGGGGCTCACTCAGAACCCTAGCTACAAAGGAATCTGGAAAGGGCTTCAATTTTCCAACCTCTGTTACGGAGAGCCGTGCTAGAAGTCACGTGAGTGCTGGAGAGATCGATCCAGTGCCCGCCCTGAAACCTAGCCCGGTGTGTGCTGTGCTCACGGGGTGGGGGGTTTAAAATGAAACAGCCACTTTAAATTCAACTTAGTAATCGTCAGATACAAATAGCCTGCATAAGAAATGCAAGGTGACCAGGAAAATCTTTTGCACTTTATGCAAATCACCATGTGTGACCAGGGGCCAACTATGATGTACAAGTTGGGGATGGGTGAGGACAGCAGGAAGGGAGATGAATCGGTTCATCAGATCGGGGCCAGGGGCTCTAGCGGCCAATCTGACTACAGATGTGACTGCCTCAAATCCATCTTTTCATCAACACGGATAGATGATCGTAGGGCCTCTGCATCATCATTGTGGCTCCCCAGCATCTCTCGCAAAGCCTTTCCCTGCTTGAGGGAAACACCCAGGTTAAGAGTTCTCAGTCATTGACCAGTTGTCCTGGTTTGCCTGGGACCCAGGGGTTTCCTGGGAAGTGGGAAAACCAGGAGAGCCCAGGCCAAGTTGGGATTAGTAGGTCGCCCTAGGTTTTATTTCCCAGACGTAGAATCCAAGCTACAACCCGCAGGCTCTTCTGGGCCTAGGAAGGAGCGTGCAACAAAGACTCTGCTGTTTGGACTGTAAAAAGCCACCCTAGCCTGAGGGTCAGAGCGGAGCTAGGAAGGAAACTGGCTTGCTGGGAGTTTCCATTGTGCCGGTGGGGAGCACAGGCTGCCTTTCGGGGGTGGGGACAGTGGCTGCAAGCTGGAGTTCCTGACGCAGAAGAGCCGGAGGCTAGAAGCGCTCTCATTTGCAACGGAGCCAAAGTCCTTGGCACTGAGGGCCCAGGGTGGCAAGAGTACAGCGACAGCGGTGTCTCACCCCGGACCCCCAATCCCGCTACTGTGCAGCATGGTTTTGGCATTTTTCCTGGAAGCTACGCCTCGGGTTTGTTTCTCCAGCCCTTCCACGATTCCGGAGCTACCGAACATCTTTCAGTAAACCCTTTCCTGCTTAAACTCACCAGAGAATGGGTTCCAGCATTTGCCAGGCAGAATCCTGACCAATAAAATAAAACTCAAGTACTTCATATGGGGGACGATGGATGCAGCTCCTTTTAAGTGTATACTTCATTCACAAAGAAGTTTTTTTGGTAGATATTTGGAGGGAGAGGCAAGACAGACTGCCTAAGGGAGATTCTGCTATAATTTCAGATTCTGAATATATATTTATCACATTTCTGGCACTGTAGTACTGATTACTCATTCTCCTTTTGTTCTCTTTTTGGCTTCTTCATACCCGTGTGCCCCAGTGGCTTTGATAAACAAATAGGTATATGCTCTTCCCACACAGGGCGAAAAAAATGTGGTGAATATGTGACAAGTGTGTTTATTTCCTTTGCTCTATTTTTTCCCCTACCTTTTTTGTATTCAGCTCTTTGCACGGTATCATTTGAAAAGCTTTTTTTCTTTTTTCTTTTTTGAATGGGCTGCCTTTACCTAAACTGCAACCAAAACTTGCATTTTTTGACATTAAATTTATGTTATTTTTTCAGTGTTCCAAGATTCATTGTTTATGCCCCACACCCAGTGCTCCATGCAATAGGTGCCCTCAGTACCCACCACCAGGCTCACCCATCCCTCCACCCCCTCCCTCCAAGACCCTCAGTTTGTTTCTGAGTCCAAAGTCTCTCATGTTTCCTTTCTCTCCCCAAATTACCCCACTTCCATTTTCTTTCCTTCTCCCACTGTCCTCTAGGTTACCCCTCATGCACCGCAAGTAAGTGAAACCATGTGATACTTGACTTTCTCTGCTTGGCTCATTTCACTCAGCATAATCTCCTCCAATCCAGTCCATGTTGCTACAAAAGTTGGATATTCATCCTTTCTGATGGAGGTGTAGTATTCCATTGTGTATATGGACCACATCTTCTTTATCCATTCATCTGTTGAAGGGCACCTTGGCTCTTTCCACAGTTTGGCGATTGTGGCCATTGCTGCGATGAACATTGGGGTGCATATGGCCCTTCTTTTCACTACATCTGTGTCTTTGGGGTAAATACTCAGGAGTGCAATTTCAGGGTCATAGGGTAGCTCTATTTTCAATTTTTTGAGGAATCTCCACACTGTTTTCCAAAGCGGCTGCACCAACTTGCATTCCCACCAACAGTGTAAGAGGGTTCCCCTTTCTCCGCAGCCTCTCCAACACTTGTTGTTTTCTGTCTTGTTAATTTTGACCATTCTGACTGGTGTAAGGTGGTATCTCAGTGTGGTTTTGATTTGAATTTCCCTGATAGCTAGTGACGTGGAACATTTTTTCATGTGCCTGTTAGCCATTTGTATATCTTCTATGGAGAAGTGCCTTTTCATGTCTCCTGCCCATTTTTTGATGTGCTCATCTTCTTTTTGAATGTTGAGTTTGAGTAGTTCTTTATAGATCTTGGATATCAGCCCTTTGTGGTGTTGTTTGCAAATATCTTCTCCCATTCTGTGGGTTGCCTCTTTGTTTTGTTGACTGTTTCCTTTGCTGTACAGAAGCTTTTTATTTTGATGAAGTCCCAGAAGTTCATTTTCGCAGAAGTTCATTTTCGCTTTTGTCTCCTTTGCCTTTGGAGACGTGTCTTGAAAGAAGTTGCTGTGGCCGATGTCAAAGAGGTTACTGCCTATGTTTTCTTCCTGGATTTTGATGGATTCCTGCCTCACGTTGAGGTCTTTCATCCATTTCGAGTTTGCCGTTGTGTGTGGTATAAGAGAATGGTCTAGTTTCATTCTTCTATATGTAGCTGTCCAATTTTCCCAGCACCATTTATTGAAGAGACTGTCTTTTTTCCACTGGATATTTTTTTTTGCTTTGTCGAAGATGATTTGACCATAGATTTGTGGGCCCATATCTGGACTCTCCACTCTGTTCCATTGGTCTATTTGTCCGTTTTTGTGCCAGTACCACTCTGTCTTGGTGATCACAGCTTTGTAATAAAGCCTGAAGTCAGGTAACATGATGCTCCCAGCTTTGTTTTTCTTCAAACAAACTTTCAATTTTGGAATAGTTTTCGATTTACGGCAAACTTGCAAAGATATCAGAGAGAGTTCCTACCGGCCCTTCAGCCAGCTTCCCTTATTGTTAAGGTCTCATGTAATCATGGCATTGCTCTTAATTTCCTAAAGAAATGTCGGACCTTAAATATCACATACTATATCAGTACTCTGAGAGCAGCCCCTCGTAAGTAAACAGAGGGCATTTGGATCTTCACAATGGCTTTTTAAATGCTTCTCACTCTGTCTTGCTATATATTTTGATGTGGAAGTCTCTGCTGCTGAGGGCTTTGCTCCGTGTAGACCTCATTCTGGACTTGTCGTTTCTTGTTAACACCAGTGTTCTTGAACAGTGAGTGAAGATCATAGCTAGGATTCGAGGAGCGACCTAAGGATAGAGTTTGTTGGAGGTAGCCCTGTAGGAAGTAAGCTCAGCATTTCAACATCTAGTTTACTTCTAGATTGGGGAAAATAGAACTGGCGACAAAGGGGATATGTTCAATCCGCGGCACGGACGATGCACCATACAGCTGAGCTCCTCCAACACTACTGTGTACACCAGAGGCTCTTGGTCGGATGCGGATTTGGATTCAGCAGCATTGCTGGGTGGGACGGAGATTATGCATTTCTCACCAGCACCCAGTGATGCTCATGCTGCTGTCCACGGACCACACTCTAGTAGCAAGCCTGTGAAAACTGTGTTTCACTGATCATGATGCAACTTTGTGGATGGGGCTAACCTCAAGACCAGTATCAAATGGATTCAGAGTGACATTGTTTTTTTGTGACATGGATTTGCATCATGGGCTTATTTAATTCTCTTCACATACAGATGTACTCTGAAAACAGTGAAGTATTATAAAAGAGTAATAGATTTGGTTGACCAATTATGAGCATTTAAGTTCAGGCGCTAAGTTCCTAGAGAAGAAGTAAATGAAGATTTATGGAGACTCAAGACCATGGGATTTGAGAGATGTTGGAAATTTTTATGGGTTTGTTGAAAATCAGAGTTGTCTGATGTCACACGCCACATTAAAGATAAAACATGGGGACGCCTGGGTGGCTCAGTGGGTTAAGGCCTCTGCCTTCGGCTCAGGTCATGATCTCAGGGTCCTGGGATCGAGGCCCACATTGGGCTCTCTGCTCGGCAGGGAACCTGCTTCCTCCTCTCTTTTTGCCTGCCTCTCTGCCTACTTGTGATCTCTCTCTGTGTCAAATAAATAAATAAAATCTTTTTTTAAAAAAAAGATAAAACACGGGAAAGAATGCATTATTTTGTATTAGAACCCAACCTGACATTTTGTAGAAGACTTTCATGCAGTTTGATAAACTCGGTGACCATTTATTTAAGGAATTCCAAGACCCTGTGACCGTAGTGCAGATAGGGAAAGAAGTGTGTTTGTGGAGATATTTATGAGTCAAATCAGTTCTCAATGTGATCAAAAGAATTGATTTTCCTGCTATTTTTGGATTTCAAAGTTAGATCGAAAGTTCAACTAAGAATAGCTCATGAGTTTAGGAATAATTGGCAAAAAATAACAATTTTATGCCAGAGCCACTATAAATTTTTTTGTGTGTTTATGCTATTTACTCCAAAGGATCAAATTTTAAAAACCGTGTGCAGCATTTCTATTTTCCATGAGCTATTAACTACCGAATCATGGAATCTGTAATCTATGTTGAAAAACAAGTTAAATGCCACAGAAGAGTCGGAAGGCCACAGTTCGTCAAAATTCATACAGAGTCCCTCTCCTACCTGGGAGAAGGAGAGAGTTTTCTATCAACTCCTTGACTAGAAAGTTCAGAGAGTTGAGAGGTGAATGTATGTCTGCAGGTAGCTTTAGTGCCATAATAATCACATTAGACGATCTTATAGGAGTCTGTGTGGATTTATGTTACCCAGAGCATCAGTGGGCTTCTGGCCATGGGATGCGAACGAGGGAGACACCCTGAGGGAGTCCCCGTTCTGCCGAGACAGCCCCTGAGCAGTGCACACATGACTTGTAGGACAAGAGCTGTGAATGTTCCACTCAACACCACTTAGGGCATTCCCCAGAATCCAATCTATTAGAGAATTAAACTGATGACTGCTACTACTAATAATAGAATTCGATATAGTGTCATATGTATTAGACCTCTATAGTATTATAGGTGTTGTTAGTTTCCTATTGATGAGTAACAAACTTAGAGGCTTCACGAGGCTGCAGTCAAGGCATCAGCTGGGATGTATTCTCATCAGAGGCCGGACTGGCCAAGATTCTGCTTCCCAGCTCCCTCAGGATGTTAGAAGAATCTTGGTTGGGGAACTGAGGTCCTGGCATATTCCTGGCTGTTGGCCTGAAGCTGCTGTAGAGGTCCCAGAGGTCTAAGGTCCTAGCGGCCACCAGCCTTTCCCTGCCATGTGTTCTTCCCTTGGGTTGTTCAACACGTCTGCGTGCCGACAGGAAAGTTTCCCTTTCCAGTCTGCGAAGATGGAGTCTTCTGTGATACAACCACAGGAGTGACATCCCGTCCCTTTAGGCATCTAACAGCCTAAACACAGAAGTGACATCCGACCCCCTCTGCTATATTGGAAACAAGCCCCAGCTTCCACTTGCACTCAAAAGGAGGGAATTATACAAGGGGTCACTGGGGGGGTCCCCTTACGGTGTGTCCACTACAAATAGTGAGAAATGAGGCAAGATTTGGGACACCACATTACTGTCTTTGTTTGATTTTTTGTTTTGTTTCATTTGACACAGTGCCTTTGTTTCCCTTGGAGGGCCTGGCTCATAGCAGGTATAAGGAACCGAGGAACAGCAATCCTTCTGGAATGAACTTGCTTTTTCTCTCCTCTCTGAGAGGTGATGCTGGAGGCAAATAGGAAGGGAATTAAAGGGAAGATACTTCCCATGTTGCCTCCCAAATGAAACCCTGAAACATGACAATATCTATGAAGTTATAAGAAAACTTCAAAATCATATGAGAAATGCCAACTCTGCTGCATCTGTCATCTCAATGATCAGCAGAGTCATTTTGTTTGTGTCCCAAGAGTTACTTAAAAATTACTATTAAAGGTGACACATAGTATTTCTTTTCTTTCACCAATCTTAATAAAGAACTCACTTGGTGAATAAGGTGGTATTCCCTTGGCATGTTTGTGCCACCTTTCAAAATCCGTAGTTTTTAGATGCCACCATGGCCAGGGCATGGGAAGTGAGGCAGCCCAGCAGACAGTTGTCAAAGTTGGGCACTGTAGGGTGTCAGGTGCCATTTACATAGGCCACAATGTGTGTTTCAACCAGTGCCTCTGAGGAAAGGGGGTCCATCACTCACTTCTCCCCAGCGTCAATATTATTCGTCATAACAACATTCCGCAGAGCAACAGACCATTTCATATAAAATTCCAACTGAGCTTCAAGGCGGCTCAGGCATATTATCCTGTTCTTACAGATGAGGAAGCCAGCGCTGGGAGTGTTTACGTAAGTTGCCTGGTGTCTATAAGAGGCATCCAGGGCTGGACTCAAGACTGGCAATTTTAACAAAACGTCCGGCTTTTCCCCAAAAGTCCCATTGCCTCCTTACAGATCTGTTTTTGTTTGATTGCTTGTTTGTTTTTATCTTTCCTCCTCATAGCTCCTCTCCAGACCAATTAGGATTATGCCCACCGCCCACACAGCTGTTAGAATCTCTCATCCTGTTAGAAATTCTTCAATTCACCCTAATCTATGAAAAAGTGTTTGGAAAACTGCACCACCTTCTTGGATGGAGTGCTTCTGCTTCGTTCTATGTATCCAGTATAAGGCAACACATTCACCTTTGAGTGTCTAGCCCGTGGAATGGAGGCGGACAATGGTTTTTCTGGAATGGGCTTCCCTTTGCTCTCCTTTTGAAAGGACGTTGAGCTTAGAATTTGCCAGTTGCTTGGCATCTCGAGCAGAATCCATACATTTTCAGTCCAACAGATGTTCATTAAGCCCAATGTCCCAGCCACTGAACCAAACAAATGAAGGCGCCCTCAGTCCTGTCATCGGTGGGGTTGAGTTGCCTTCTCTCGTCCAACAGTGTTGTCCCCAGTCCTGTAATGATTCTGTGACTGCCCCAGCATTGATTCTGTTCATAGGGGCAGACTTTGCTGTATCCTCAGGGAAGATATTTTGTTTTTGGCTCTTGCCAGTTGAATGTGGTTAGAGAGTCAATGATGGGAATTTAAGAGAGTTTTCTTTTTAAAAAACACAGTAGGAGAGAAAAATATTTGGTCAGCTTTTCAAAGTGGAAATAACCAAGGGGGAAAATGCTATAGCAGGTATTTCCCTTGATTTTTTTTTTCAAGTTCATGCTGCATATGTTCTTCAGAAGTAGAAGCAGAAAGGAAACATGGACGGAAATTCTTTGTCTAGGGTTGCTCATATGAATATGAAAGAGTGACAAAAATATCTGCTGTTCTCACTTGATTACCACTGTCAGTCCAGTAGAAGGTAGTTGACTTTAATAGCTGGCAAGGTCCACGCTGGGTTTATTTACTCACTGTCCCAATGTGGTCTGCTAGATTTTTGTTCACAAATATCCATTCCCCTTACCGACCTAACCCCCCGCCCCCATCACCTGCATGGGAGCTTGCCTAGGTGACCAGCCTGGGCCAATGCAATGGGGCCAAGAAGATGATATCTTGGTAGACCTTTGGAAGCTTAGGCCCGTGGGAGCTTCTGACTTCTGCCATGGGGATGATCAGCCCAGTTGGTGCCACTCCTCCAGCCTACGGCCCAGAGTAAGATGTATGGCGTCCACCTGGACTCAGCCTGCTCTCTGAGCAGAGCCCCTCAGCCAGGCTCCAGAAGCAGTAAGTGAGCTGTGAGTGACAAGGGACTGGTTCTCGTCGTGAGCCCCTGACATCTGGCGGTGGCATATTTCATAGCTACTGCAATACACCTGATGGTAGCAGGACCACAAAAAACACAGGATGGCGGCATTAATCGACTCCAGCCCTTCTCAGACTGGAGCCCACGTCAGAGCCATCCGGGGGACTTGTGGATCAGATTCCCGGGCCCACTCTCCCTGAGCACCCGAGTCAGTCCGTCTGGGTTGGAGCCCAAGCATCTGCATCTGTACCAAGCTTCTTCGTGCTGTGGTTGCTGCCGGCCCAAGGACCCATTTTGAGAACCACTGATGTAAGCCACTGATTACTAATGGGAGGTTTTAATTAGTAATAGGATCACTGATAACCATGTTTGGCAGGTTGTGCCACAAAGATATAAGAGCTGAGTTCTTCGGATGGAGCCGTTTGATGATGTGCCCTGGGAACAGGACCCCTTACCCAGAGAATAGGCCGCAAGGAAGAGAACATCGGCAGCCTTGGCGGTGGGGTAGGGCGGGACGAGGGGGCTTGTCTTAATAATGGATTTTGATCCCGAAGGAATGGAATACAAGGCTCTGAAGATAATCTGTGAGGAGTAGCCCGGATAGACGGAGGCCCTAAGAGGCCAGATTGGGGGTGTCGGTGGTTGCTTAACTAGCATTTTAGTCTTGTTAATAAACATTTATGTGTCTTCTATCCTGATCGGGAGACATGGAAGATAGGATTGGAACATTTGAGTTTACTGGAACACTTTCAAAATGTACAATGAAGACCGTGAATGTAGGCATCTTTACATCAGGATGAAAGACGAACAACTTAAGGAATCATCTGGAAGTTTTCAAACATCTGCAGACTTGGCCTCATGTTGATTTTGCCTGAGTACAATAAGTGCGTAATTTGGAAATGGGAAGAGACAAGTCTAAAACATTAACTGTTGGATCGTCTTGCACGTTCTGCTCTCAGTGTAGATGAGGTCCCAGTGGCCTGATGCTGACGTATTTATTGATACAATGAGAGGCAGGAAGCTGATCACAGCTTGGCTAGGCACAATTCCCAGGGAAAAGACTAATGAAATCAGATCACTTATTTGTAAAATGCATTCAGCTTTGAATTACATGGATTTCCCTTGAGAGCCCGAATTAGTTATATAATGGAGGACAGTTTATAGAAGTCCCTTGGTGGGTGATGGGTAGACAGTCAATTTGATTCTGAGTTAATATCCTTATTCATATTTACCAATAATCTTTTTTGAAGACAGACATTGCTGACCCAATGCCAATCCTCACTCCCCAAACTCTAGTACGCTGCCTCTCAAACTCTGCTGCGTGTTAGAATCAAACTGGGGGGGGGGGGAGCGCCTGGGTGGCTCAGTTGGTTAAGCGACTGCCTTCGGCTCGGGTCATGATCCTGGAGACCCGGGATCGAGCCCCACATCGGGCTCCCTGCTCGGCGGGAAGCCTGCTTCTCCCTCTCTCACTCCCCCTGCTTGTGTTCCCTCTCTCGCTGTGTTTCTCTCTGTCAAATAAATAAAATATTAAAAAAAAATAAGAATCAAACTGGGGAATTTTGTACATCCAGAAGTCCAGGCCATATCCCAGACCAAGTTCATCAGATTCTGGGGCCAGAACTCAAGCATTAGCATTCTTCATAACTCCCCAGGGGATTGCAAAGCCCAGCCACGTTTGGGGACCTGTGCTCACCTTGCTATTCAAAGTGGTACTTGTCCAAACAGTATTGCCAGCTCCTGGGAGTTGATTAGATACACAGAGTCTCAGGCTCCATCCCAGACATACTCAATCAGAATCTAATTTTTAGCAAGACCTCACCTTCCCACCCAGATGAGTTGCTTGCACAGCGAAGGGTGTGTCCCACAGGATAGCAGCAGGTGTCCGTCCACGGCTGGCCCCGGCTGTGCACACCTTTTCCTGACTTCCAGGGAGAGTAGATCCTGCTGCTACCTCCACACCTGGCAACAAAAAGTGCAGACTGTTTCTCTCTCCCTTTATTACTGGGCGAAGATCTGCATTTTTCAAAGGGAGAGGAAAGAAAGAGGGAAGAAGAAGGGGAAACAAAGAGAACGAGAGGCATGGTCACCAACACGTATGTCATCTTTTAACCGTAAACCTCCCACATCAAGTCTTGGCTGTCTCAAATGAGAGGAAAACTCCAGTTCCTTTCACCAATGACCAGGAGAGAAGTAGCTTAAGGTATGCACAGTACCAAGGTGTGAAGGATGGGAGTTGCGTTTCCTTTATCCTAGGGGTCAAGAAGATTTTTCTATGAAAAGCCAGGTAGTTAATATCTTTGGCTTTAGGGTTATGTTTGTGGTTGCAACCATTCAGTTCTGCCACTACAGTGTGAAAGAAGCCATAGGAAATATGTAAATGAATGGACAGACTGCATTCCAATAAAATGTATTCTCAAAAACAGGCGGCTCTTCCATTTAAGGGTATAAACCAAAAAGAATTGGAAACAGGCACTCAGCCAAATCCCATATGCAAATGTTCATGGCAGCACACTTCACAATAACCAAAAAGTGGAAAGAGCCCAATTGCCCATCAATGGATGAACGAATGAGCAACTTGTCATCTAGCCATACAATGAAATATTATTCAGCCATGAAAAGGGATCAAGTACTGATATGTGTTACACTATGGATGGATCTCAAAATCATGGCACCAAGTGAAAGGAGCCAGATACAAAAAGTCACATAGTGTATGATTCCGTTTATATAAAATATCCAGAAAGGGTAAATCCATGGAAACAGGAAGTCGATTGCTGGTTGCCAGGGGCCAGGGGTGCGGAAAATGGCGACTAACAGCTTAATGCATAAAGAATTACGTTTCTAAGTGATGAAAATGTTCTGGAACTTAGCAGAGGTGGTGGTTGTACAACAACACGAATGTACTAAGTGCCACTGAATTGTTACTTTAAAATGGTTCATTTTATATTATGCAAATTTTGAATAATACCTCAATTAAAAAAAAGTTAAAAACAAAACCAAGAGAACCAGGCAGCTGCTGGATGTGGCTCAAGAGCCATGGTGTTCTAGGGCTTGCTCTCCCCCACTTGGGCCTTACTCTGATGGTTGATGAACTCTCCAACTCTGCCCAGAAACTGTTTTCAAGACTTCTCTGTGAGCAGACATCACAGCCAACTGGACCAACTCTGGCCAATCCCCCTCATTTTATCTCTATAGCTGCACGAACTCCCTTAGGTCCTAGCCTGGTCCTGGTTCTCCAAGCTGGGAAGGAGGCTTCATCTACATTAAAATTCTTCCATTGTGCTTTGTGGGCTTTGGAGCTGACCTCACAGAACCTCCTTTCTCCCCATGGACTCTTCATGTCCACAGCACCTCGCCCAGCTAATGTTAGACTTCGTTCCTCTCTTTGGTGACACCCTCATCAGCTTTTGGGTTTTGAATCTATCAGTCTCTATGGCAGACTGACACTCAGTACACTCCCCTTCTCTTGGAGTCATTGTCAACACAAACAGACTTTCTGTTTTGCCAAAGGAGCCCTCATTAAGTCACTGTCTTCTCTCCAAGACAACATCAGTCTGTGTTGATGCCTGAGCTGTCCTAAGCACACTGACTGATCCAGGGTTTTCCCACGGAACAGTAATGAATCTGCTAGAATAAAGGATAGTAGATCCAGACTTCATTGTCATCCATGCTCATTCTACCTTTGTGGTCTTTGTGCATCGTTTGACACCGAGCTGACGGTTTTGATCTCCCAAGAACATCTGATCCTCTTATCTCTTTCTTTGGTTGGTGCCTTAATGAAATGAGTTAATATATGTCTAACAACGATCTAAATAGTAAAACTCTATGTTAATTATCAACTAAGGGGGACTTGCAGAAGAGCAATTTATGGCTTCATATTATAATTATATTCTGAACATAGCAGTAATAGAAATATTTCTCATACTTGAGAGAAGTGTCATTCTCCTTATGTTGTTAGAGACCATACTGAGCATAGATCAACTACTCCAGCTGAGGGCCCCTTGGCCAAACCACCAGCCACGTGAGTGGCCCTAAACAAGGTCTGCAGAAGAATGGCTCAGCTTCACCCTTCTCCGAGTGCCAAACTATAGAATTAAGCACAAATAAAATACTTGCTTTTGCTTTAGGACACTAAGTTTTGGGGTAGCTTTTTATGTAATGTAGATGGACTGATAGAGCTTCTAAGAAATTCTATATTCCTAGCAAGGAATAGAAGACTGAAGGGTTTTGTGAGATGTTTCCAAGGAGTAGGGAAGAAAATGGCTGACATCACTTTCTATCACATTCTATTGGCCAGAACTTCATCTTATGGCCCCATTTTTTTAAAAGATTTTATTTATTTGACACAGAGAAACAGAGCCAGAGAGGGAACACAAGCAGAGGGACTGAGAGAGGGAGAAGCAGGCTTCCCGCCGAGCAGGAAGCCCAATGTGGGGCTCGATCCCGGGTCTCTGGGATCATGACCTGAGCTGAAGGCAGTCACTCAACCAACTGAGCCACCCAGGCGCCCCCACAATCTCATTTCTTGACCTGCTGCATCTCATTATGTTAGTTTTAAAACCACCTGGTTAATATCAACAAATCTCCCCTCCCCCCAAAAATCAGACCTGACATTTTGACAATTCTTACAATTCAGACCTGGCATTTCCCAATATTGGTATCAGGCAATACAAAGAAACAAAGTTGTATTGAACTCCTCTCCACTCAAAAACAAAGCTGCTGTCTTAATAAGTATTATACCTATTAAGTTTCCGCACTAACTCTGTGCCTACCTTCCCGACAACCTTAAGATACTATATCTTAGTTCCCGTGGTGAGAGGAAATGTTATTTTATTTGCAAAAATAACATATATACGATATATTTACATTATCTATTTTTAAAATTTTTTAAATCCAGAAAAAACAATGAATAGGGAACACTACTGAAAAGTCCAAGTCAACATGCAGAAGAGAAAGAGTTTAAAGGAGGCCAGTTTAAGATTCAAACTGCAGGCTGACTTGCTGTGGTTTGAAGTTCCAAAGTGGAAAACTGAGGGCTCTCAGCTTTCACATGTCACAATTTCTCTATGATTAGTACAATTTATTTTTGCATTGAAATAATAACAGAAAAAGTAAATCCTTCTCCCAATACAGGGTCCCTGCCCATCTTGTTACCATGGCACAGTCACTGGCGTAAGGTTGAGGAGGAACACAAAGTCTATGGATACGCAGAAAATGGTTCATATTCATGTCTTTCCCACAGGGTTCCCCTCAAAGAACAACATCCATTGAAAAGGAAGGGTGAACGTGATTTCTACTGGAAACCAATTTTATTTTATTCTGTTTGTTTATAACAGAGAGGTGTTGTTTAAAAGAGGAGATGTAAAAGGAAAAATGTGGTAAAACTATAGAAAGACTAAGCTGAAAAGGAATTTTCTGAGGTTTAGCCAATTTCCTCAATTGAATTCACTCAGTTGAATTGGCTCAATTCCATTCAATAAAATAAAAAAAAAATCCACTCAGCATCTACAGTGTATCAACCTTGGGGATGCAATGACAAGTAAGATCCAGTCTGCCAGCAAGTATTCAGTCCTCGTGTGAAGAGACATAACCTGGAGATCCGAAGTGACTTATGTAAGTCCCACAACTAGTAGGTGGGGAAAACAGGACCAACACTCCTGCCTCATGCTTCCTTATTCAGCAATGGGCCACACAGGCTATGGCTTCCTTATGCTAAATCAGAGGTAACACCAGAGAACTCACCCAACTACTCGTATGCTTCATCTACGCAATGCTCAAAAGAAAGCAGCAAAATGAGGGACTGAATACGAGTGGTGAGATTTTATAAGAAGGGAGAAGGAAGGAAGGACAAAAGGAATAACAATGCCTTAAAAAATTCTGGTGATTTAGACATTGGAGTCAGTCATATCTGATAATCACTGAACCAGGTTTGGAGGAATTGTGGATCTCAGCCATAATTATCGTAAAAATGACCATAGCCATAATATGAGTAGATAATACTTTTCCAGTGCTTATTATGTGACATTGACTGTTCCAAGGGGCATATTTAAAATAACTCGTTTAAGTCTAAAAATAAAACTATGAGATAAATATTAGAATTACCCCCATATAAGTGTTCTTGCCACATTTACTTAATGCTGTGTAACAAACGTCCCCAAACCCAGTGGATTATAACAACCACCACCTGTTATTGATCTGGAGTGTGTGAGTCAGCTGGCGGTTCTGCTGGTCTTGGCTTGGCTGGCTCACTCATCTACAGTCAGCCGCAGGTCACCTGGGCAGTAGATCTAGAGTGGCCTCAGCTGGGTTGACTCCACGACATGTTAACCCCCCCCCCCCCCCGTATGTCTCTCAGACACCTTCAGCAGGCTAGCTCACGCATTCTCCCACAGGAGAGGCAGGGGTGCATGAGCAATCGATAAAACAAGAAGAAATGCACAAGCAATTTTTTGAAGCCTGCTTGCATCCTACTTGCTGGAAGTCAGGGGAAGCATTGGACTCATCATTACAGACACCTACCACAGAAGTTAAGTAACTTGTTCTTTTGATTAGAATATGTGCTCACCTGTGTGTAATAGAGGTCCAAACCAACAGTGGATCACTGCTATTCTGTGTAATCGTCCAAAGATAGGCAGTCTAGGTTTGTATGTTTGGTGTGCTTGACAAGGCCTCCAGGTTTCTTTTATCTAGTGTCAACTAGTGTACTCTCTGCAGGGTCCGAGACTGGTCATCACTTCAACCATGTTCCAAAGTAAAGATGGTTATCAGGGAGGGAAGAAAAGTATGCCTTCTCTCTCCCTTATGGATATGAGTAGAAATCTCAGCATTTCTACTTCTGGTAATATAAGCTAGGTGATATGAACCAATCCTCCTACAACTAAAAAAAATAAAACCTAAGAAGCATCAATACCAATAAGATATACATAAATTATTGGTCTGACACTCTAGAGTGGCTGCTGACTCAGAAGAGATGAGCAGAGCACTTAGAGTTGCTTTTGTCCTCGGGAATGCTTAATTGTCCTGGTGATCCCGAGGGACTAGGAGAACAAAGATCTAAATTCCATTTAGGTTGGGTAGCAAAGGATTGTGCCCTAGAAGTAATGGTAAGCTAGAGATAAACTAACCACTGCCTCACGTGAAAACCAGCTTTGCAAAACTATGATTTTGCCTCAGGCACCCAACAGAGACAAACACAACTAAGAAAATCCCGCCTTAGTCTTCAAATTACTCCTACAAATAATACTTCCAGGGGTGCCTGGGTGGCTCAGTTGGTTAAGCCACTGCCTTCGGCTCAGGTCATGATCCCGGAGACCGGGGATCGAGCCCCACATCAGGCTCCCTGCTTGGCTGGCAGCCTGCTTCTCCCTCTCTCACTCCCCCTGCTTGTGTTCCCTCTCTGGCTGTGTTTCTCTATGCCAAATAAATAAATAAATAAAATATTTAAAAAAAAACAAATAATACTTCCAATATAATATCCAACACATGATCAAAGTTACCTAGACAGCAAGGAGACAAGACCATACAGGCAAGAACTAACAGAAACAATGAACAATAGAAACAGATTTGCAGACTATAATGACTGGAATTATCAGATACAGATTGTAGGACAGCAAAGATTATTATCATTAAACAACAAAGAATATGAAAACAAAATCTTAAGAAATTGGCAGGGAACTGGAAGATATAAGAATTGATGTAACAATTTTGTAAAGGACCCAAATAGAAATTCTAGATTTGAAAATACAATAATAGAAAATAACAAGAGTAACGCTGATGAGAATAAGCCCAAAGAAACAGTTCAAAATGAAGCACAAGCCAAAGGAGGAAATTCAAAAGAGAAGGCACAGAGGATAGTGAAAAAGCTTAATATATGTTTAATTGGAGTCTCATTAACAGAGGGGAGGGAGGGGGAGAGAGAGAGAGATTGGGAAAGAACTAATTTTGAAGTGATGAAAGCTGAGAAACTATAGAAAAGATGGAAGACATCAATACACAGAGGCCCACTTCATCCCAAACAAAATTAAAAAACCCTACATATAACACATCTTATTAAACTTTAGAAAACAGAAATAATCACTCCTATCCCTTTTGTTCTCATTGTCCAGATCTTGGTCATGTATTTATAACTACCCACAGAAGCAGGCAGAAAATGTGGGTTTTACTGTTATTTTTTCAGATGTATATGCTCTGACAAACGCTCTGAAGTTTTTTTTTAAAGATTTTATTTATTTATTTATTTATTTATTTATTTATTTATTTATTTATTTATTTATTTATTCTACAGAGAGAAACACAGCCAGAGAGGGAACACAAGCAGGGGGAGTGAGAGAGGGAGAAGCAGGCCTCCCGCCGAGCAGGGAGCCCGATGAGGGACTCGATCCCGGGACTCGATCCCGGGACTCTGGAACAGTGACCTGAGGCGAAGGCAGTCGCTTAACCAACTGAGCCACCCAGGCGCCCCGTGCTATGAGTTTATTACCACGAGAGAGAAGAGAGGCATCAACATCGACGTTGATGTTTTTCCAAGGTTTCATGGCCGGTAGGTGGCAGATGGGGTATCTGCGTCAGCACGGCCTGGCTCCCTAGCCCGTGCTCTCAGTTGTTTGCTGTATAAGCATAAGACTATGGCCCAAGGCTTGGGTTTGCAGCCATTGACCACAAGTCAACAGAGTATATTAATTTAGCAAAAGGACTATTAAAGACAGGTGGGAAACAGGATAATCAGACCAAGATCATGCTAGGAAAAAACAAGCACTTCTCGGGGCACCTGGGTGGCTCAGTCATTAGGCATCTGCCTTCGGCTCAGGTCATGATCTTGGGGTCCTGGGATTGAGCCCCACATTGGGTTCCCTGCTCCACAGGAAGCCCGCTTCTCCCTCTCCCACTCCCCTTGCTGTGTTCCGTCTCTCACAATGTCTCTGTCAAAGAAATAAAACCTAAAAAAAACCCCAAAAACAAAAAAGGAAAAACCTAGCACTTCTCAAACAGTTCAGTGTTGTTTATATTCATTAAGAATACGCCGCCTGGGACACCTGGGGGGCTCAGTTGGTGAGGCGTCTGCCTTCAGCTCAAGTCATGATCCGAGGGTCCTAGGATCAAGCCCTATGGCAGGCTCCCTGCTCAGTGGGGAGCCTGCTTCTCCCTCTCCCCACTGCTGGAGCGCGCACTCTCTCTCTCAAATAAATAAATAAGTAAAATCTTAAAAAAAGAGTGCACTGCCTGTGACACAGATCTTAAACTGCACAACAGGCTGCAAATACCCCAACTTTGGTAGGCTTAAGTTTGCATCGGCAGCTGTAGACATCTGATTAATATTTCTGAGCACAAAGGACCAGGTGTTGGTCTCTTCACGGGTTAGGTCTTTGCTTCTCAAAATCAGAGTCCTGAGAACGCAAGTAGTAGGAGAAGAGATGAGGAGTTGATTCTTGTCTTTCAGCATCCAAAGTCAATTTGTCCAAAGGTGACCTTAGATATATACCAAATAGAGTCACTTTTTTTTTTAAGTAGCTCTAAGCCAGGCACTTAGCAAACTAGGACCCACGGGCCAAATTCCTCCTGCCTTCCATTTCTGTTAATAAAGTTTTATTGGTACGCAACCACATCCATTCATATATGTATTACCTATGACTGCTTTTGCATTACAGTGGCAGAACTGTGTAGTTGTTACAGAAAACACATGATTTGCAAAGCCGGAAATATTTACTACCTGACCCCATTCACAAGCATTTGGCTGATCCCTGCTCTAAGCGAATGACCACTTCATGATTCCAGGCAAAGATAAATTCATCTTCATATTCAACCTCATTATAAAGGAACATCTGGGATCTTTATCTCCTCTTGGCCTTCTTTATTTTCGGGCGGGAGATTTCAACATTTATTTTTATTGTTAAAGTAGACTTGACATATGTTATATTAGTTTCAGGTGTGGGGGGAGATTTTTGACTGTGTGAAAGCTCCTCATGTTTAATGAGCCCCACGACTTGAACTTGACAAAACCATCTTAGACAAGGAGAATGCATTGCCCCAAAAGGCCTGTTTGGTACAGCTTTCTCCAAAGAAAGGGCGTTTTCTCTACAACGGATGATTGAAAACCAAAGACATGTTTTTTTCTAAGGTCAGACCATAAGGAATCATAAAATCAATATTTCTAACATTTATAGATTTGCTCTCATTAGTTTTTGGCAATACATGACTTCTTGATTTTTGAAAGAGGTACAAAATGGTGCAGAAAGCTTCTGGAACATGAATAAAATATATATATTTTTATAATTTTAGTGTAAACAAATTCCAAACATATGGATTACATTTCCTTTTAAAAATAAAGGGTTTTAGCATTTAATGGGAAAAGCGATTTGCAAAATATGCTTTGGATTTTGCCAAAACCAAATCACTCAAAATGTACAATTAACTCTAAACGAAACCAAACTCAACTGTCTTTGCTTTAGATGACTAAAAACACATCTCCCATCGTCGTTCATGCCTTTCAGTTCCCAAGTCGAGAAAGGGAAGTCAGAATGTGCCGTGAAATGTACTGTTCTTCGTAAAGTCATGCATCCAAATGTAGCTGAACAGGAGAGTGTTTCCCAGGGGAGAATGTGTGACCTTCTCATGTGTAAATCTATTCTGACTAGTTATGATGTTTAAGGGGAATTATAGAGAGGAACTGACGCGCTTCCCGGTAAGGGATCAAGTTGTTAATTTCCACCCACTATGAAATGCGTACGTATTTGTGTCCTGAGAGCTGAATAATCTGATAAAAGTCTTCTACATTTTAATGACCTTTTATATTGGTAGTGAGAGCGGTAGAGTAGTATTAAATGTGCCATTAAAAAATACATTAGGCTTTTTAAGGTTTTTCTCTTAGATCATATTCATTAGCAGAAACAAACATGGCTGTTTGAAAATCAAGTGGTAACCGACTGCCTAACTGTGGGGCTGAGACCCCAAGGACTGCTTTCTTTCTTACTTGATGTGTCCAGTTCTCCATGGCAGGGATCCAGCTGACTCTGGGGCAGGCACCCACCCAAACTGGGAGCCCAGGGCTTCTGAGAACTCGTATATCTACCGGTCCCTACTCTGGATATAATACATGTGCCTTCTTGGAGGAAACACAAATTATGAATTATGAATTAGGGGTGGTTTGGAAAATGCAAGTGATCCTCATGAGAATTTAAATTTTAAATGGAGCTTAGGCTAGAAGATCTACAAGCCATTCGTGAAGAGTCGATGAGGGTAATAAGTTGAAGAGTACATTTATAATGATGCAAATACATTCTCAGTTGCGGACAGAAGGAGGAAACCAAAGGGGCACTATTTAAATATTGAAATCTAGAAGCATAATTAGAACAGATGCAAAACCATTGTATATGCAGAAGAATAAACAAGGAGGAAAAGGAGGGGAGGGAACTGTCAGCTCGTTGCCCTCCCAGCCCGCATCACGTGCCAAAGCAGGCATTTTATGATCTCGCCAAGTCTTTTATTTCCCAAAGAGCCATCAGGCGAGGAGCAGGATTTTAAATTTTCATATCCATTTTTCCAGCTCCTTGGTGCTGCACAAAGGGCATGAGAGCAAAAGAAAAGGTGTAAAGCTGGAATCTTGAGGGTCAACCCCTATCATGTTCCAATAACATATTCTTTTTACATTATAAAATTATTACTATTAG
The DNA here is from genome assembly GCA_004023965.1 of Spilogale gracilis. Classification (NCBI taxonomy): domain Eukaryota; kingdom Metazoa; phylum Chordata; class Mammalia; order Carnivora; family Mephitidae; genus Spilogale; species Spilogale gracilis. The sequence continues at coordinate 91,933 of PITA01000905.1, forward strand.
TTTCTATTCTAATTAATTCTGTGCGACTCACAATTCTCCATGCTATACATCCACTTTGAAACTGCTCATCTCTTACAGACATCAGTGAGTTCATTAAATCTAAGTGTGCAATTTTCAGTTTCTACCCAAACCGATCTAAGTGCGGACCCTCCGTTGTTGACCGAGCACTGTTCCTTGTGAATCAGATGCTTTTGCAGTTCGGGAGATTGGTCCCAGCAGTCAGATCATGACTTCTTGAGTTGCCCATTATGTGGTTAAAATTTACATAAAGATTAGGTACACTCAGTCCCTTCCCTGTGGCTTTTCCAGAAGGACTGCATTCCTGTATATTTATTAGCTACTTTCAAAGCTTCTTGTTGTTATAACTTGTGGAGAAGAGAAAGTCGGAAACATAAAGGAGCCTTAGATTTGTATAAATCAGGGCTGTGTTCCTATACTGTTAGGAAGATTGAATAAGTAAATGTATAGCTGAACTCTAGAAGGCAGTTGGGGCAAGGGTAGACTTCTCCGTCTCTCTTTCTGGAAAATATCCTTAGGTTACTTCCCTTTTGCTGGTCATTATACACCTCTTCCCCTCTGCCTTGATTTCTAGGGGATACTGTCCCTCCTGATATCATATCACACATGACTCCTTGTCACCTTCTATCACATTCTATTGGCCAGAACTTCATCTTATGGCCCCATTTAACTGCAAGGGAGGCTATGGCAGATAATGTGTCCCATTTTCCTGATGGGAACTCGCTACTTTTCTCTGGCTGGTTTGTTCTTCCATTTCTGGTGTTCGCGGAGGCACCAACTTGTGGTTCACGAAATTGTTTCCATTTCCTCCTGGGTCCGCGGGCATCCGGTCGCAATGGGATGGGCCATGAGATGATGCACATAGGATGGATTGGGGACAATGGTGATGTTTGCCTCTTCTGGGCCTCCTGAAAGTCTTGCAGAATCTTTCCCCTCCCTTTCATCCTCTTGTCATGGATGGGCCGGCTAGAGAGAACTGGGCAGGACGGTTCTAGGCTCCGGAAGTCTCTGAAGTTGGAGCATTGGTGGAAACCCCCGGAGAGAAGAAGCCTGGTTGAAAGAGAGCTGTGTGTTGGAGGGCATCTGTTCTGCACTTTGTTGAAATGCATATTTTACTTCTAGCCCTTCTTTCTTAAAGATAGTAACTTAGTATCCTAGTGTCTCCTAGTGCTATCTCGTGCAGGACACAGAGCAGAACAATGGTTGGTGAATCTTGGGAGATGTTGCCCTTCCTTGAGAAGTCATCACAAGGTGGTGGGAGTGGGGGGGGGGGCTTCAGGCACCGCAGCCCCAGGAGATGGAGTGGAATTGCTGGACACTGAAGATGTGGGGACAATTAACCCCGTGCCCTTCAACACCATCACCTACTCTGTCTCTTACACATGGAACGCCTTGTCATCATTCACTCCATAAGGAGTGTAAATAAAGGCAAGCTTACATAATGTAATGATTGGCCTTATATTACTGTCTGTTCTCTTCTGTTCTCTATGGATCTGTGTTTGCCTGAAAGCTGTTCTAGGCACCAGGGGAAAGGAGGTGAATATGACAGATCAGGTCCTCGCCTTCAGGAGTCTATTTTTTGAACCCTTAGCATTACGACATCTCTTTTGAAAAACATCTTTCCTTTGCATAAATTGTGCGGATGTTGAAAAGTGTATGAAGCATAGTGTATCGCTTTTGGGCCAAACATAGAGACGAGGCAAACACTAAGAGCTGGAATTCTAGATGCTATAAATAGGGTGTTTATATAATTGCTCATATCCTATCTTCCACTGTTCATTTGAAGGATTTTATTATCTGATTACAGAGGTCACACATGACTTATAATTTCATTTCTCCACTTATGTTCTTTCCTTTTTTTAAACATTCAAGAGCTCCTTGAGACTGGAGCCTAAGTCTTTAATTCAGTTCAACAAACAGTTATTGAACACAATGATCTATTTAATTCCTTTGGGGGAAAAAAGATCGCAGGCCCTTCTAAGTTCATGCTGTACTCCTCACAATCCCTGTGGAGAACTGGGCTTTGTTTGAGGCATTTACTGCTCAAGTCTTTTTTGCCACATAAAATTTTACTGTCTCAGATTTCTTTTTCCCACCTTTTCTTCCATACTTCCTCCCCCAACATTTGAGTTCCGATTTTTGAAAAATTATACCATTCAATTAATAAATTAAATGAAATGTTGGATGTCCAAAGGAAATTCCCTTTATAAAAGAGTTGTGTGGAGAATTCAATCGTTTGATTGCACTTGCTATCTATTGTAAAGCAGAACTTTTTACAAACGAGATTTGGTTAAAATAGTAACATGTTTACATTCAGTTCCAACTCATCTCACCTTTTTAATGTAGAGCTTTTCAGAAGGAGGTTTCTGAGGTCTACCCTACAGCTGCTGCCCACCTCGGTGGAAAGGGAGATCAGCAATGTGGCAGAGTAACTCAGCAGAACGGTCAAGAGCGCTGCAAGGGGGCACTCTGCCCCCATCTAAGGAGGAGGAGTTGGAAAATCAGAGGGAGGAGAGAGAGACATGAGGAGAGAGCGCCACCAGAGCAAGAAGGAACTCAGAGATGCACACTTGATACTCCCTGAGAACACAGAACATAGGGTTGCCAGATTTGGCCAAGAAACAGTGAAAAGCCACCAAAGAAATGACAACAACAAAACATAGTATACCCCGTTAAACTTAAATTCCAAATAATTCAATTGCGTGGTACATACTTCTGCTAAGAACCTGTTTGTTGTTTATCTGAAATTCAGATTTAAGTGGGACTGTTTTATCTGGTGACACGAACTAGAAAGCTACCCTCAGTGTATGCATCCATGATTGGCTTTCTGTCTAGCAATAGTTGGCCAAAGGCCCATTATCCCAGGTGTTGGGAGCTAGGACAGCTGGTCAGGTAGGACTCACGCGTGGTCCTGTCCTTTGCTCCTGGGCTAAGGAGTGTGTCAAATAAAGAATCAAGAAGCATCATGAAAAGAAATGACTGGTTTCCCAGAAGGGACCGGCCTTATTGGTGGCACTGCCCAGTGCGGGTGAAGGGCCCTGACCCCAGCCCAGGCAGAAGAGGCTAGAGCAGGCAGAGGGTATAGGGTGAGCTATAGAGAATGAGTCCCCGTGGGTTAGAGCCCAGAGACAAGAAGTGGCCCTTGGGAGATGCCTGGTGGAGGATGGGGCACCCGATGGGCACCCTAGGGCAAATTTTAAAACCTAGGCTCTAGATCACTATGGTGGGGGCCATCCTGTTGAGCAGCATCCCTGGCCTCTGTCTACTAGATGCCAGTATCATCCCTCCCCCATCCAGTTTTGACAACCAAAAATATCTCCAGCCGTTGCCAACTGTCCCCTGCTGGCACCATTGCCTGGGGTGAAAAATATCCCTGTCGTGTGGAAGGAGGAGCCAAGGAACCAAGGGCAACAACAGATTGGGAAAACAAACCTTAGAGACAAATGGGGCAGGCCAGGATCTGTAGCAAGGGGAGCAGAGTCCCATAACCATAGCAAAATTTCACCACTGGGTTATCTACTCAGGAAGCCTGAACCTCCCTACCTGCTGCCCACCCTCACCATTTGCCCAGCCCGGAGAAACGGCAGCCTAACCCACAGGATCTCCGAGGACACAGAGGGAAGATTTAAGAGAAGACAGTCATGGCTCTCAGAAATTGACCACCACAGCCTCTACCTGATCTTCCTGCTTCCACTCCTTCCTGCTGCGGTCTCTTCTCCAAACGCCAGGGTACTCTTTGAAAAAGCGGTAATCAGGCCTCATGACACCCTCCATAAGACCCTCCAGTGGCTTCCTGCTACACTCAGGCTAAACCCCAGCTCTTCCCTGTGACTTGCCAGGGCCTGCGTGATGTAGCCCCTGCCTCCTTCCCCACTTTCACACTGCCCAGATTGCTCCTTGATCACTACCCTCAACCACACTGGCCTGATTGCTGGTCCTACCCCAGGGCCTTTGCTCATGATGTCCCCTGCCTCAGATACCTACTCTCCACAAGTTTTCCATTTGAATATGATCTCCGTGAATTTTACTTCCTTAAAATTACCCCCAACCATCAGATTTAACTGACTAGTTAGCAATCTCTTCCAAAATTCTGCTTTTACTGCTTACCATGCTTTTTTGGGTAGATTTTATCAATGTTTATATTTCGTTTATATTAGCCATTTATTCATCATATTCATTTATACTATTCAATATTTTTGTGCTTACTTTTTATGAACTATATGTTTATGGAGTTATTTACTTGCCTCTGTCTGCATTTTCAGGGCTTATTGAACAAAAGTGGCTGGAGCTTGGCAAACCTCATCATAGAAATGTTGTGATTAGTTGTATATGTTTAACCTAAGCAGTCATAAACGTAGTTAACATTTCCTGGTCATCCTCTGTAACCTCTGTGTTTTGAGTGCCACTGGAAAACATCAGATCAATATCATTTACAGTTTAGGAGGAAGGACCGTATGTCCCCAGATGCCTGGGAGTGTCCCAATTTGTGCCTGTTGTTCTATTAATAGCACTGTTACTCCCAAGAACACCCTCATTTGCACAATAAGTTGAATTCATACAGGGTATGGCTGTGTCTTTTAACAAGTATGGTCAATGAGTAATAGAGGTTGAAGATAAAATGAGATGAAAGGGAGGCTGGAACTTTCAGGCACGACCTCATGGAAGATTTGGAACTAGTTCCAAGATTTGCAGTTAGCCTGGATGGATAGCCAGGAAGAAGAAAGGGCTTTTTTGGATGGAGAAAGTCACACGTGCAAAAGGACAAAGATGAGACCACTACAGTAGTTAGACCTGGCAAATTGTGATGGAAGGTTTGGCCAAGAGAACAATCGGGGTAAAATTTGAAGGTAAATAAGGGGCAGAAGGGAATGGCCTAGATCCCAAGGCTCAGACTTAGGGCCGCATCTTGGATGTAGGTGGTAACGCAGATTTAGATGGCCAGGTTGGAATGTTTGACACTCACTGAAAAAACAATTTCTTAAACACAAATTACTCTCTCAAATCAGTCCCAGATAAGACGGGAGAGAAGATCATATGGGCCTAGGGAAGCCTAGAGGAGGCAGAGTTGGCTCGTTAACGGCAGCTGTTTCAATAATTAGAATTAAATTCAGCACAATGATTTAATTTAGGTTAACAAAATCGGGTCTTACATTTCACCTTCTTAATAGCTTCCACTCCTCCGGCGAGCCAGGAGAGCTTGGTTTGGGGATAAGTCACTGCCACTCTTGTTTAGTCAACATTAAAACAACAAATCAGAAGAAGAATGTCCGCTCTCTCGTGCTCTTGAGAAAATAATCAAGTCATTGAGGACTTAATCCCCAACCACTGGAAGGAGGTGGGCATGGCTGCCTCATCCGCTGATGTGAGTGATTTTTATTGTTGGACCAAGGCCTAGTTCCAAAATAGGTCAACGACGTTTTGAAGTCTCATTAAAGCAAACAAATAAACAAGTGAAATCCTCTTTTGGTCAACTTCACCTCTCTAGAAGTTTTGCTTTTATAAAAAGGGTGTTTTATCATCCGGATGCATTTTATTCCATGGTTACTTCTTCTAGAGCAGATGGATCGCTCCTCTCTTCTTTCTTGGCCAGACACAAAAGAACACGGCTAACACAATGAGCCTGCACAGCCACGGATTGTGGCCTGGAGTCTCGAGTCACAGGTGTTTTTATGGAGACATGGTTTGGGGTATAAAAGCATCTTTGTTCTCCGACTAACCCTCCGGGTTCCTTTAGAGAAAACCTGCTTTATGAGAAGGAGAAAAAACAAAGGTAGAGGCACATAAAGGTCTGATAGCATCTCTACCACCGCAAAGAGGCTAGAGTACGAAGAGTGGGAGAAGTTAACCTAATTGTCACCAGAGGGTTTGAGCTTTGGCTAAGAGTCCTTCGTCTACTTTTCCAGGAAAAGTCTGGGAAGTTGGTCCTCTGGTTCTTGCATTTCCATTGCTGTTTGGAAAGTTCCATTGCCAAAAAATCATTCTGTCAGATAAATGGTAGAGTGGCCTCTAGCCGGATAAGCTCCATGCACCGAGCTGATGACCAAGGCGGAGCTGAGGAATAAAATCAAAGAGAGTGTGGCATGCTTTTTGCGGTGTATTCCATTTAGAACTTCCTGTTCTTTCATTGTTGGCAATGGTGATGGTGGTGGTGTTTTGGGAGATGGGATGAAATTTAGAGCTCTCTCTGGATAGATGTCTTCAACTTGTTCACCGATAGACTAGGAAGATTAAAAAGAGAGGTAGAATGAAAATCCACACATGCAAAGAGCAATGAAAATGAAACAAATCATCTTTAAGAAGTTAACTCATCTCTTTTTAGAGTTGGTTTCTATTTTATTCCCATTAAAAAGAAAAAAAAACCAAGTTATTGGAAAATAACTAGTTGTTTCCCTCAAAAAATGAAATGATAGTCCAAAGAGAGCATTTCTACTTAATATGGTAGAATTGACATTCTGGAATTTCCAAGGCTAGGGCATAAGAAGCCTTGCCAGGTTCCCTTGGAATGCTTGCTAGCAGGGAAGACTGCCACCACACTGTAAGGAAGCCCAAGCTAGCATGTGGAGAAGCTGCATGGAGAGAGAGGGATGGCCAACCAGCCTCCGTAATCCCAGCCAACCCAGGCACCATACGAGCGAGGGCCAAGCCTTCAGTTGACTCCAGGCCCAACCTCCCTCCAATAGCCATCACTGAGATGAGACCCCAAGCAAGAACCGTCAGTTGAGGCCAGTCCACCCACAGAACCATAGAGATAGTAATACATGTTTTCTAAAGCCACTAAGTGTTGGGTGGTTTGTTGTGGGATAATAGACCATCACAGCAGTCCGCGAAAGTAACATCAAATTGCAAATTTTGAGATGACCAGAGGAAAAAAGATACAGGGGTGGCTGAGAACCACAGGCTCTGCTGCCAGGCTGCGTGGGATTGACTCCATGGGTTCAAATCCCCGCCCCACCACTTTGGATACTTACTTGCCCTCTCAAAGCCTTAGCTTCTTATTTGTGAAATGCAGATGATGACAATAGTGTCTTTGAACGGTGCTTGTGACACACATATAAATTCCTATAATGTACATAGCACGCTGCTTATTAAAGGGTGCACACTAAGCAAATTTCAGCTGTTTTTATTAATAACAAAAATGGCCCATAGAAACCAAAAGACTTCACGGGAGAAAAAAATTCATCCGTTATTTAAATAAATGATCTTTGTACTTAGATAATCTGTTCTACTATTTCCAGTGGGCTCACCTGCTCTTTGGAAAAGAATCATCTCTCAGACGGTAAACTTGGAAAAGGAGCTGGCACATTCAAAGATTGTTTTTGGGAAATGATGTTCTCTCTGATGGTGGTGAATAACTTCATGTTTCTTCTAAAAACCCACCGACAGAGAAGCAAACACAGAAATGAGCCTGAAGGCATCTGTGGCAAAGTTAACTCCACCAGGCCCTGGGTAATGTATACTGTGCATTCCAGCAATGGGGCTGCCTTGGAAATTTATTATGTGTAACATTTAATAACGGGAAGAGTTTAACAAAACACCCTGGAGATCTGTGTTCTAATTGAGTATCGGCTTTGATGTGTGACTTAGAGCAAGTCACTGGAGCTCTGTCTCTTCTTTCCAACTACTATAAAACGGGATTAGGAGCACATTCAGAGAGCCCCCAGACCCTGAAAAATAAAGGGGAGGCAGAGGACCTGAAAACGCAGATGCTTCAAAGAGAATGGCCAGAGGTGTGTAGGATAATACCATGAACATCAGGACAAGGAGGAGTTCCTGTAGATTTCACCAGGGGCCAGACTGGGGCAAGGAGCATGATAATGTCTTAAAGGCATGGACACCTTCCAGCCTGCTACTTACTGATGCCAGAATGAGACTAGAAAGGACAGCTTCCTATCTAGTTATCTAGGTCTATGTTTATGTCTATGTCTGTATCTGTAGCTATATCTATCTCTCTGGCATATATAGTATGTACCATACTGCCCACATACCATATCCAAGTATATGGACCTGGGGGGTGTCGTTTAGAAAACTCCAATTGAAATCGTAGCCACCTGATTCTGATCAAACACAAGCCTTTAAGTCCATGGTCGACAAAATTCATCCTACGAAACGTTAAGTGAATGGAGGATTTTCCAATGGCCAGGAAGGGCATGCCTGCTGAGTATAATAACAACAGGGGGTTGACTGCTGAGAGTGCTTGCCACATCTCCCAGGGGAGGACCCCATTCATTTTGGGAGAATTGCCACTCCGAAGCAATGGCGGACAAATACATGGCTTTTCTCTAGTATTCGTATTGGAGCATCTATCTCTTAAGTCTTGGTTAGGCCTGAATCACCTTCATTGGCATCATAATTCATTCCAAATTTGGCACTTCTTTTGTAGGCTCTCAAAGTCCCATGTCTCCCCAAATCATACGTGAATTTAGCAATTAACTCATGTGCAGCTGCAGAAAATAAAAGGCACTTCCTTTTAAAGATTTTACAGAGGCAGATATCTGATGTATGTTAGACTGAGCTCAGTGGGAAAAAAACAAGACCCATTCAAATCTCCACACAGCATTCAATGAGCTCTTGCTTCCTAAAAGCCCAAGTTGGAGCAGGAACGAGGGACAGGGCATTCAGAAGAGGAGACACGCAGAGGACTTCATCCTTGGCCACCATCTTGGTTGAGCCACCAAGACCCCCACAGTTTTGGTATAAGAAATACATTCTTTTTTTTCTTTTTTTTTCCTAAGATTTTATTTATTTGACAGAGAGAAACATAGCCAGAGAGGGAACACAAGCAGGGGGAGTGAGAGAGGGAGAAGCAGGCTTCCCGCCGAGCAGGGAGCCCGATGTGGGGCTCGATCCCGGGTCTCCAGGACCATGACCTGAGCCGAAGGCAGTCGCTCAACCAACTGAGCCACCCAGGCGCCCCAAGAAATACATTATTAAGTATGACAAAAAATCCCCTTGCTCTGTGGTAGAGGTGAGGGGGCTGTTTCAGCAGATGATTAATCCCATATTTGACCATCTTTTATCTTTTATTAGTCCTCTGGGTTTATTACCTTCCCTTTTGTCAACTCCTTTTTAAAAACATATTTGGGATTGAAGAACCTCTCCCCGTAGTATGTGTGAGGCTCTTTATGGATTTCGTGACATCACCGCCTCCGATGTTCGGCAGACCTGTAGGGTCACGTAACTGAGTCTGTAAACCGTTACCATAAAGGGCCCGCTTATAAATATTTCTGGCTTTGTGGGCTATACAGTCTCTGTCAGCTTGGCATTGTCGCATGAAACCAGCCATTGACAATACTTAAAAAAAGAGTGAGGCTATGTGCCAATAAAACTTTACTTATAAAAATAGGCAGGGGGCTGGATCTTTGACCCATCTGCTGGCGTTTAGAGACCTCTGTTCTAGACTCTTGCTATCCAAAAGGTGCCCCGTGGACCAACGGTCCCGGCATCATCCAGGAGCTTCTTCATCATGCAGATTTCTGGTTCTAGATCTCCTGAATCAGAGTCTGCATGTCACAGCACCCAGGGGATGCCCAGACGTATTAAGGTGCAGCCCTGAGCTGAATGGCGTAGGGTTTTCTCAGGAAACAATTCTAACTCCTCTCTCATTGCCTCTAACATCTATCTTCCTCCTCCCTGTCCCACCAGATCATATCCCAAGAAGAACCCCTAGGTTTTGTTTGTTTGTTTGTTTCTCCTGGGCAGTAGAACAGTCTTATTTGTAGCTAGTAACAGGTCTGGTCCTGGGGCGCCTTGGGTGGTTCAGGCATTAAGTGTCTACCTTCGGCTCAGGTCCTGGGATGGAGCCCCGCGTCAGGCTCCCTGCTCTGTGGGAAGCCTCCTCCCTTTCCCATTCCCCCTGCTTGCATTCCCTCTCTTGCTATGTCTCTCTCTGTCAAATAAATAAATAAATAAATAAATAAATAAATAAATCTTTTAAAAAAAGCCTAGTCCAATTGAATCTGATATTTCTTTTTTTCTTTTCTTTTCTTTTTTTTTTTTTAACGATTTTTATTTATTTATTTGACAGAGCGAGAGATCACAAGTAGGCAGAGAGGCAGGCAGAGAGAGAGGGAAGCAGGCTCCCTGCTGAGCAGAGAGCCCGATGTGGGCCTTGATCCCAGGACCCTGAGATCATGACCTGAGCCGAAGGCAGAGGCTTAACCCACTGAGTCACCCAGGCACCCTCTTTTATCTTTTTTCTTTTTTTTTAAGATTTTATTTCAGAGAGAGAGAGAGAGAGAGAGAGAGAGGACACGTGCACAAGCAGGGGGAGCAGCAGGCAGAGGAAGAAGCAGGTTTCCAGCTGGGCAGGCAACCCGATCCCAAGACTCCTGAGCCGAGCCACCCAGGGGCCCCCAAACAGATATTTCAATGGCAAACGCATTTCAAAGGCTCTCTCTCAGCTTTCCCATTGCAACATGTTCCCAGCTTTTCCTGCCTCTGCTGCCCACAGCTGCCGCCTCCTCCAGCCTCCTCCAGGGTTCGGCTGGAGGAGGGAGGGAGATCAGGGAGCAGAGCTTCCTCCTGGCCCCGTGCCCTCACCCTCCGCTGTGGGAGCCTCACCGGGCAGTCGCACCAAAGCTGGCTCTTTCTTCCGTGCGGTGCAGTCCTGGTCCAGATGCCCGGACAGGGGCAGGATCAGAGTCCCCGAAGCTGCCTTCTACCCCTGCAGCGGGCAGAGGAAGCACGCCGCCCCCTCTCCCAACGGGGACCAGAGCAGACTCGTGACCCCTCCTCTACGGGCTGCTCCCTTCTCTCGGTGCCTACCCCGCCCCTCCCGCGTGCAGGCAGGTGGCAGGCAATGAGCCAGGGTCCCAGAGTCCGCTTGGAACCATTTAGCAACTCCTTCCTGGACAGTCTAGCTTACCCACCATCTTCAGCTTCGGGCCCCGGCCACACAAAGTCCCCCAGAACAGCCTGTTCAAGGGAGTTGGTTCCCGTCCCTTTGTCCCGAGGGGGACAATGACACTTAGCGAAGTGGCTGGCACGGGGTTCCTGGCCAGTAAAGGTCTACACCCCCGACTCCAAGGCTGACGTTCCCCCTTCCCAACGCTGCTCTCTGAGACACTCTTCCCGGCCTTCACCTCCTGCCCGAGCAGAGGGACCCGGAGGTAAGAGTGAACTCTCCCATTTCCAGCTAAGAAACGTTGCCATTACAACCTCTTTCCCTTTTTTCGTGAAGTGAAAGATTCAGCAATCAGATAAGTAAGGGGAAATTTTTAAAATTCACTCACTGAAGACAACTCGGCCTGTTAAATCTCTTCTTCGTCAAGAAACCAGGAGCAGGGAAAAAGTGGCTCACCAAACAGAATATGTGAAATAATTCCAATTTCGTTTTAAAAATATATGTGCATACACATGAAAATGCCTGGGATGGTACATTACGAGCTGTCATTCTTGCTGGGCTCTAGGACATTGGTCATCAGCCTTCTCTGTCTACTCTTCTATACTCCTCTAGCGTTGGATGTTTGTTTCTGTCTTACTTTTATTATAAGGAATAGAAACCCATTGATCTTGACAAACTATAGGAAGGAGGGCTGTTTGTTTGTTTTTAGGTTTTGTTACTATCAATTTTCCATTCCCTGTAATTCCAGCGTCAATACACAGGACAGCAAAAACAACCTTTAGAAATTTGGCAAGTTCTCTTACCTGGGATCCGTAATCTGTGTCATGTGAAAAAGACAACCATGAATTTGATGAAATGCAATTTCCAGGGAAACGTATGATTTCAGGAAAAAGGATTTACAAAGGAAAGAAAGAAAGAGAGAGAGAGAGAGAGAAAGAAAAGGCAAAAGAAAAAGGGAAATCACCTCATTGAGAAAAAGCCCCGAGAAGGTTGAGATGAATTTAGTGTTTGTGTCGGTTCTGTGTTAGGCGAGGCCTATAGGACTGGAATCTTCTATGTATACAATGAAGTTGCCGAGGAGCCTGACCTGCCTTCACCTTTGATCTGCAGAGGGCAAGGTTACAACTGGGATGTTTGTTGATTCTCCCACAGCATTTATTTCTTGGTTTCCTGATGGCCCGCTGGAAAACCCCCAACTCAGTCCCAAACCCACAGACCCGGTTCAGATTGCCATATTGGATGTATTTAGATGACAGTCCAACCTGCTCATGGTAAAAGTTGAGATGGGTGAGGCCTCGTAATAGTGAGGGGCAAGGCCAGCCATGGCATTCCCAAGTGTGAGTGCCCTTGGGTGCCCCTTACCCTTCTCTTTGTCTTCACCCCAGTTGGACAACGTCCAACCACGCCCTCCCCGCTCCTCCACAAAGCTGCCACAGAGAGCCCTACTTTCAAGCTCCCACCCCAAGGAGGAAGTAATTCTTCCCTTCTTTATGGTTCATCACACTTGTGGCTATTTATTTGCATATCTTAACGTCCCTGGGATGTTTTCGGACTATGCGCTATTAATCACTGGGGTCCCCAAATAGCTTAGCACAGGCGCTGGCACCAAATCCCTTTCCTTTAAGATCTAGTTATTATTTTTCTGCGAGTCATGCATACACACACTTAAGAAGTTACATAGTTCCACAGGCTTGATTTGAAAAACGGCACTCCGCAACTCCCCTCCTCGCCTCTTATTTCCTGCTCCCCAAGGCAATCACCTTAACTGTTTGGAAATTGATCCTCATGCTTCTAGGTTGCGTGCTTATATCGCCACTTCTTCGTTTTTTGATTTCTGCCTTACCCACCGGCTTCCATTTTGGAGGCTGAGGACTGGGCTCTCCTCGCCGTGGCCGCCTCTGCCACCCACACGCCTCCCTCCTAGGCTCCGATCCTGGAAATATGGTCCCACTATCACTTCGGTCACACCAAGATTCAGAGTTTGCATGACTGTGATGTGGTGATGCCGGCCCACCCGAAACTGCTCTCTCTGGAGGCAGAAGCAATCTTTTTATTTTTCTGGTTATCTTGGTTTTCTCTGCATGTATTCGATGCTTCTGCAAGCACTCCCTTGAAAATTTTAAATCTCTCCTCTTACTGCTTTCCAACACTTGCAGGAAGGCTGTCCAGTTCATCTTCTTAGGAAAACCGCTCCTACGGCTTCTGCCTACAGAGTCTCTCCACTACCCCGGGGTCTCCCTTTCCCAGAAGCTTCAGGTTCCCCTGAGCCTCTTGCTCCTAATGCCCTCATTTCCTCTGCTTCCTTTCTGATTTTTTTTCTTTCTGTGCTGGAGTACGTCCCTTGGTTGGTTCCCAAGAAAGGATGCATGGGAAATAGCTTTTCGAGACACTGCATGGCAGAAATGTCTTTACCCTTGAGTGATAGCATTACCTTGCTGTGGGTAATGTGCCGGGGGGTCATTTTCCCTCAAAAATTCCAAGGCATTACTCGAGCTGCTCTCAGCTTCTGGAGTTGCTGCTAAGAAGTTTAATGCCCTTCTCACTCCTGATCCTTTGTGTGAACATTGCTCCTTTTTCTTCCCTTTCTCTAGAACTTCGACCATCTTCTCTTGGTGCTTGGTGGCCTTGTGTTTCATGATGAGAAATCTTGGTGCGAGTCAACTGCTGAGTGGCACGCTGGACACACCATGGGGGACACTTACAAGTCGGACGATCAAGCCTCTTGTCTCTGGGAAATTTTTTGGAATTGTTTATTTGATAATTTCCCACTCCCCGTGTGCACTGTCCTCTACTTTGCAAGCCCTAGGTTTTGAATTTTGTCTCTCTGGACGTTGTTGTGTCCCCTGAGCACACGGGGGGAGTGGTTGGCTACGGGCTTTGTTCTTGGGAGAAGACTGGCCCGCTAGATTGGAACTTTCTGAGGTCAGTATCTTTAGATATCTTCCTCTCGGCTGGTCGGGGTTTCTCTGAGAGAACTCCCCCACCCCTCCCTAGCAGGAGCGTGCACTGGTACCTGAATCAGGAGTGTAGTGTGCGAAACAGGGAGAAGGTTAGCATCGGTGCCTCAGGATTTAGAATACATACATTTATTGATTTCATTCTTTCCAGTGTGGACTCCTTGCCCTAACCTGGAGTTTCTCAACCTTGGCTCTATCAACATTTGGGGCGGGACAGTTCTTTGTAGTGGAGGTTGTGCTGGGCTACGTAGGATGTTTAGGAACATCCTTAGTCTCTACCCACTGGATGCCAGTAGCATCAATCTCCCTCCCCCCAGTGCAATAAACAGAAATGTGTCCCCGAATTGCCAAATGTCCCCTGTGGGGGGCACAGTCACCCCGACCTGCTGTTTCCTAGTTTAGAACTTCTCTCCCTCTCCTAAGCATAAGCATACTTTTTAGTTCTGAGTTTAGTGGACGTCAAATCCTTAGTTGTTCGGTGGAATGCCAAGTTTAGTCCTGAGCCTTTGGGGGGTTCTGTAATACTGCTTTTCCCCTTGGCTTTCTTCATTGCTGGTTTAGGTTTCCATCTGCTCACCAGCTGCTGAAATTTTGTTCCTATTATCTTCTCTCTTTTTCTTTGTTGTCCTGGGTTTCTGCCTTTTGTTTTTAAATATATTTCCAGCCATGGGAGTCGAGGACAGGATTTCAGGAAGGGGAAGAGGTACACATGTGTATTCTAATTCACTGTCTTTAATGGGAAGCCGAGTGAACCATTTTCAAGTCGTGGAAATGCTATCTACAATACAATGCGGTGGGGCACAGGTAGGGAGCTGCCTCATATGACGACTGTGGGAAGGAGGAGAGGCTAATAGGAGCATCCGGCCGCCATATTTAAGTGCTACCCACCATCGTACTAGGTAGTACCTCAGGTCATTTAAGGGCAGCCTATTTAAGTGCTCACAAGACCAACTGAACATGTCATGTCTCCACCAAATTAAGCTGTTAGCACAAAAGCAGTTAAAAGGGAGGTGGGGTGGGGAAGGAGCTTGTGACTTGGCTCCCACTTTGGCTCCATGATAGGATTCTTTAATCGATGAGTCACTCTTTTGTTTAGGATGTGGCTTACAGTGTTATGCTATCAGTCTCCTCCCTGTTCCACGGCTGGGTCATGAGGATCTGCCCTTCTTCTTCTTGTCTGAGAAAAGCCAGAGAAGGAGAACTGGGTGTCAGGGAAGCGTGGGAATATGCAGGATGTGATATCGCAGTTCCAGAGGCCTGGGCTTCAGACATTTGCCTCCTCTCCGTGCCCCACCCCCACTCCTATCTATCCGGAAGGCTGTGCGGGAGGTGGGGTTTCTTCCCCACAGGCCCCTCCCTCCCACATAGGTTCTGTCCTCTCATTGGTCTATTTTCTCCTCCGCCCCCGTCGGAGGAGTGTAAAGTGGAAGGGCGAGTCCCTTCATTTGTGGCTCAGCTGCCTTATCGTGTTCAGGGAGATGAATTCAACAAATTATAGCAGTATTTTGATTAGGTTATGCTGACTGGTCCAAAGTTATCACGAATGTGGAACACAGTTTACAACAAAATGGACTCATTCACTGAATCTTAATATGATTAAATGGACTTAATCTTTCTCTTTCATTAAAATAAAATAAAATAAAATAAAATAAAATAAAATAAAATAAAATAAAATAAAATAAAATAAAATAAAATAAAATAAAATAAAATAAAATAAAATAAAATATTGTAGGAAAAATCATGATATGGATTTTCCTCTTCCCCTGAGATTAGGTAAACCCAAAGAGACCTTTTGTGTAAACTCCTATTAATCTTTTTATAAAATATTTCTTACATGGGGGTGCCGGGGTGGTCAGTCGGTTAAACACCTGCCTTCAACTCAGGTCTTGATCCCAGGGTCCCAGGATTGAGCCCCACATCAGGCTCCCTGCTCAAGCAGGGAGTCTGATTCTCCCTCTCCCTCTATCTCTCCCCCTGGCTTGTGCTCTCCCTCTCTCTCTCAAATAAATAAATAAAATATTTTAAAACATTTCTCACATGGTTGTAAGTAATATAGATATTATAGAGGTTTCTAGTGCTATCACAGTTGTTCTCCTCTCCTTCCTGGCATGCCATAGGATGTCATTCCTCTAATGGCTCTAAGGTAGGTATGGTCAGATGACTCGCATCAGTGAAGAAGAAGAGAGGATATGCTTTTAAGAGTCTGTATGTAATTTAACATTCACCCTTTGCTTATCTTATTTATTACAGAAGGATGTCCAGATGATGTGTTCATCAGCCTGGTTTCCTGAGTGACTTCAGCGAGCATAAACCCATGCAAACTTAGGTTGGACAGGTAATATAATGGTATTTTTGTTGGGTGAAGCACTGCGATGTGGGGGCTGTTTGTTACTGTAGCATAATCTAGTTTCTACTGACTGATACAGACTTGATACTTGATGGAGTTTGTATAATTCAGAAACGTTAATCATATTTTCCAGTGAAATCCACATGTGTAAGACAGAAACAAAACTACTTTGCTTGGAGATGTGTTGGGAGTCTGGAGACTTAGCTTGGCTATTCCGTGCCTCCCGTGTACTTCTAAATACCATCTCACAATCTTATCAGAAGACAGTGTGAAAATCAAAGACTTCCAAACAAATACCAAGAAGTTCTCATGATAAGAGTTGTATGTGTTCTTTTCATCCAGAAGCAATGTGAAAAATCTATGCCATAACCACTCAATAATAGGCTAAAACTAATTATAATCAGGCAAATGAAATAAAAACTAAAACAATGGGGATCTTTTCCCAGCGAATATATCCTAATCACATACACATGGGTTCAGTATGAAGCCAGGGTCTGTGTTTGCATTTCCATACACAGCAGACCTCTAAGACCAGGACAGAATATCAGTATGGGAACTGGGAGATGCCATGTTGGCTTGTCCTGCCCTAGGGTCTGCTCTCATCTTTTTCTCCTCACCTGATTCCTCATCTTCACGTGAGCTCTGCTGTCAGCTTAGTGATGACATTTTAGTCACAGCTAAATGTTTCAGTGCTTTCAAGCATTCTTAAATGTTATGGTGTCCTAGTCCTTTGAGACTCTGACTTAAACCATGGACTCCAGAGTCATATACACACTGAATGTGTATATCAGCTTGCAGGAGTTTGAAAAAATCTCGATCAGATCATTCTCTAAATCTGTCCAGAATGAATTTGGCCTCTCAAAGATGCATTATTTACGTATTTGGTCAAATGTACGTGAAAGGACACTATTTTTAATAGTTGCACATATTGGCTTGTATTTCAAGAACATTTCAAATGGTAGAACTCATTAATTCTTTATCTTCATTGGGTGAAATATATATAGCATAACACTTATCATTTTTAAGTGCATACTGAAGTGGCATCAAGTATTTTCACATTGTTGTGTGACCGTCACTATCATCCATCTTCAGAACTTTTTTCATCTTTCCCAGCTGAAACTGTACCCATAAAGTACTAATTTCTCATTCTCCCTTCTCACAGCTTCTGACAACTGCCATTCTACTTTCTATCTCTATGAAAGTGACTACTTCCAGTACCTCGTCCCAAGTGGAATCATACAGTATTTGTCCTTTTGTGACTGGCTTATTTCACTCAGTCTTATGTCATTAAAGTTTGTCCATGATGTAGCAGGTATGAGAATTTCCTTCCTTTTTAGGGGTGAGTCACATTCCATTGAGTGTATAGAACACATTTTCTTTATCCATATGTCCATTGATGGGCATTTCAGTTGCCTCTACCTTTTAGCTATTATGAATAATGTTGCTATAAACATAGGCATACAAAAATGTATATTCAAGTCCCTGCTTTCAGTTCTTTTGAGTATATGCCCAGAAGTGGACTTGCTTTGACACATGGTCATTCTATTTACCCACAGCAGCTGCACTATTTTACATTCCCACCAGCAATGCACGAGGGTTCCAATTTCTCTTTGTGTTGCCAACACTTGTTATTTTCTGTTTTTTTTTTTTTTATAATGGCCATCGTAGTTGGTGGAAAATGGTATCTCACTGTGGTTTTGATTGGCATTTCCCTAATGATTAGCAATGTTGAGCATCTTTTCATATGCTTGTTGGCCATTTTTATATTTTTGGAGAAATGTCTACTCTAGTCCTTTGCTCATTTTTAATTGGGTTTTTTGGTTGTTGACTTGTAGGAATTCCTTATAAATTCTAGATATTAACCCTTTATCAGGTGGATGATTTGCAAATATTTTCTCCAATCCCATGGGTTGCCTTTTCACTCTGTTGATGCTGGACTTTGATGCACAAAAGTTTTGAATTTTAATGTAGCCTGATTTGGCTGTTTTTTCTTTTTTCAGTGTCATATCCAAAAAATCATTGCCAAATCTAGTGCCATGAAGGCTTCCTCTCATGTTTTCTTCTAAGAGATTTATAGTTTTAGTTCTTTTTGTTTATGAGTCTTTGATCCACTTTGAGTTAATTTTTTATATGATATGAGGACTTAACTTCATTCTTTTGTATGTGGATATCAAGTTTTCCCAACACCATTGGTTGAAAAGACTATCTTTGCTTCCATTTAATGGTCTTGGCACTCTTTTTAAAAAATCACTGGACTATCTATGCAAGGGTTTATTTCTGGGCTCTCTTTTCTATTCCATTGGTCCATCTGTCTGCCTTTACACCAGTACCACACTGTTTTGATTTCTGTAGCTTGGGTATTACATTTTGAAGTCAAGAAGTATGATGTTTCCAAATCTGGTTCTCTTCTTCAAGACTATTTGGGGTCCCTTGAGAGTCTAGATTAATTTTAGGATAGATTTTTCTATTTCTTATGAAAAAAATTAGGGATTTTGATAGGGATTGCATTGAATCTGTAGATCGCTAAGTGTAACCATCTTTTTTTTTTTTTTAAGATTTTATTTATTTACTTGACAGAGAAAAACACAGCAAGAGAGGGAACAAAAGCAGGGGGAGTGAGAGAGGGAGAAGCAGGCTTCCCACCAAGCAGGGAGCCTGATGCAGGGAGCCCAATGCAGGGAGCCCGATGTAGGGCTCGATCCCGGGTCTCCGGGATCATGACCTGAGCCAAAGGCAGTTGCTTAACCAGCTGAGCCACCCAGGTACCCATAAGTGTAACCATCTTCCCGATGTTAAGTTTTTCAATCCATGAATGAAGGATGTCTCTCCAATTATTTGTGTCCTTAATTTCTTTGTGCTTTGCTTTGTAGTTTTCAGTATAAAAATCTCTCAGTTCCTTGATTAAGTCTGTTCTTAAGTATTTTATTCTTTTTGATTCTATCATAAATGGAACTATTTTTTAAATTTCTTTTTCAGGTTGTTCATTGTTAGTGTATAAAAGCACAACTGATCATTACGTGTTATTTCATATTAGACAACTTTGCTGAATTCATTTATTCTACTAATTTTTCAAAGAAGGTTTAGGATTTTCTATATATAAGATCATGTCATCTGCAAGGAGAGATAGTGTTGTTCTTACCCAATTTGGATGTCTTTTATCTCTTTTTCTTACCTGATCTCTTTGGCTAGGACTTCCACTACCATGTTGAATAGATGAGGTAAAGGTGAGGGGCACCTGGGTGGCTCAGTTGGTTAAGCATCTGCTTGCGCCTCAGGTCGTGACTCCAGGGTCCTGGGATTGAGTCTGCACCAGGCTCCCTGCTCATCCTCTGCTGAGGATCATCCTCTGCTCATCATCTCCCTCTGCTCTTCCTTCCTCTTGTGCTCTCTCTGTCTCTTGCTCTCTCTCACTCTCAAATAGATAGATAGATAGATAGATAGATAGATAAATAAATAAATAAATAAATAAATAAATAAATAAATAAAATCTTTAAGAAGGGAGTGCCTGCGTGGCTCAGTCATTAAGCGTTTTCCTTCAGCTCAGGTCATGATCCTGAAGTCCTGGGATCGAGCCCCACATTGGGCTCCCTGCTCAGTGGGAAGCCTGCTTCTCTCTTTCTCATTCCCTCTACTTGTGTTACCTCTCTAGTTGCGTTTCTCTCTGTCAAATTAAAAAAAAATCTTTAAAAAATAATGAAAAAAGGAGTGGTAAAATTGGGTACCCCTGCCTTGTTTCTGATCTTAGAGGAAAAGCTTTCAGTCTTTCACCATTGAGTATGATGTTCACTATAAGTGTTTCATGTATGACCTGTATTGTGTTGAAATTATTTTCTTTTATTCCAAGTTTTTGAATGTTTTTCTCATAAAAGTAAGTTGAATTTTGTCAAATTCTTTTTCTGTATCAGTAGAAATGATCATGTGGGTTTCTTTTTCATTATTTCAATATGGTGTGTTACACTGATTCCATATCTTTTAAAATACAGGGTTAAAAATATTCTCAAATAAAATCTGGGCTAAAGGAGGCATTGATGTGTTGTCTCATTGCTACCTATGCACACAAATGAGACCTCTCCACTTTTCTTTCAAGAAGTCTCCTTGACTTCCTAGGCTAGTATCTTTTGCTCCTTCCTTTCCTTGTGGTTTCCTCTTGAAAATAATTTTTTAAAGGATTTTATTTATTTATTTGACAGAGAGAAACACAGCCAGAGAGGGAGCAGAAGCAGGGGGAGTGAGAGAGGGAGAAGCAGGCTTCCCGCCGAGCAGGAAGCCCGATGTGGGACTCGATCCCGGGTCTTCAGGATCATGACCTGAGCCGAAGGCAGTCGCTCAACCAACTGAGCCACCCAGGCGCCCCGAAAATAAAATTTTTAAGTAAAGAAGTATTAATGTCTCGAGAAAGAGGCAAACCTACAATCCTGTGATCACAGATGGTGACGACTGAAAAATGACTTCAGATTTTATTTTGTCTACCTGTTGTAAGCACACAGAGCTTGATTTGTTTAAAACACATGCTACTGAAGTGCAGTGTATTCCGAGGGGCCCGGTCTCACGTCTCACTGTGGGTTTCAAGCTTGATACACACTAGGAAGAGAGAGGAAAGCAATGACATACAGGACTAGCCATGAGTAGATTCAAAAGTATTTAACTTCAACTAGAATGTGTCTTCCTCCCAGTTTAACTTCTGTGAAAGCTATTCGATTGCTTTTATATATCAGTACGTTCACTGAAAGAAGACAATTTACCTGAAAAATTCACTTATACCATCTCACTGGGTCCTGCAAACAACCCAGTGAGGTAGATATTGTAATTCCCAAAGACACATACAAGTCAAAAGAGAGATTATGAAAGAGCGGTCCAAAAGACACGTGGTGAATTCTAGAAAGAAGGGATATGATGACAGTGTGGGAAAGGAGTTAACAGTTTGACTTGTTACATTGTACTGAAAATAAGGGTGAGATGCAGGCAAAAGGTTGATGTACTCAAAAGGTTGAGATGCAGGCAAAAGTTTTAGAAGGGATTTATTAGTATTAGCATAATATCAGAAATAATCATATGAAGTCATGAGGCCATAAATAGAAAAATTGCTCTAGCTCTATCACTAAAATGGCCAAGAAGCCAACTACTAGGACACGTATAGAAGTCCTTACTACACACCCTTAATGTGCGGACTTGGGCTTCTAATTCTATTTTCCATTACAAGAGCATTTCGTGAGTATTGGATTTCATATCCTCCCGGAGGGAAAAACAAGGGGTGTATAAAATATTTGTTTTTACTAGAAAGTTGTGTGTGTGGACGGCTGAGTCCATGATGGATACTAAAAAGGAGAACAATGAACATAAAGTATCCAAAAAGAAGGCCTAATAAAAAATAAATATGACAAGGATGGGAAATATTCCATTAATTTTATGACCGAGTGGAGGACTGGTTTAAAAAAGAACATCATACTCAATGGAGAGAAGCTTCTGGTAAGCTAGGGGTTGCTACTACTCTCAAGAAAATTGAAATAACCCAATTTTATTTACGGGGGCAGAGCCACAATGATGTTGCCGGAATGAAGAATGGGCTACATGGGCTGTCTATTAAAAATGTAAGGATTTTGCCTGTGTGTCATCAGCGCTGTTTGGGGCCGGGCGTGGTGTCCCACCATCCGTCAGACACCCTACTTCAGGAGGGGTCGAGAGCCGGACCCTGTCACCAGCACGCCATCCAGGTGTGCCTCTCCGGGGCCTCATGATGCACGTTGGCCTCTGACCCCAAACCAATGGTTCCCACCATTCCTTGGGGGAATATCCATCTACCCCCCTCAAAGCACCAGGAATTTACTGGAAGCAGGAGATGAGAATTTCCTGGAGACACACGTGTCAGGGAAAAGCCCCCCAAGTGATGCAGACACGCCCCCCACTCGGGAGGAGCTGACTCTGTGGAGAATCACACTTGTCACCAGCTGATGGCAAGGGCTTTGGCTCCGCCCACAGTGAAGGTGACGGTCCATGAAACAGCCCAGAGTATCCGGTTTCCAAAAGGAACCTTACCGACTGAGTTTAAAGAATTTAAAATAAGGACATTACGATTTCGGTGATTAAAGTACATTAATGAAATCCTCTTACGGGCAAAACTCCAAAGTCCCTAGATTCTTGGGGTAGATAAAACAATTCCATGAAATTTCGTTAAACTATCGAAGGATGTAGTTGTTAGCAACGAAAACAGTGGGTGTGGAGAGAGCTAGTTTGCCTCGTATTAATCGGGGAATTCAATAAAATGCGTGAAATGCCAGTGGTTCAAACTAGCTCTTTCTTTGGTCCACAGTGTGCCTCGGTGAGGTTAGAAATGACGCTTCCTGATCAGGTTTGGGCATTGAGATCCCGGGAGGGGAGGAAATGGAACATTTCTCAGGCAATAGGGACAGTTCCATAAAGCTCTCCCGTGCCCGCCTTGGGGAACTAAATTGCTACCTCTTTGTTACTTCCATTAGCGTTTTATGGGCACTGTTACCCCACTACTGCTTTTGTTGCTGTCCTGACAGGACTATGGCCCCCCTGGGAGCTTGTGAGGCCCTCGAGGGCAGTGACTACGCTCTCTCCCCTCAGAGCCCCCAGAGCACCCCGGCCCTGGCTTCCCGAGCTGAGGAGCACGTGAAGAGAGCTGAAGGAAATCGGATAAAGAGGCTGTGCATGCCAGGCTTGCCCTCAGTTCCCAAACCCTTTGCGTTTCCTTACCTCGCATCCCCTGGGTTTTCTGGGCCTGTTTCTAGAGCCGTCACGTCAAGTCTCTCAGCTGTACTATAAACTTCCGAATACATTCTTCTCTTTAAGATCCTCAGAGTTGAGTTTTTTCCTTTCTTTCTTTTAAAGATTGTATTTATTGATTGATTTGTCAGACTGAGAGAGAGAGCACAAGCAGGGGGAGCAGCAGGCAGAAGGAGAGGGAGAGGCAGACTCCCCGCTGGGCAGAGACCCCGATGCGGGACTCGATCCCATGACCTGAACTGAAGGCAGATGCTTCACTGACTTTATTTCTCTTCTTAGGTTCCGATGCCTTAGCTGCCTGATGCAGAGGATTGGAACTTCTATTGGGTGACTCTGGGGAGGGTGAAAGGAAGCGAGACTTCTCTCTGGATGGCACGATCTCAGGAAGCAGGGCTAACTCTAGGCTTGGATATTGCAATAAACATCAACTAGGGGAAGGGAAGAGGAGGACAAGGCCAGGTAATTGATAAAGAAGGAGCAATCACTCATAGTCACCAGGGGAGGGGGAAGCTTTCTATTTTGTGGCTTGGACAATGTCCGTGTTTTCTCTGTGATCCAATATGTTTACGGAGGAGTCTTGTTCTTGTTGTCTTCATTCATCATGGGCACAGGGTAGCCTTGTCTGAGGCAGGTGTTCTATGAAACCATTCCTGTTGGAGGGGGGAAGGCCCAGGCCTGGCTTGTGATGTCAGGGGCTCCTTCTCTTTTTCTCAACAGTAATTCAAGCTGAAATTGTCTCGTGGGTCAAGCCACAGCTTTCATTTATGTGGAAAATTTTCTCCATAATGGTTTCGGTTTCTCAAGCCTTTATAATTATGGCAGACCTCCAATTTCCCGTCGTCATGAAGTGAAAATCCTACTGATGGAGACCCTGTTATTCATGATAACTGCTCACCAGCACGCCGCCCTCTTCCTGGGCAGCGGGCTCTTGAATATTCCATTCAAGCTAATGCCGTGACTTCTGTCCCTCGCAGGGATTGCGACGGCCTTGCGTTGCTGACCGGGTCCTGCGCAGGACCTTGTTGCCCGCCAACCCGAGGCGAAGGCTGTGCCTCTAGCCACCTCTGCGCGCAGTCACCTGCCACATCCAGCACTTTCTGGCTCCAGCTGAAGGGTCCACGGGCGTTGTCCCTGATAGGCACACCTCTTCACCCTCTCCTCAAGGTAAGCCTGCAATCCTAATGCCAACAGATCTGGGGCTGGCGGCATAGGTGGGATCCTCCCTCCAGTCGCGTCGAGAGCCACCCCTGCCCCCTGTGCACATCCCGCCTCTCCCCTGAGGGCTCCTCTCTCCGCTCCGTGACTTGGGGCTGGGCTGCAGGCCTAGGAGCTAAGGAAGTATTCCACCACACAGGATGCTATGTTCCATGCCCCTCTTGCATGAGGCCCTGGGAGATTTTCCCAGGGAGGTCTCTCCCTTGGTTTTGGGAAGGAATTTGGCCCAGGAGCCCGGCCTCTTCCTGGAATATGGGGTGGTGCAGGGGGTGGAGGGGGAGACAGCATCATGTTTTTCCACCTGCATCTCTCATTCTGCTGACAGGGTCCCTCCCAGTGTGTCCCCCAGGGGACTGGGCGGCTGCCAGCAGTATTCGGTGTATTGGGTTAAATAAAATGTATTCTTGAAATTAATTTTAGTTGTTCCTTTTAACTGTTTCTTTCACATTTTTAAAATTATATTTCTTTATTATCATAGTCAACATGCAGTGTTATATTACTTTCAGGTGGACAACATACCGATTGCACAGTTCTGTACGTGACTCGGTGCTCAGCGCGATTAGCGCAGTCGCCGTCTGTCACCAAGCAATGTTATCACAGTATACATTTAACACTACCTATGTGGATCCCATTATATTTCGATCGAGCACGGCTGTTCTAGACCAGGTGTTGGCAAACCCCTGGCCAAATTCAGCTCAGCACCTGCTTGCGTAAATAAAATTTTATTGGAATGCCCTGCCATTTGTTTTCATTTGTACAACAGCAAAGTTGAGGAGCTGAGACAGAGCTCATCGGCCTGTGAAACCCCAAATATTTCCCATTTGGTCCTTCACACACACTGTCAACCCTGTGCTAAGACTATTGGATACAATGTCCTTTCTACATTTCTGGAATGTATTGAGCCTTTGATTCAATATTATATATAGATATAGATATAGATATAGATATAGATATGGATACATATAGTCTTTTCTTTCCTAGAAAAGGGAAAATAATATATATGGAAATATATATTATATATGGAAAATAATAATAATATATATAATAGTCTTTTCTTTCCTAGAAAATGGATGCATTTCAGCGAATGGTATATTACAGGGAGCAGTTAGATAGCCAGGACACCCCGACGCCCAAGTTAGTGGGTAGTGGAGCATTTGCTCCGTTGAGTGTCCCCTGAGAGAGTCTCTGTCCACTTCCTCATTGATCGTCCTCACCATGCAGTGACACCGAGACACACGCCTGAATTAGGGACCGAACCTGCGGAAAATCCCGATTCGCACTCGCAGACAGGTCGGAGGGCCTGGCAGCGCTCCTTATCAAGATGCGAGCCTGCCGCGTACGAGCAGGAGCCATGACGATCCCATGGAAATGCCTGGCTCAGCCTGCAGTCGTAGGCTCCAGGTACACACTGATGTGACAGTTGGCGGAAACCGGTGTCCTTTCAGAGAGGAGAGCAGAACCTCCCGCATTATCATAGAATCCTGTCTAACAACACGTGGTCTCTATTCTTGAGCTCCTGCAGTAGAGCGAATTGTCGAAAAGGATTACACTCTTCATTTCTCTCCTGACCTTTCATCCTTTTTGTTCTTGTCAATTTTCCTCGGGAAGCGTTACCTTCTTGGTGGGGTGTGTGTGTCACGAAAGCACGTTTTGCATCACGCTGAAAATTATGGCCGCTAAGCCTCCTTAAATTACACTCTATTAGTATTTTCTTGGAGCATTATGAATTTTGGTTCTTCCTAACCTTTGGCACTGGGGATCACATAGCACAGCTCAGCGTTTCCGTTGCTGTGTTTTATAATGGTGGCAATGTAAGAATTTACTGGAGAACTTTATATACAGAGACAAAAGCATGCCACTTTATGAAGCTATTAAACACCGTGGATTTTCCCACATGAGAGATCAAGCTTATTGTATTTCCCAAGTCTTCCAGCAGTCTCCCCGCAAGCGCCCCATTGTGGGAGCCGGGGCGGCGGACCCAGCCCCCTCTAGCCCTGGCTTGTTAGCATCGACCACAACCCCAGCAGGATCGCGGAGGCACAGCTGTCAGAGACCGCTCGCCGCTCTGTCACCAGGCTTGTTCCCGCAGGACACCTGGCCTCTTTGCAGGAAAGGTTATTATATTTCCTTTTGACAATGGAAGCTTTTCAAGGGCCAACAATGCAATTTTTTAATAGCAGAGATTCAAGTTAAAGACGTGACAAGCAGAAAGCAACGTGCTTTTGTGTGTGGAGATCCAGACATTTTCAGCAAAGATGGCAGTAAGCTGCATGATAAAAATTTTGAACTTGAAGCTCCCAGGGTCCTCCAATTAGATGCTTATCTCTGCTTTTATGCGTGAGGCTTTGTTTAAGACAAAATTTCTAATGGGGAAAATACATTTTCACTACCCAAATGCATTTGCTAGGGGAATGGCAGGCTGCTGAGACATAGGACACATTATTTACATTTTAAAAAATTGTCAGATGATATACCTTTATGTGCGTAAGATCTTGAAATTCAGGACGATTTCCTTTTCGGAGGAGCAGTGGTACTCATTAAGGATCTCTTTGGGGTAACTGAATTATTAAAATCAATTGTGTTTTATGGAAATGTCCAAAACATTTCTTAGATTTGAGCATTTGCATTTTTTTTTTATATTAAGAGTTCTCTGAGTCTGGAGGTCTTTACTGTGTGTTTTCAGTCACTGATATAACTCCAAAACTATGTGAAGCTTCATATGAGATATAAATCATTCCCCCGCCAAACGCTCTCGTTTCTTCTTTGATTAGAAGTTTCTTTCTAATGGTGGGCTGGTCGCGGGCTGTGTCGCTGTGCTGACAGCCGGCTGTGCGCGTGGGAACCGCACTAAGGGAATACCCAGCCAGGGCATCGGTCTTGTGCCCTTAAATCGCAATGGGACAGGAACTTCTGACTTGTCGGACAGACGGTTTGCCAACCCCATGAAAGGTTTGCTTCTAATTCACTGCTTTCCATTTCCAGCCGCAGTCCCCGAGCCCCGGACCCCTTGCAACTCGAGCGGGTGGGAAAAGCAGTCACAGGAGGCCTTTGATCTCGAATCCCTCCTCCGAGTGTGAGGGTTGGTTCCCTGGGACTCGGTGCTCAGAGCCGGGCCGGCGGGCCCCTCTCTGAGGCCGGGGAACCTGAGCATGCCGCCCCGCAGCCCCACCAGCGCCCGTCAGGTGCCGGCCCGGGGCCGCTGTCCTTCACTTCCCTTTGCTGGCGGGGGGCTGGCCGGGAAATCGAGGTGCTGTCCGCAGGGCAGACGTGGTGAACGCAAGTACCAGACCTTTTCAGGTCCATCCACTGAAAAAATAAGCTTAGGAGAGAGGGAGAAGTGGGAGGCCCTGACCCGGTCCTCCGGCGTATTGCCGGGCACTTATTTAAAGCACCTGTCCTAAAACCTCACGGGGCTACGGGGGACTCTAAGTTTAATGATGTGTACATTTTTTTAAACTCTCTTGTTGCTTCTTAGCTGCTGCCTGCAAATGTGGAAGGCACCCCCCTTCTCTTTTGTATTTAGTTTTAGAAGCACAAAGAGGAAGATACAAAGCACCAAATGCCCTGTGTTAAATTCCCACAGAATTTTGTGCTCAGAAAACCGTCCACATGCTACCTCTCTTTGGCCTATGGAAATTTCCAGACCCCAGGTGCCCAAGACCCCGATATTAACTTTCTTTTGGCTCCTCAGACCTCCCTCCCTACACCTACCTATAGTTGTTAAGGTCTCCCGGTCCCTGGTTCTTGGCCACTCCCCACCCCCGCTCCACCCTGGGGAAACTCTCCTGGTATCTGGTCCCCCCGGGGTAGGACGGACTCAGTTCTCCCTCCTTCCCTCCGCCAATCATTCACACGCTGGGGAATGTGGGGAATTCAACTCTAGAAGAAATGAGAAGAAAATGATTTTTAATTTCAAAGAGAATCCGAGATATCTCTACACAGTGAATATATGAATACTCTACAATTTATGAGGTGCTGGAAAATATACTACATTACATGGTCCAATTTAATGCAATCCATGGAGCTCCAAATGCCCTTTAGAGTGTTTGAAGCCAACATTTACAAATACAATTCTAAATAGAGGATAACTAAATGGGTGTTATTATTCTGCTCTGGGCCTGCTAACGAATTCTCAAGAACGTAGCATGAATTGGTTGTCAAGGTAATGTCTGCGAAGGTGGCAGAGACTGTGACTAAGCCAAGTGGAAAAATTAAACCCTCTCCTCGTCATATTCCAGGAATTCTCAAGCAAAAGGAAATTCCTAGACACCTCTCAGAGCCCTTTTGTATCCCCCTCTCTTTCATCCCTCAATCCTCTTTCCCACTTCCCAACAGATGACGAAACGAACTAGAATGCTCCCCAAGAAAACTCATTTTGAGAAGTTGAGTTCAGGGTCAGTCTTTTTATTTTATTTTATTTTATTTTTTTCACCTATGGGTCTTTCTTCCAGTAAGGGCTGATTCAAATTGGAAGAGTATTTTGGACTCTCTATGGAGGACACATGGTGGAACGACCTAAATTGGAAATGCATGTTTCGTGATAACAGACATTTCCACTCTTGCTGGGCATTTCCAATTGCTGGAAAGCACCTCTGTGACATGAGCTAATCCGCAGACCCTCTGGAGACTCAGCAGAGAAACTGAGGCCATGAAAGTGATTACAGGGCCATTAAGCATAAATGGTGGAAAAGAAATTACATTTGAATTTTTTTTCATGTTCTGCTTTCATATAAATTATATAAGACAATGGAAAGAAAAGACCATCTGGGTTTGGGTTTCATAAAATGGGACTCACAGCTGCTTTGGTATGTCATATAAATATTCCCTCATTAGAGAGTTCAGTCTATGAAACACTTTTGGTCAAAAAAGCATTAAGAAAAAAAGGGGGAGAGATTGCTTTTCATGGATACTGATTATTTTTAAATCCTCAGCTCTAAATATTAACTGGCGAACACCTTAGAGGATTGTATGTAACTTTATTTTTAGAAATTGAAATATCTTATGCTATGTCTACTTTGGCCAAGTAAGGCACATAGCTTTCTTCGTTTGTTAAATGGGAGACCTGATGCTTCTTTGTCAAAAGTGCGGGGCCTTTTGTGCTCAGTTCAGCTTTTAAAAAGGGCCGAGCATGGAAAGGTGTATGTTTATAGCTACATCCTTTGGGCCTCATCAACAAGCCTTGAGATGATGCCCCAGCCCTGACCCTCCACTCTGCGGCAGACCTGTGATAGTCCGTGGAGCAGAGAACCCAGATAAGCCACGCGTGGACTCCTGACTCAATAAATTGTGTAAGAATAAAAGTGTGTTGTTTTACATTGCCAAGTTTGTGGGAATTTGTAATGCAACGATAGACAGCAGATCTCATGTTCAAGGAGGACCTGGAACTTGTTTGCATCAAGTCTGGTTCTTAAGACACAGAGACCTGGGAATGAGGGTCTCAAAGGAAGAAGAAACAGGAGTCACGACATACCCCTAAGGGCCACGTGGGGAAGGACCAGAGTCAGGAGGCAGGGGGGCAAAGCAGGATAGACTCGGGATTGGTGAGTTTCATTAATTTCGGGGCCCTTCGGGATATAGGGACTGCCCTTTGTCACCTGGGGCGAGGGAGCTCCCTGTGGTGTCTGATCCCGTCATTGGGCTCTGCCTTCGGGACAAATCCCTTCCCAAAGACCCCCACCTCCGCATACCATCATGCTGGGGGCTGGGATTTCCACGTATGAATTTTGGAGGGGTGCAAATCTTCTGACCATAACATGGCGGCTCAACCCAGGAGAACTTGATCAAGGAGGTAGCTGGCCCGTGTGGGCTGTCTCTGGGGCTGAACTAGCTCTGGAGGGGCAGGCTCTCCAGGATCGGCAAGGCTCCAAAAGTCAAAGCATCATAAAATACAGAAGACACACCACGTGGCTAGTACACGTAGGTGACATCTAGGCCGTCCCCAGCAGCATGTTACGGGCACGAGCTTGCCCGTTGTCTCGGCAGCACTACGAGGTGGGCCGATGTCACTTGCCCCCCATCTGTGTAAAGAAGGCTCAAGCACAGAAAAAGCAAATAACTGGCTAGAAATCACAGCGCGAGTCCAAACGGTGCTCTCAGACTACACAGGGTGGAGTTGGCCGAGCCCATTTAAACCTTCAGCGACGTGAAATGTGATGCCCTTCTAGTCTCTCTGCAGGGTTTGAGGGGTGTTCAGGGAAACGGGTTTCGGGGTCTGGAGATCTAAGGGGCCACGCTGAACAGACGCCTTCTCCGTGCAGACCGCTAATCTGTACCGAGCAGCTACACAGAGGCTTCGGAATCAACTACACTGCGCCCAATACTGGCAGGAAGAACAGGGTCCTTGCCACCCACCCGCGGCTCTGCCTTCTTCCCTCCCCAGCCTGGTCCCGC
Source organism: Spilogale gracilis (assembly GCA_004023965.1). Taxonomy (NCBI): domain Eukaryota; kingdom Metazoa; phylum Chordata; class Mammalia; order Carnivora; family Mephitidae; genus Spilogale; species Spilogale gracilis. The sequence goes on from PITA01000905.1 coordinate 122,450, forward strand.
GGCTGCAACGATGCATTCTTACCTGGGTGGTGCCTGGCCCCACCCTGACCAGGAATGAGAGCGTCTTATCCATCTCAAGCATGCAAGTAGCGGGATCTGGAACAGGTTTTGCTGTCCTTGAGCCAGGTGGGTCGCTAGCTGGGTGGGACGCCCGTGTCCTAGGTGGGTGGGATGCCCTTGCATTAGTGTAGCACAGGGCCTGGCATGTGCCTGGTTTCCCCACCGAGAACTGCATTTTCCTGACCAAGTAGAGATCCTGGGATGTGGTCTATGTGGTCTATCTGCAAAAAACCGGAAAATTCTCCTTTTCAGGGATAAAGCCTCCCAAATGTAGGGTGGGGGCTGGGCTGGATGGCTTGTAAGGGCTCTTCCTATCTTGAAAAGATCGGCTCCACCTTCGTTTGCCTTGCTTGGTAGTTTCCCTTATGATTTGGTCTCTCCTATTAGATCATGAACTTGCTGTGATCTATAACTTTATCCACGTATCTTACACATAAATATTTGTAATTTAAAAAATGTGAGATGCAGGGCACCTGGATGGCTCAGTCGTTAAGCAACTGCCTTCGGCTCAGGTCATGATCCCAGAGTCCCAGGATCCAGCCCCGTATCAGGCTCCATGCTCAATGGGAGGCCTGCTTCTCCCTCTCTCACTCCCCCTGCTTGTGTTCCCTCTCTAGCTGTGTTTCTCTCTGTCAAGTAAATAAATAAAATTGTTTTTAAAAATGTTAGATGCTTATAGTCTCGATAGTTCTTATGTTGGAGATGAAAATGGATTTAGGAAAAATGACATTCCAAAAAAAGGTCAGAAGTAAAAATAGCCTTTTATTCTTTTTTTTTAAAGATTTTATTTATTTATCTGAGAGAGCAGGAGGAAGAGGGAGAGAGAATCCGAAGCAGGCTCCGCACTGAGTGTGGAGCCCATCCCACGACCATGAGACCATGACCTGAGCCAAAATCAAGAGGCAGACACTTAATCGACTGAGCCACCCAGACTTCCCAGGAATAGCCTTTTATTCTTGGAAAAATGTTCCCCTTTTATGTTGTCCCTTTATAATTATTCTATATTATTAAGTCAATGAGCACAGAATCCCAATGACCCATACTGTGTCTCATAATGACGTAGGTTTTGTTTCAGTTAAAAATAAAACCACCTTACGGGGTGCCTGGGTGGCTCAGTTGGTTAAGCGACTGCCTTCAGCTCAGGTCATGATCCTGGAGACCCGGGATCGAGTCCCATATCGGGCTCCCTGCTCGGCGGGAAGCCTGCTTCTCCCTCTCTCACTCCCCCTGCTTGTGTTCCCCCTCTGGCTGTGTTTCTCTCTGTCAAATAAATAAAATCTTAAAAAAAAAAAAAGGCAAAGGCATCCATTGATATTGCTAATGACTTCTAGCATATTCTGGAGATGCTAGCCAAGATTATAGTCATATTGCTCAGTTCTATTTTTAATATAATGACTGAAAACTTTCATGCAGCTGCGCAGAATGGAAGGACCCCAGGTATCATTTTTTAACACAGGAGTCGGCAATCTTACCCTCCGCTCGCATTTGTAAATAAAGTTTTGTTGGAACACCGTGGTGCCCATGTGTTCATACCTGTCGCTGGCTACTTCCCAACAGCAGCATTGAGCTAAGAGTATTTCTTTGTCCCTTTACAGAAAGTGTCTGCTGACACCACACCTTAACTTGAGGAGCAGTTAATAAAGTACAAGCTTTTATTTTATTTTATTTTATTTTATTTTATTTTATTTTATTTTATTTTATCTTACTATTTTATGTCCTCATTTCCTTTTGAGCAATGAGCAATACGCAGGTTTTCAGTCTATTTCTAAGATACCTCCCTCTAAAGAATGTTAAGTCTGTTTGCTTATAGATTTGCACATCTGGTACAAGGCTTATAAGTTCTTTTTCCAGACCCAGAGAGGTTAATTGGCCTTCATAAAGTTGCACACACAGATGGTAGTGGGGGCCCAGAAGAGAGCTCAGGTTTACCATTCCGAAGTCAGGCCCCTTGTGATGAGCATTTATGTTTGCAGTTGTGGCTCCGATGTTGCTCCACAACCGATGGAAAAGGGAACTCCTGAGTCAGTCACCCGGTTCTCTGTGCACCAGTTAACCCGAGTGATGTCAGTGCCGAGACGCGCGTCGTTGCAACAACCCCACTTACCGGCAAATGTGCCTTTCAGGAGGCAGGACCGCCGTCATCTGGCCCGCGGTACCATTTCTAAGTGACTCAGTTAGAGTGGCTCTTCCACTTTGTACCCCTAGCTTGTCTTGTCTAAACCCCAGGGGCCGGCCTCAGTCAAGGTCCTCCTCTGTCTACACCTTTCCCCAGGGCCGGAATTCTGTTGGGTGAAGCGGATGTGGAGCCGCCCTCCATCTCTCTGTGTTCGGCTGTAAAGTGCGGGAATGCAAAACCCACCTCTCTGTGTTCCCCCGGCTCTGGTATCCGCACAGCAGTCGGGACGCCCAAAGGCGGTCAGCAGATATTCGAGGACTGAAAGAACAACACCGTCCGGGTCACTCAGTTGACAACGGATGGAAATTCACTGTCCCGGCTACTGTTGCTGCGTAGTAAACCATCCAAACTCAGCGTTGCGGAACATCCGCTTGGTTTTGCTCACAGCTCTGGGGGCCAGGAATTTAGCTAGGGCAGACGGGATGGCCTGTGCCGCTCTACCGCGCCTAGGGCCTCGGCTGGAGAGACAAAGACCCCCGGGGACTTACCAGCTGGGGCTACACTCACCCGGCCACTCGCTTGCCCATGTGTCCGGCAGGTGGCCCTGGCTGGATTGCGGCACGGGGCCCCCCCGCCACGGCTGCTTGGGCTTCCTCACCGCATGATGGCTGGGCTCCAAGCGTGAGCACCCACAAAATAAGCAGCCTCGGAGGTCACTGCGGTCCCAAGCTCAATGAAATCCAAGAGGAAGGAGAGGGAACTAGACTCATGCTTTGATGGGAGGAGAGCCCAAGACATATCCTAAGAAAAGCCTGTGGGTCAGAAGATACAGGTGGAGCCAAATCTAGAAAAAAAAAAAGACCAATCTCCTCGGTTAGGTAGATATTCTTCTAGAGAAATTAATACCTCTACCCAGACCTATGCAGAGGGAGAACAAACTTATCCAAAACAAAACAAGTAAAACAAAGAAGCTCTACTTTTCAGCTCCCCTAGGGTTCAGAGAGGTCGCGCGGTAACTGCTCCATTTAGAATAATGATTCGTGGCTTGCAGTGGGCTTCTTTCCCACTGAGTGGTTGATCGTTCCATCGCATTTGCTTCGTCCCAGTGGTATAGAGTTACTTTTATGTGAAGTACTAAAATAGCTTTTCAAAAAAAAGACAGGAAGTTTCATGCTCTAATGAACTAATATAGTAAAACGTCAATATCATTAACTGGAAAAACAGCAGACAAATGTTTGAATTAAACTCAGCTATGAAAGTTCTTTCCTTTGGAAAAGTTCTTGTGTTGAATAATGTTCGATTGGACGTTATCAAGAATTTATAGTCATCACCATTAATACAGCAAAAATGTATGACAAATAAGGAACCGCGGTGTAAAGATTCCATGAATTTGTGTCCCAGGGGTTTAATTTAAGTTTGGGGCATGTGAACAAAATACAGTGATTACATGAAGTCTTCAGAAGTTTAAAAGTGTATGTAAAAAAGGCAAACAAAGCGAATTCAAAGAGAAGGAGAATGTAAAAATCCAAACAGGATAGTCTCCCACAGTTTCTTGAATTTTTCAATTTAATTTGCTCTTTTAGATCCTGAAAGTAGCTCTCAAAGAACTGGAGACCCATGCTTCCCTGGGTCAGAAACGATTTTGAATGGTATTTTCCAGAATCTCCCATAAAGCATTTCTTTCCATGTCTCATCTTTCTCCCAGGTCAGCCCTCTTAGAGGTTAAAAAAGTCCCTGCTCCCGTTTTGTTGTTGGGGTCTCAGAAAGGGGCAGGTGAAGGTCTGCGCACCCCACGCAAATATCCATGAGATGGCTCCCGGTTTATCTGTTCTCTGCACCAGCCTTCCTTTCGAGTTGTCCCTTGAAGAGATTAATTCGGGTCTTCTGACATCTCCTTTACCCCTTTTCCTGGGATGAGAAGTCAGAAGACCCGAGGGGATTTCTTTTCTTCGCTGTCTGTCAAGGCCACCCGCAAGGAGACCGTAAGGCCCAGCCATCCGTGTGGAGCCAGGCCCAGCCTATGGCTTCCCGGCCTGCCTCCAACATTTCCCTCTTTAGTCACTTCCTCATCCTTCAACCGTTTCTTCCTTTGGTGTCGCTGGGCATCACATTTCCCTCACTCCTCTACCCTGTCTCCTTAGAGGCTCAGGGATTTAAATTTCTCCTCGTGGACTTACAGCTTCCAGCTTTCCATCGCTAGCCTTCATGTCTCCTTTGAGATAGAACCCAGCCTCGTGACAATTCTGGGCCCACGTCAATGGGAAGTGGGCGCCTCATGTGGCCTCCTCAGGGACGGTCGTTCCTGACTACTAATGTCCACCAAGCAACCTCTCTCCTTGTCAACGCCCACTTTGTCTCTGTGACCCTCTTACTCCCTAAGTCATGTGCGCCTTTGTTTGTTGGCTTGTTTATCACCCATCCTACACTGGTACACTCCACAGGCGCAAAGCCTTCGCCTACCTTGCACAGAGCCTAGCACAGTGCCTGGAAAATGGGAGCTGCTCCCCAGGCGTTTGTTGAGCAAATACATGAAGAATCCATTGGAGGCATGCCCCCTCTGCAATCCTAAGTGGAGATCGAGGGACACAAAGGTGGAAGAGGCCGACGCGTCGGCTAGAGGAGTTGGAAGTACTTTTCCACCAAGACCACTCACAACAGGGGAGAGGAAACTGCCCACCAAGACTCCGGAGTGCTATCCTATTGGGAAGCAGTGGTGAGGCAGGGAAAACCTGACAGATATTTGATCAAGTCTGTAATTATTGCATAGAAAAAAAATAGTCTGTTGAGTCCCTAGATTCCCAGATCAAGGTAGGCAAAGATTTTTCTGTAAGAGGCCAGATAATAAATATTTTGCAACTCGTGAGCCATACGGTCTCCATTGAACCAGTGGGGACGGTTGGGTTCCAACGATGTTTTCTTTATGGGCACTGAAATATGAATTTCATATAAATTTCATTCACCACCACATTTTTATTCTTTTGATTTTTTCCAACCATATAAAAATAAAGCAAAGCCAGGGCGCCTGGGTGGCTCAGTGGGTTAAGCGTCTGCCTTTGGTTCAGGTCACGATCCCAGGGTCTGGGATGGAGCCCCGCATTGGGCTCTTTCTTCAGTGGAGAGCCTGCTTCTCCCTCTCCCTCTGCCTGCCCCTCTGCTTGTGTTCTCTCTCTCTCTCTCTCTTTGTCAAACAAATAAAATTCGTTTTAAAAATTAAAAAAAAAAAACCCAGGACACCTGAGTGGCTCAGTTGGTTGGGCAACTGCCTTCGGCTCAGGTGATGATCCCAGAGACCGGGGATCGAGCCCCACATCGGGCTCCCTGCTCGGCGGGAAGCCTGCTTCTCCCTCTCCCACTCCCCCTGCTGGTGTTCCCTCTCTGGCTGTATTTCTCTCTGTCAAATAAATAAAATCTTTAAAAAAAAGTAAATAAAAACCTCCAAAACCCAAAAAACTAAAAAAACAACCATTCTGAGCTCACAGGCCAGAGAAAAACAGGCAGCAGGCCAGATCTGGCCCACAGGCGGTAGTTTGCTGACCCCCCAATCTGGATGGTCAGACAACTTGGCCTTGTACATATTAGGATTTCCCCCCCAACTCTTTTGGCTACTTTATAAATAATGTTTCATAAAATATTTCATGTAAGCCCTGGTCTTGAGTCTCTAGGGGTATTCTGGGTTGGAGGGAAGGAATAGGAAGAGAGTCTCCCAGGACTAAATGGTTAACATTTATATTGCAACATAAATAATTCTTTGCTCCAGATTGCCTGTGCTATCCATGTAGAATGATTAATGCCAAGATGATAAACTGATCCCGTCTCTTGAATTTGATTCCAGCTGTTCCCGTCTTTGATATGATTTGTGAATGACATTTGTATTTTTCACTGGTGATTAGTTAATGCTGGGAAGGATGGCCAGATGATAGCTGTCTAGAATTCTAAAGCCAAAGATTTACTTGGCTGGAAAAGCTGTTCAATAGAATATCGTTACAACATTTACTGCAAATTCATTTAGCATTTGTCCTTAGAAGGTGCTTAGCACTGGGGAAAGCTAAGCAATCTAGAGGCTGAAGAATTTTGCAGACCATTTGATTACACCATGATTACAAAACGATGGTAACCCTAAAAGGCTTCTAGCCACGTGATGCTTTACTCTGGTTTAGATTGCAAATGAGCTCTTAAAGAAATGACTCCACTTTTTTTCCCTGGGAGCCCTCTGTCGGCTTCTTCGTGACCAGAGGACACCTGAAGTCTACCTCTCAGTTTAGAAGCCACATGTCGGAAGTTACTAGGGTCAAGCCACGATGACAGTAGCGACCATTTGTGAAGTCATGAACAATGCGCCGGCACTAAACTGTTCTACTTATTTTGTCTTCGCAGCAGAGCTTTCAAACTCTGTGCTAGGCTGACAGTACTCTTCCTCCCACCGAATCATTGGAAGGGCAGGCAGTTTGGTCTCTTATTGTCTCTGCAGCCTTGTGGCCCCTTAGGTTGTGACTCTCTGTGGATGAGGATGGGATGAGTTTAACCCCAAGTTCCTTAAGCTCAGCCCTGCTGACCTCTGGAGCTGGACCACACTCTGCTGTGGGGGGGGGGCGCCCTATGCACCCCAGGAGTGTCAGCAGCGTCCCTAGTCCCTGCCCACCAGGTGCCAGTAGCACAGCCCCCCAAGTTGGGACAAGAACTTTTTTTGTCTCTAGACGCTGCCAGTGTCCCCTGCAGGACAAAATCACCACAAGCTGAGAACCACTGATTGAACTCAACCTCCCCAGGGCAGCAAAGTGCATACAAACTTGTCCTCGGGGCTTAGCCTGTATCGTGCAACGAGGCCGCCTTGTCGTGAGTTTCTTTGTACTTCAGGAATTAAAATGGGAGCTGCGTCTGCTTTACCGTGAATCCTGTTTCGTGGAAAATAGAGTGCATTATGATGTTGGCAGCAGTGGCTGGATTGATTCTTTACTTGGGATCCAAATTAGTATAAAGGAGGTGTCCATGTTTTTGATAAAGGAAAGGAGCAGATAATAAAGGAGTCTCTGTGTGTGTGTGTGTCTCCGTCTCTGTCTCTGTCTCCCTCCTTCTGCCCATCTCTTCGGGATCAACATCTCCCTAACTGCGAGGTCAAAAAACCAGCATTGCCTCTGCACGTTTTCCTCCATGTTGTTCTTTAAGTTTTTTTAAAAAATGGAGCCTCTAATCCACGCTCAGATTTCTAGCTAGTGTTAATAATTGCTTTAGGTAATCTGAGCCTCAGCTTTCTGATCAGACACGAGTGCCTTGTAGTTGCAACGGTGAAACTTCTTGGAGAGAACCCGACCGGTGGACGTAGGATAATAGTATCTACTTAATTGGGCACAAACAATTAGAAAATTTGAAATGTCAGGGACCCGGAAAAAGAAGCGTCCCATCGCCAGTTTCGAGTGATGCCGTATTTTCATTACAGAACAATGGGGGGCAGAAACAGCAGTTGCTTTGAATTACATGCTATTTGGGACCAGCAACAGTGGGTCAACAAGATTTTACTTTTATTGATTCTGTGCAAGGTCCGGACCACACCTGAGAGCCCTATCATAACACTGGCGGGGTATTTTGACCATTGGTAACCCTGTGCAGACTATTTCGCTCAGGATCCCAAGGCCAAGGTGCAAACAGCCGGGGAACAATGCCAGCAAAGGCAGTTGGCTCGAGCCTGTCATTAAAATGTGGGCAGGGGCCCAGCCCCAGGCCCCAGGAAAGCAGCCCCCCTCCGTGAGCAGGCTTCCCTGAGCAGAGCAGAAACCCCGGGCTGTGGGCCGCCGGAAGCCAGGAAGTTTCCTTGAGTGGCCTGGGCGGCAGCTCGTGCCTAGAGAAGATGGGAGAAGTGATGGCTTTCAGGTCGAGGTCGGCAGAAGCAGAATTCCCAAATTCCCAGCCAAAGAACATAATCCTGAAGTGGAAAAACAAATGAGACTCACACACACTGAACCCAACGGCTCCTTTTCCTCATTGGAAAGGAAGTGGTTGGGAGTAGGTTGCGGACGAGCATCGCGCGATGACCACACTCCTTCCTTCTTCCCGCTGCAGAAGCCAGAGGGAGCTCGGCTCAGACTTAACGAGGTCCGAAGGGTCCATCCGTCCCGCTGATTGGCGGCACCGTCCATGGGCCTCTCGACGACATCAGGACACATTTCCTTTAGTTCTTAACTTTTGTTTGGCTTCCAGATCTTTGACTGATGGAAGCAATTGGATTTCTTAACCAGAATTAAATTGTTAAGTCCCTTATTGCACAAGGGAGGAAACGTTCTCAAGTAATTTTCATTCAGATGAAATGAGGATAAACCGGTCTTGAAATAGAAGGAAAGAATTAAAATAGTAACTCTATTCCCAGGTATGTTTTCCTCCCGTAGGAAACAGTGGTTTAAAGTTTATGGAGCAGGTTAATGAGTTGGAGAACCTTGCCTTTTGGCCCATGTCCTAAAATAAGACTTAAACACACTTCAAAAATATACAACACTTCTCCTTAATGGTGAATAAAGAATTAGGGCTTGAGTCAGGATGAAAAGGTGGAAAGATTCATAGAGTAACATATAGTAGAAATGAATTTTTTCAGAAATGAAATATTTCATTGATTAGATGATTCCTGGAACATCATGGGCATTTATCTTGCTTTGCTTTTTCCCTTGTGCCCTTTGATATTTTTCACATTTTTCTTCAATCGATATACACGACTGGACTGGAGAAAATGGACTAAATTTGAGAGCTGCAAAACTGATGTGGTATCAAGAGGGCCTTTCAAGAAATGGAGTGCTGTCAAAAGTCTATAGGAAAAGAAAATTAAAAGGTTTCTTTTCTTTTCTTTTCTTTTCTTTTTTTTTTTTTTTTTGGTTTTGCTTGAAGGGCAAGGGATGGATTGGAGGAGTTTGAAGCCTGTTCTTTTATTCTAATTCTGTTTACCTTTCATGGTTCCATAGTGGAAGCTCTGTCCTCCTATCTAATCTTAAGTTAGTGGGAATGTGTGTAACTCGAAAAGGTGGGCATCTGTTGATTAGTTACAGTTGCTTATTTTCTCTTACTGTTACTTTTCATTTAATCGGATCTCTTGGATCACCTAAACCCACACATCGCTTCTTTTTGTTCTACATGAGATGCTGGAGGCCAGAAGCACAACGAACTTCCGGGCAATATGGCGGCAAATTAAAGCAGGTTAAGCCAAGCATCGGTTGTGTGATACTTTTGATCTTGAAACAAATTTGATTTGAGTACGTCCTATACAAATCTAACACTGACATCCTCCCTCCCTCCCTTCTTTTCTTGTTTCCTTTCCTTTGATTTTCCTTCCGCCCTCCTTCCCTCCTTCCTTCCTTCCTCCAATCTCTCTCTTCTTTAATTCCTTTGGTAGCAAACATCCACTGAAGATATGCACCAAATTGGCAACTGCATTAGGCACCAGAGATAGGAAAAGATAATAAGGCCAGTGGTTCTCAAACACGAGTGCCTGTCCCTTCCAGGGGACATTTGGTAGTGTTCAGAGATGTATTTTGTTGTCACAGCTGGGAGGAGCGAAGACCAGGGGTGTGCCTGAACATCCTACAATGCACAGGACAGCCCCCCAACAAAGAACTGTCTTGCCCCAAATGTCCACAGTGCTGAGGTAGAGAGCTCCTGCTTTCGAGAAGGGACAGCTAGAGGAAAGACAGCAATGATGAGAACAGGGCAGCAGAAAACTGTGTCCACAGAGCAAGTGAGAGGACGAAGAAGTGTTTATGGAAAAAAAAAAAAAACATTCAATAGATATCAGCTTTCCTGTCCTTTGTGTCCATGAAGGTAGAAGCCTGTACTTGGCAATTTCATTAGGACCCCCCCCTCCCCCCCAGTACATAGGCAAACAAAGTTCGTCATATCCTGCCGAAACAGGAAAGGAGAACTTGACACCCAGACTGTAATTAGCAAGAATGAACAACTTCCTCACTTTCCCCCAACTCACGAGGGCGTTTGAGCACCCGGCCACACCGCTTCCTTCCAGAACTGTGAAGGTGACACCACGTCAGTCTCCCCGCAGCCGGTTGCTCTGCAACATGAAGCCTGGCCATTCCACGCTCGGGATGTTTTTGACGGCTGCGTCTGGCGGTGCGAAGGAAAACTGTTCGCCTTTGTGTCTCGGATGCTGTCGCAAGCTGTGTGACTTTTCGTGCAGTCAGAGCTGTCCCCTGAGGACTTCCTGGTTTCCAGGGCGAAAGCCTCGGGAGGAAGGAGCTGCGTTTGCAAGCCGGCTGGCTGGGACCATTCCGACAGAAGCCCGGGGCGGTGCTCCTCTGATGGTGCAGGAATGTCCCTTGGACCTGACTCCCTGGGCCACCCTCTGCGCCATCTGTGAGGACAAGTGTTAGCGCTGCTGGAACAGTTCTGCCAAGAGAAGACGGGCCGATTGGGAAATGTGAAAAATACCGGTACCTCAGGGCCTAGACATGGAGCCCGGGGGCGGGGGCGGGCAGGGGGCCTGCGGGCAGCCGGATGGTTTTGTGACCAGGTCCCGCGACGTTGCCTAATGAGAATTGCCTGTGTGGCGGCATCAAGGGCTTGGCTTCTGCAGGCTGGGGGGCCTCCGTGAACTCCGGGGTTCAGGGGTCATGCCCTCACACTTCTGCTTCCAGTCAATCATTTGAAGGTTTCGAAAGTCCCCCCAACAGCAGCCTTCTCCATTTCAGGATGTCCTGAGCACCAGGCCAGGAATGCGGGGAGGGAGAGAGAGGCAACCAATAACAGATGTGGCATGTGGACACCTCCCTGTCCCCTTCCCTCGCGCGCCGATTCCCCGGGGGCCGGAGGTCAGAGGCCTTGGTGGGGCTCCCCGTTCCGTGCTTCGGGCCGGACGTTTACTCTTGTCTGTGTCTCCGGCTGCAGCTGAACCAGGCCTCACCAAGATGGGCTCAGCCGAGGCTTGACATGCGGATCTAAGCCCAGAATATTCGTCTCCATCACCGTCTACGGTGACTCATTTATTGGGTGCTGACAACAGAGTCAACGTAATAAAGCTACTCCAGCCTTCTTTCCGTTAGTGTTCCATGTTCCCTCATTGGCCATCCTGTTACCTTTAAGCCATCTCTGTCTTTATTATTGAAAGTGAGTTTCTTGTACAGTGAATATAGCATGGGAGAGAGGAGCCCGGAGTTGTTCTTGATTTACGGTCTTTGGGAAATATGGACGTGACCAGTTCCTTTAAAGGGCCTGAGCCAGCAGAGCTGGGGACAAGGGAACAGAATCCGAGGTAACGAAACCAAAGAAATCAGCCCATACGAAGAGGAGGCAGGAGCACCCAGTTGGTGACCTGAGACCAAGCCGAACAAGCAAGCAACACAGGCATTGGGTGAAACCCCATGGGGATGGCTGTTGTCTGCCTGGGGAGTTCAGCGCATGCACTGGAGATCAAGTCAGAGGGAATACAAGGACAGAGAGCCCAGCTACTGGGAAGAAATGAGAAAGCAGGCCAGGACTCTGCGATACCGTGGTGGAGAATACGCGGGGTGCTTTCTGGGAAGTTGGGTGGAAGTCCCGAGGAGGTGGGGCACCGAGGTCAAAGGGGCCTTCTCCAAGACCGCGGTTGACACTGATACCTCGGAGCCCATTTTATTTGCACCCGGATTGCCTTAGAGTGTGAGATGAGCTGAGCTGCTAAGGGAGAAATACACGAGTACAGCCCCTGACTCACAACACAGGGACAGGGACAGGAGCTGGGCAGGAGGTGACAGGACACACAGACGGGAGATTTACTTGCCAGATTTAAGGTTTTAGTTTTGCTGATGACCTGCAGTCACTATAAAGAGAGGATGGAATTTGCTAGAAGGTAGATTTTCTAGCTCTTATTTTGATATGATTTGTTATTCTATACTGTTTGTGGTTTCTGCAAATACAAAGGACTCTTTTTTTTTTTAGGTAAGTCCTTTAAAAAGAGAATAGTGCGTCTGTTGGCCATTTGTATGTCTTTTTTGGAGAACTGTCCGTTCATGTCTTCTGTCCATTTCTTAACTGGATTTTTTTATTTTTGGGGTGTTGAGTTTGATAAGTTCTTTATAGATTCTGGATACCAGCCCTTATGTTCAACATCACGCAGTATCAGGGCAATATAAATCAAAACCACAATCAGATCCCACCTCACATGGGTCAGAATGGCTAAAATTAACAAGTCAGGAAACAAGAGTTGTTGGTGGGGATGTGGGGAAAAGGGAACCCTCTTACACTGTTGGTGGGAATGCAAACTGGTGCGGCCACTCTGGAAAACAGTGTGGAGGCTCTTTAAAAGTTAAAAAATAGAGCTACCCTATGACCAGACAATTGCACTACTAGGTATTTATCCAAAGGATACAACAATAGTGACTCAAAGGGGTACATGTAACCCAATGTTATAACAACAATGTCCACAATAGCCAAAATATGGAAAGAGCACAGGTGTTCACCAACAGATGAATGGATAAATAAGATGTGCTATATACACAAATACAGACAGGAATATTACTCAGTCATCAAAAAGAATAAAATCTTGCCATTGGCAACAATATGGATGGAACTCTAGTTCCATCTAGGGTATTATGCTAGGCAAAATAAGTCAATCAGAGGAATACACATACGGCATGATTTCACTCATACGTAGCATTTAAGAAACAAAACATATGAACATAGGGAAGGGAAGGAAAAATAACATAAGAGAAAACAGAGAGGGAGGCAAACCATGAGACTTAACTCTGGGAAGCAAACTGAGGGTTGCTGGAGGGAACGTGGGTTGGGCATAGGGTAACTGGGGATGGTCACATGATAGACTGAACACTAGGTTTTATATGCAACTGATGAATCACTAAATTCTACCCTTGAAACTAATAATACACTATATGCTGACTAAATTGAATTTAAATAAAAATTTTAAAAAAGAGAGAATAATGGATGTTGTAGGTTTAAGAGAGTTACAAGTAGAACACACTCATGAGAAATAAGAATTCTACTCTGTATTTATTGAGCACATATACATGGCAAGCATTGAACTAAATGAGTCTTGGCTTCAGACTTCAGAACTACTATAATCTAGTGGGGAAAAGGAACAGAACTAGTCAACGGAAGTTAAACACGTGCTAACTTTCAACTGAGACAAACATTAAGAGTTGCTTTCTGAGATTTGGGGCATTTGGCTCAGGCAGGAAGGTCGGGTAAGACTCGCAGGGGAAATGAGGGTTGAGAAGGAATCTGAAATGTTAGTGGTAGGGAAGAAGGCGAGCGGAGTAATTGTCGTGGCAGAGAATGGTTACAATAGTCGGTGTGGCCAGGATGCAGGGACCATGGATAATCTTATGTGCATTGCAGGAGAACTTCAGGGAGAGTTTTAAAGTCAGCATATGGGGGGGTCGGGAGGGGGGGTGAGAGTGGCGGGAGGAGTGTGCGGGGCTGGGTGTCACGTGACCCAATTTGGAGATTACCTCGGCTGCTGCGTCCTCTGGCAGTGGCGCGGTACAGTGTGGGTTTACGGGTAAACCAGTCAGCCGGTTAAGTCAGCTGTAGAGTGAGAGATAAAGCTTGGACTTGGAGGTTGTGTGCAGCTGGAGAGAGGAGTAAAGAGATACTTAAGAGATAAAGTCATCAGGATTCGGTGATGGATGGGACATGGAGGGTAAGGAAGGCACAGAACACGAACCTGTGGTTTGGGGTTTAGGAAAACGGTTGGATGAGGCAAGGTTTGGGGGAGCGAGCACGAGCGCAGCTTTGGACATGTTTGAGGTGTCCTTCAGATGTCCGAAAGAGATGACCAAGTAAGCAGCCCAATGTCAGGGACTGAGGCAGCCAAGAAATCAGACGGAGAGATTTTAGACTGGGGACGCTTCTGCACATAACCATGCAGGAGGAAGTGGCATGGACGGCATTGCACAGGGAGGGATTAAAAAAGAAGCGGTCAGCATCTCAGCAGCTGTCGTAGGTCAAGATGGGGCCAATCAAATGTGTCCCAACGTCGGCATTGATGCAGACACTGTTTCTGACGTCAGCGACCGTCGCCTTGCTAGAGCTAAGGCGCTGAATGTCCGGTGGGGCCTGGGGAGGTCTACTGAGGGGTGAGGAAACAGAAACGGAAACGGAAATTTTTTTATGTTCAGTTAGCCAACATATAATACAGCAGTAGTTTTTGACGTAGTGTTCAATGATTCCTTAGTTGTGTATAACACCCAGCACTCATCAGCACACGTCCCCTCCTTAATACCATCACCTGGCTCCCCCGTCCCCCCAACCCCCTCCCCTCTGTAACCTTCAGCTTGTTTCCCAAAGTCCAGAGTCTCTCATGCTTTATCTCCTTCTCTGATTTCTTAGAAATGGAACATCTGAACTGCCCAGTGAGAAGCCTGACAGAAAAATAGGAGGCAAGAGAGGGCAGAAGCTGGAGGGAAAAGAAGACTGGAGAAGTTGTAAGCTTTATTAACTGAAATACTTTACTGAAATTGAACAGCTTTTAATGACCATAATCAAAAATTAAGCTTTGAGAATAAACAGGCCATGCAAAAGCACCAATGTTCATTAAATCATTTTTTTCTGTGTCTCTCCTTAATTAGTAATTGGTTTTTGGCCATGACACATTTGCTTGTTAATTGCTATCCTTCCTATTTAATCATGCTTTTATAATTTTCCCAGGAGAACATGGCTGAAAAAGATCCAAAGAGGGACCTGAATTCCTCTCTATAAATCGTCCATGTTAAGCTAGGACAGCTACAAGAAAAGTTTTCCATAAGGCCTCAACCTCATTTTTTTATTTTGTTCTTGAATGTGCCTCCCACAGCAAGAATGATACTCAAGGGAGGACTTCGCAAGCTGCACGTCTCCCGTTTTATGCTCCTATTATCATCACAGGCAACCATCTTCTTTCACATAGTTTACTTGCGTATTTTTAAAAATGAGCCCTTAAAAAAGAGGAGGATACGGGCTACTCTCTGAGCATCTGGCATGCCCTTGAAGCTGACTAGGAAAGGGGATTAATTACAGTGGTGTCTGTTCAGTTTCAAAAGTTCAAATTAAATGTGCTTCAAAACTCTTATTAAAGGGAATCTATTTCCCACACCTGTCACTTGTGAGAAGGGCTCATTCAAGTCAAAATTATGAAAGAGGGTACACTCATCGTTACAACTGGCATGCCCTACTCTACTGAATGAAAGAATCCCCTAACAACCTTTGAGTGGCCTTGCCTTAAGCACTCGGTGACTAATTCTCCATGAGTTCTGTGCTTTCAGAATGGATGTAATGCAAAGGTGGGAAGGACTTGAGAGCTAAGAGGCCCAGAGTCACGAGGGGCGCGGAGTCCTCAGGGAGAGGAGATAGTTAGTGAACGCACCACGGTGAGTCGAGTTCTGCATCCGTTACAGCAGGAGTTGGCGAAATGAGGCCAAGGGCCAAGCGCAGCACCATGCCTGTTTTTGTAAATAAAGTTTTATTGGAACACAGCCTCACCCATTCATTTCCATATCCTCGAGGGCTGCTTTCACTCCATAGCTGGGGACTCAAGTAGTTGCCACAGACAGTTTGTCCTGCAAATCCCCAAATAATTCATTCTCTGACTTTTATAGAAAAGGTGCCGAACCCCGTGTCTCAATCCTGCCTGCACTTTAGAATCATGTCAAACAACAGTATAGGGTGCCGGGCCACACTCGAGACCTTCTCAACCCCGATCTTTCAGAAGGGGATCCACGAATCAGCATTTGCGAACAATTTTAACGTTCTGCCGGGTTAAGAGTGGTCGCCTTACATCACGCTGCCTCTAAAGCACATTACCTCAAAAACACACTTCAGGCTGTAAGTACATTTTCCTATGGGATAGGGGACCAGATAGAGCCCTCCCGGGTTTCGGTCCACGAACCTTTGCCAGCACCTTGGTCCCCGGGAGGGCCTCTCAGAACTTACTGCTGGCCCCACACCCGGAGGTGCTGATGAGGAGGCCTGGGGAGTAGGGCTAGAGAACGGGCATTTCTCACCAGATCGCAGGTGGTGCCGACGCTGCAGACCCGTGACTGCTCTGGGGTGTGCTGACTTCCAACGAAAGGGCTCGTACCTCTAATGAGAGAAAGTCAAGTCCTGGGAGCTACAGGATGGGGTCGGGGATAGACTTATGGGCTGACCGCTGGACATGTTGCAGCCCACACCGTGAAGAGCCTCACTCTGCTCCAATCCCCCTTGCCCTCACCCCCTCTACCCCCTTTAGAAGACTCGAGATCAAGCCATTCTTATTCTGGATCTCCAATCCTGTACAGGTTTTCTTTATTTTTATTTTTCTTTATTTTTAATTTCCTAGGGAATGTTTTGGGGCTTAGTAACTTGTATTCTGAATGGAGAGAAGCAGGATGGTGGGTCGGAATTTCTGGAATGAAAGGAAACATTCTGGGTTGCAAAGTGGTTCAAAAACCCGGCAGACATCGAATGAATATGTGTGGAAAGAATGAGCACAAAAACGCACAATGATGAAAAGGCACCAGAGAGAGGAGACACAGAGGGCCTTGGAACCACAAAAAGGATTTTATTTTGAACCAGAAAGCAACAGCAGTGGCCAGAACAATCTGGGCCGAGGGCGTGGCAGCCTGATGCGAGTACCAGGGGCTGCGTGTGTTGGGGTGAAAGGAGGCGCCTCCCGAGAGCGGGCTTGGCATTTCCCAGCTAAGCCAATCACATCCACATGTTGGTGGCACCGATCCCCGCATTCCCATTTACACAGGCTGGGACTGCTCTCCAGATTCCAGGCTTTTATCATGGTTTTGTAAATACTTTTTTTTTTTTTAAAGTGAAGGAGCCACTGCAGTGAAGGTTTTGCAGTGAAGTGTCCCCTTTTCTTTTCTTTTCGCTCTATCATTGAATCAATTACAGGAACAGTAAAACATATTTGTGAGAGTTTTGCTTTAAAGAACCCCAAAGAGCAAGTTTCTCTCCCGCGACACCACTCATCTTTTACCCGGATGTTGTTGAGCAATATCCCTCGTCTCTACCCACTACACGCCCATAGCACGCTCTCCCAAGTTGGGACAACCAAAAATGGCTCCAGACATTTGCCAAATCGCCCCTTTGCTGAGAAGTACAATTTCAAAAACATCCTCCTGCCCCCATCATCGTGGTCTTCGTCTCCTTTTTAACATTTGGTAAGGGTAGACCAGATCATCAACTTCCCAACACCAAAAGCACAGGTATGCGAGCATACACGCATGTCTCTCTTCAGGCACTACATATGTGCCTGGAGCCCAAACGGAATCCCCTGTTCACCGGACAGCGCTGGTTCAGTTCCTTGGGAAGTTTAGGGTCAATTATATCAGTACCGTGATCAACTGTGCATCCGTCATCAGGCCATTTCCTCTTCTCCAGCAGAAATCATCATTAACGTTTGCAGTCAGTCTTTTAAGTCTTTTCTTTTTCTTTTTTTTTTTTCAAGCCGGGAAGAACATCTTCACCCATGCCCATTCTCCTCTTAATCCACTTGGATTCCTACTTGAATTATATGGCCAGCCACTTTTGACATTGGACCCAGGTTTCTTCATTTGTACCCACCAGGAAGAGGGGTACCTTGTTTCTGAGTTCTGTTATGAGGACTGGCTATAGAATTTTGGAGGCCCAGTGCAAAATGAAATGCAGGCCCCCTATTCAAATATTACTAAGAATCCTAAGATGGCAACAGCACCTTTTCACACACCCATGACGTCAGACCTGAGCCTCGGTTGGCGCCGAATCAATTTGGCTGTATTCATGTAACTGGTACTGCCATCTCTTTCTCCCCCATGTCGCAATGCTTCCTGTGAAGTCAGGACCTCGAAAACAAAATACTGTGACCCCGGTCCACTTAAATAATTGTACTGCAGCAAATGTTTATAGCATATATTTTTTTAGACTTTCAAAAAAAAATCTACATGGAAATCTTTTCTATATCGTTACAGTAATGAAAGTAAACACTGTGGCCTTTCACCATATACATCTTTTCCTGTAAATATGACAATATGGAAATCGTAATGGCTGCTATCCACAAGGTTTTTAAGTTAGCAAAGAGAGATACTTCCACAACAAAATTATAACATAATCCCTCTTGTCCTTATAAAAATAGCCAAAACATAAACTAAATGGCCTGCAGTGAAAATTTGAGTAGTAACTTCTTTGTATTGAAAAACATTATATTCATGGAAATATTCCCTCGTAAATGCTTTACACTAACATCATAAGGCAAACTGTAGCGTTTACTGGTACCTGGCGACCATGATTTTAAAAAACTCAGAAACTGAGTTTTAGACCCTTTTATTTAAAACCTGCTAGTGTACAAAGTGCATTAAAATATCCATTATCCAGCTACCAAACAGTATGTAAAAATTACAACCCTTTCAGTTTGTTCAGGGAGGGCAAATACATGTTATTTTTATACTGTAAAAAAAAAAAGGATAAGTTTCCAGAGAATGATTGATTTTTTTCCATTGAGGTGTCCATCTTCTAGATGTGAAATTGTCCTAAGTAGCTATCAAAATATTCATCTAGGTATAAATAATATAGTAAATATATAAACTCTATCTGTTAAGAAAAAGGAGAGCGTCGGCCTGTGAAGAGGACAGAAGCGTGCACGATGCAGCTCATGGCGTCCAGGTTGGTCTATGGACGGATCTCAGGGAGACAATGGGTGGATTGGGTTAAAAAATAAAATTGTTAAAAACCATGCCTAAATTCATCAGTCCGTTCACTAAAAATGGCCAACCCAGTAGCTCAGATAAATATTGTAGTAAATGGAATGACTTATAGATGTTACGTCCTTCGTCAAGATAGAACCAACGCGAGATTCCCAGTCCAACTCCAAGGACTGCTTACGAAGGCCTTACTTCATGGACCCCTCCAGCTCACCAGATCGGCAGGCCTGCAATCCCACCTGCCATTCTATTAGCAGGTTCTATTGCGGGTTCTGGCGTGGGAATAGTAAGTTTGATTTTTTTGGGTTTCTTTTTGTTTTGTTCTTTTTTTTTGTTTTTTGTTTTTTTTTTTTTTTTTACGACTCTATAGTGAACTATACTAGAAGACAGAGGGAACTCTACATCTTTCGAGATGTGTTTAAATAAAAGTCTGTTTATAACTTCTGAGGCACATATACTAGTAAAGAGTACTTTAGGCGACGTCCCTTGTCATTACCAACTCATAAATACTAAGTGTTTTCGGTGGGTCATATGCGGATGTGGTAGAGATAGTCAGGGCCCTGTGTTGATGTCCAGGAGAGCAAAGTCAATTCAAAGTGGTGCTGCCACTTGAATCAGAAAATGTTCATTTCCTCAGCCCCCACAACAAAAGAAAGATGATCTGGGGAGAGGGAGACAGGACAGCTATTAAATGCAGTAAGTGATGTCACAGGCCTAGAGAAACTATTAAAAGGAGGAACGAAATAGATTTTGGTCATGAAACAGAAACCTACTTCTGATCGAAGACAAATCAACCTCTGACGATTTGAATCATCAGTAGGATTCAAAGTGACTATTTTTAATGGCAAGCTTATTCTTAACGTTCTCCCAGGACCCTGAATCCTAAAAAGGCTGAGGTCACAGATGGCCAAAGGCTTTGGAACCTTTCTGTCCAACATGACCCCACCAGCCATCGGAGAGTGATTAAAGATTGGGCCATGGCAGAGTCCAACTCCCACGTGAATTCCTTTTTTCTTTTTTTTTTAATTGAGAGAGAGAGAGAGTGAGAGAAAGCATGAAAGGGGAGAAGGTCAGAGGGAGAAGCAGACTCCCCGCGGAGCTGGGAGCCCGATGCGGACTCAAACCCGGGACTCCGGGATCATGACCTGAGCTGGAGGCAGTGGCTTAACCAACTGAGCCCCCCAGGCGCCCCCCAAGTGAATTCTTTCCACTCTCCCTCTTGTTCTCCATTCTAGCTGATCCAAGACGGTTTTGACATCACACCCAAAACACTTCAAAATAAGGCAGACTAGGAAAGCCCGTTTGCTGCCCTACTAGGTTCAAAACTATTTTTTTTTATTTTTAAGGTAACTGCATATTCTGTTATGCACTGTCAAGGCGACAGGACCCACGATGGGATCAGTATGAGATACGATGACGTGAGAAGGTGAATAAGCACACAGAACTACAAAAGATTTTTTTTCCCCTCAAGCCCACACACTGTGATGACACAAAAGTCGTTGTAAACAGCTTGTAAACTTCTGGGCCTCTTAATGTGCAAAACCAAATAATGTGGAAGAGTTGTAATTCCGGTTCTGTTTCTTTTATAAATAATCTATAAACTTTCCTGCAGATACAGGAAATATTTGAAGAAATTATTAAAGCGTGTACTTAATACGAACGACAGTAAAAGAGGAGCATCACCTATTTCGAGTCCTATCCTAGCCGGTATCTGTGGACACTTTTTGGCGACATTTAATCACACTCTGGAAGCCTGTGCTTTCTCCGTCCCTGAAATGGTGGCCATGACCCTCCGTATTCTCCAGAAAGCAGCACCCCGTGGCCAGGGGCTCACGGGAGCTGCTCTGTGCAGTCCAGATGATCTGGGATGGGAAGGCCAGTTATAATGGTCAAGCACCTGTTCCACACTGTGAAGGTGGGGCACACCGGCTGCGAGAAGGTGATATCGAAGGTGTAGAGGTGGATGGAGTTCAAAGCGTCGTAGAAGGCGATGGAGCCGTTGTCATAGTCCAGCAGGATGCCGACGCGCCGGAGGTGGGGGGCTGGCTCGATGGGGGTTTCCTTGCTGTTGTGTCTCACTACCCAGTTATTGTGACAGCGGCACAGAGCCCAGGAAGCAGAGTTCTTCCCAATCCACTCGTGCTTCGGGGCCGATTTGTAAGCAAGGCCGATGGCATACCTGCGCAAAGTGACGAGAAATACCATGAGGCAGGCTGCACATGGATAGCACCCCCCTTCTCTAGTTTTCAGGGGTCACAAAACCGTAATTTGCTGTCGTCCCTGTTCATTCTCTGGTGGAAGCGTGGCAAAGGCCCTGACACACGTGTTCCTCATTGCCTTCCTCCCAGACATACAGTGGGCGGACATGGGCCGTTGTATTAACTTATACTCCTGTTTTTGGTTCAGACACTATAAGAGAATTTGAACTTTGTGTCTTGCTGTCTTCTGTTTTGTTTTGTTTTGTTTATGCTCCTCAAGACCCACACAGGGAATTCTCTAGACTCGTGCTGTGCCATGGAAGTCTCTGCAATGAGTGACGTGTGGCTACTGGGCGTTGGAGCCGTGCCTGCCTAGAACCAAACCTTAACTTTAGTTATTTTAATTAAGTGAAATGATTTAAATTAACTGCATGTGGCCCAGGGCTACCATATTGGACAGCACAACCCTACACTTCTCCTTCGAACCTACTTTGAATTTTTCGACTGACCCCCATGTCTGTCAATTTCCATGACTTCGAGTACGCTTTGCAATGGGTAACCGTGGAGAATGGTTTTCATTTCTGGGGTAAATTCTTTGCCCTCTCCTAGCCGTGTTCCTGATCTACAACACAGGGACAATGACAGTCTCCATCTGGGAGGGTGATTCTGAGGAACAAAGGAAAGAATACGTGTAAAACCTAGGGCACAAGGCATGGCAAGGAATCTAGGGTAACTGCTGCTCTATTATCTTTGCTTAACACCACATTACTAATAAGTCCCAGAATCAGAATTTGAACCTAGGATGACTCAAAAGACCACAAATTTGCACTCTCTAATCCCTTCCCTCCCCAGAAAGTGTGTGAGACATCACTGCCAAGAGCCCTTCTGGTGACATTTCTTACTACACGTCTAAAAAAAATTCTGAATGTCCTGGTTACGCTAAAAGTTCAAAACATCGTAGAAGGTGATGGTGTAGAGGTGGACGCTCAAAAAGTTAAGAATTCTTTCTACAGTCTTGGAAGTGCCTTAATCTCTTTTTACCCTGCTGAGGTATGCCTGCCCAACAATGTGCAGTGTTTCAGTGATTAAGATAAGCAAGGCCCATCATTCTTAATAAAGAGTAAATGATTCAGAGCAAAACCTTTGATATGTTACAGCAGAAAGGAGTCTAAGTGGATATTGTCATAGGGTACCTTACTCAGTGCAGAAAGGAAAAAAGAAAACTTCACTGGGGTTTGATAAAATGACATTCTTAAAAAAAAATCACATGTTGAATTTAAAATACATCACTTTAAGAGTGGTGTGTTAAAAAAATGAATAGAACACGCTATCACTGAATTTGAAAAGAGGATGGGCTCAATCCTCAGGTAAGCCTAGTGTACCAGCCCGTCTGCCTGGCCTCCTCTCCTCCTTCTGGCCAATTCTGTTCTGCACCATGGGGAGAATCGTGGGGTTGCATGCCCCACATTCCTTTACCAGTGGGAGTCTGGGTCAGGTCCTGCGACTGTGATGGCTTTGCACAAGATTGAGAACTTCTAAGAGGTGGGGAAATACTCTTTTCCAGGCAGCAGCCAGAGAGACACTTTGGAAAGGTTTTTGTTTGGAGTATTGGTCCCCCACGATGTTCTCTATGCCCCACAGACTCTATTTCCATTTTTCAGATACCGTAGAACCTGCATTTGCATCATAAAATTAGCCACATCTGTATTGTTTCCTTCTTGCTGCCGCACACCATTTTTATTTCATATCAAAGGACTCTGACGTTTACTTCCCATTTGAGCCTTCACTGAACCCACTAAAGAAAGTTACAATTAGGAGAAGAATCCAGAATATCACCCCCTCCCCCTTGACTTCTGGCCCAGTTATCTTTGCGTGAACCCGCATTAGTTAACATGATTTCATAAGACACCAAGTGCACATTAACAGCATCAGAGAGTAAGAAAATAACTCCGTGCATAGTCCATTAAGCAAAGGAAAATACCATTATGTTATCATTAATCTGTAAAACGATGTACAGATTTCCATTGAGCTTGAAAGGTGCGGGCAGAAGGTAATGTTCCATTAAGCACACAGTGAGACTTGGAGAATTCGCAAAGTATAAAAATTATGTTTCTCAGAGCAATGTTAACATGCCCCAGTTGCAGGGATCATAACATCTACGTTAATTGGAAGTCAGGACGATATTTCAGGAGAAAATGGATGTGTCATTAGCTGCTGTATTTGATCACATGGGTCAGCCCTTCCCCTGAACTGTTAAACTCCCCGGAAATGTTAAACTACTTCCTACATGAGACGTTTTCTGAAAACTGACACAATCTGGTGTGTAAAGATCCAAAGTGTGGCAATTAATTTTAGATTTTATTCCCCCCTTCTGAGTTGGTTTTGACATCCGGAGGGTGTTTTCAAGGTAATACTGATCTGTGTTTATATAACTGAAGGGGTCTGGTGGACTTTTCCGCACCATTCATCAATGGGAATGAGATCATAATGATCGGGTATCATTTATCATAAATAATTATTAATGGGGTTGTAATTATTTAGACACTGGAGTCTATCCCAGATGAATACAAGCACGTTAATTAACCAGAAATGTTTGCTCCTTTGCACCTGCAACAATTCATCGTATTTTTCTTTTGGGCTTCTATCTTGTCCCAGTGCCACTAAAAACTGTAAATGCCAGATCTGGCCCAGAGCCAAGTGGGGCGGAAGGATTCGTCCTCCATCCTCTGGCAGGATGTTGGAACAGGAAAATGTTCTGGGCCAAAAGAATTGCGAGGATCGCAACAGAAGAAAACCTTCTTGCCTAGCTCATAGAGGTACCATTCTGGAGAGAAAGGGGTCACCCAAGCTTATGATTCCACTTTTTAGATCTCAGTGGCCTTGTACCAACACTGTAAGGGCCTTAAGACACAATAGTCTTTTAGCGTCTTTATCTCAAACATGGCACTGTTACGATACTCCCCGTTTTAGGTTATGCAGTTGTGAGGCATTTCTTTCTAAGCGAAGATTAAGTACAGCACTGTACCTCTAAAAGAATCATTACAACATTTCAAAAATAGAGCATGGTGCTTCAGAGCAGAGATCGGCAAACTGTATCCCGCAGGCCAAATCTGGCCCTCTGCTGATTTTTATAAATAAAGTTTTATTTATGCAACACCCAGTCACAGACAGGCGGTCTGCGGCTGATTTCCCACTACAACCAGAGAGTTGAGGCATCAGGATAAAAATCATCTGGCCTGCCAAACCAGCAACACCGGCTCTCTAGCCCATCACAGGAAGGTTAGAGAAGCCTTGGGTCAGAGCTTGCGCCCCGACCGCAGCCTTCCTAATGCTGCCTCCTCCGAGCTTTGCCACCTTGTGCTAATGGGTGTGTGCCTCGGTCATCTCCTCTGTAAAGGGGCATCCTAGCACCTACCTCTGGGGGGGCTATTACGATGAATGAGTGAGCTAACATCTGTAGGATGCTTAGACCGGAGCATGGCACGTGTCTGTACTGGGTGAGGGCTGGTTAAATAAAAATAAATGAGCAAAAGCGTAGAGCTGTTCGCCAGCCAGCCAGAGGAAGGGCTGCAGTTCGTGGCTCATGGAATAGACAAGGTCAGCCGTGTGAGGTTAACCAGGCAAAGGTTAGCTCAGCCCAAAGCAGACACCGCACCCCGACCGACATCCCTGGGTTTAGAGGGCTCGCTGGGCCAAAGGCACGGCAATGGACCTAACAGTTTGAAAGGATTCCTAGCCTCTGCTCAGGGCCTCAGCCCCTCAGCTCTTGACTATTTCCAGTCGTCGGCCCAGTCTAGACTCACAAAACATACAAGGCAACAGAAATTCGTTCTCTTTAGATGATAACGAGTAATGTTTTAGAGTAGGAATCGGCAAACATTTTCGGTAAAGGGCTTAAGAGTTAATATTTTCGGTATTATTTTCAGTTAATAATTTTGGTAAAGGGCCTAAAGAGTTGACGTTTCCGTCTCTGTGGACCACAGGATTCTATTTTAACTGCTCAGTTCTGCCACGTGGCTCAGAGGCAGCCACGGACGATGTGGAGAAGAATGAGCATGGCTGTGTCCCCACAACACTTTATGTACCGAAAGAGGCACAGGGCCAGGCATGGCCCGCGGGCTGTCGTCGGCTGACTCGTTGTTTTAAGGCACGAGAGAGCAGCGTTAGCACACTAGCTCTGTTAGGGACGAGGTCTACCAACTCAGCTGCAATTCTTGCTGTAAATAAAAAAGAAAAAAATGGATGGACTTAAAGCAAGCTGTTTTTCTTCTTGGCTGAATGGAGGCTTAGATGATGGTTTTGCAAACATTCGCCCCCTCCTCTCAGAGATACTTTCCCGGACCACCGGCTTTGACTTTGGCTCTGGCCAGTGAGAAGTTAGTAGACAGTGACGTAAGCCAAGGTCTGCAACGGGCTGGCCTATGGCCTAGCTGCGCTTGCACTCTCGGGCTCCTTGAGAAAGACACGACCCGGGCAGCCCTTTTGGCTGAAGAAGAGACACAAAGAAGTGACCTAGATCCAGCCTACAGCTTAAAGCAAAGCCCGGCCGAGATTAGCCTTGACACTAAACCCACACAAGGGGCTGAGCGAGCAGTCATCAATGATTACTGTTTGAAGTCACCGAGTCTCAGGGTGCTCATTCATGCGGCATTACCGTTGCAACAACAAACTCAAAAAGCTTTTCTGCATATTTTCCGGCAAGACAGGCCCTGGAATGCATTAATGCTCCGATGAAGTACAGAACGAGATGTGCCCTTCCGTAACTGGACGACACTAGATAGCGCTGCTTACCATGTGCTCCCGCTTATGACCACTTCCCAGTAATGCCGACCGCTATCGATGAACACATTCCCAGCTACGCCATAACTCCCTTGGCTGGTGAAGCGTTCGGGCGTGTGGCTCTTTTTGGAGGATGACTCATCGCGTTCTACCGTCAAGTTATCGTGGGACACCTTCAGCTTCCGATGTGCAGACTTGGGGTCCAGTTTAAACGGCTGGCCTGGGAACAAGTTTACAAAAAACAAAGAGAAGCAGAAGAAGAAGACTGTTTATTTCAACAAGGCCAATACTGTATTTTCAGAACCAGATTTTAAAAGCACGGTAAAATAGTGAATACAAACATGCCCTTGCTTTCACGACCTCCCAGCCTGCCAGTTCTGAGACGGGGGATCTAGAGTTGCCACGGCTGAACACCGAACGGTAGCACGGGCTATGTTCGGGGGGCGCAGCTAGACACAAGCTGCTGCATACCAGCTAAGGAGCATTCCCAAGGGAAGGAGAAAATGAAGACTTTGTTTTCAACCATTCCCATATTCGATCTAGCTTAAAATGTGCTTCGCGCTCGGTAGACTTCAGACCAGAAGCCGAAGAAATCAAGATCGCAGATTTTGACATAAAGGCTTCTGAAACGGTTGCAAATTACAATGATCCTCAGGAGCTCAGAATGACTGTAACAATGTGCATTTTTCAGCCCACAACAAGATCAGGAAAAAAAATGTGATTATAACCCCTAAGTTTTCTACTCCTGAGTATGTGTGTGTGTGTGTTTCCATACATACATATACATAAAATAAGGCCCTCTCTATTTCATTATTCACATTTGTGTTTTGAAGATGTCTATGTCATTTTGAAGATTTATATGTATGATATATATTTGTGTTTTGAAGATCAAACCATTAGAAAATCTGGTCTGGAGGACTGCCTGCATTCAACACCACATTGGTGTTAAAAGGCAGGCAACGAGTCAGAGGGCATGCCAATACCAGGCTGTCGCAAGTCTGACCCTCAGGCAGCCAGTGGACAGAGTGTGGTACGCGGCCCGGGGCCAGTGCACGACGCGGGCTGAGACAGCAGCACGGAGAGCACGGGGCGATGAGTGCTATGTCACGTCCGGGTCGGCCAGAGGATTTCTAAGCGCCACCTGGATACAAACGTGACACCGGCACCTGTCAAATCCTTTCTCTTAGAACAGGGGCCAGCACATCTTTCTCGTAACAGGCCAGATGGATATTTTCAGCTCAGCTGGCCGCGTGCTCTCTTCTGTGGCCGCCTAACTGCTGCTACAGTGTGGGAATGGCCCGAGACAGGAAGGAAATGGATGGGTGTGGCTGTGTACCAACAAAACTTTATTTATAAAAATGGGCAGCCAGCTGGATCATCTGCTGACCCATTTCAGATTTCTGTCCACATCTCAGAAAAAGCTTAAAGGGGGAGCTGAGAAAAAGCATCAAGGGTGGATCGGGGCACAGACATTCTCAGAGGCTCTAAGAGCTACGGGATCACATGCAGAGTCCGAATTTCAGCTTGTCTTGTGAAACACCCGTGTCCTCGGGAATGATCACGCCAGCAACCGTTAGGGATAAAGTATGAACTAAGGCAAGAAGAGTATGAAGTAGTTTGCCTCAAATATTTCCATTTTTAGAGGTGGAAGAGAGAACGCATGTAAAAACAAGTGGATGTTAACGGGCAGACCGGGGGGGGGGGGGGTAGGGGAAGGAAGGGAAGCGAGTTTCATAAAGGCGGCTACAGTCATCAGAAGGACTGGCCTCGTGACAAGGTGAGAGGGACCCCATCACGGCTCAACTCACAGCCTCACCTACACACACACACATGCAGTAGGCTCATGGCAGTTCAGGTCAGGCCCGACACCAACCCCTGCATCCTCAGCGGGCAAATCCCACCTGTGCCTCAGATGTGTTTCTCAGACGTACCATCACCTACTTTGTCCAAGTTCAAGGCTTTTGCTTCAGTGAGGACAAACTGGTTCAAGGACCAAATCAATCATTTACTTTACGAAGGAATTCAGTTCATGGTAATATTGTGCACGGAGCAGTTTGGCAAACTACAGCCTGCAAGCCAAATCCAGCCCGCTGCCTGTGTTTGTCAATAAAGTTTTATTGAAACACGGGCATGACCATTCATTTATGTGTAATCCATGACTGCTTTCGCACTGCAGTGTCAGAGGTGAATAAGAGTGGACGGTGACCAAGACCATCTGACATGCACAGCCTCAAATATTTACTCTTTGGCACATTGCAAAAAAGTCTGCCAACTCCTTGTGTATAATTTGATAACATCTGCTCAATAACTGCACGTCTAGAAATAGAAGATGACATTATCTGTCACATGGCATGAATGTGTTATCTTCGGGAAAACCGATTAAGCATGAATTAGATGTCTCAGAGACATATTCTACAGAATTAACCTCAGTCTATCTATTTACTTATTTTTTCCTTACTTACTCTCTACAGACATTTCCTTCTTTACCAGGAGAAACACTGAGAGAAGAGATTAGCTTAATGCCTAGGCATATGTGTCTTAAACATGTATGTCTGGAGTAAAATAAAGTCATCTGGTTCTGAGATCGAGGACGAGGGTTAAGGGAGGGTTCTTCTGGAAAAGCAGTTATCTGTCCCCATTGACACGGGGCAACTGTACAACACGGTGCCATATCGACACACTCCCATTTGCTTTCTCTTGGGAGGTCCTGTGCAAAGAAATTCCATGTCAGAGAACATATTTGTAGATCAAAAATAGTAAAGAAAAAAGAGGGGATAAAAGAAAACACATGTGGGCAGAGACAGCGAGGGAGACAACGGTGTTACAAGACACATGTACGGGCCAGCTCTTTCTTTGTTGTTTCCCATCACCCCTGGCTTCTAACCACGAGAAACCAGTAGCACCCACCCCACTTATAACCAAGAAAAATGTCTCCAGACACTGCTCAGCGTCCGTGGGGCGGGGGGGGGGGGCAGTGGGGAGGCAGAATTGCTTCTCACTGAGAACAACACGCCTAGACATATACCTGTAGTAGCATAAAGAATTCCTGAAGGAAGAGTTATTAATTTGCCTTTCTGCTATGGAAAATAATCTGCCATTTGCCATGCCCCAATGATCTATCAGGGTTCGTGTGTGTGTGTGTGTGTGTGTGTGTGTGTGTGTGTGTATTTGTCTGAAAAGCGAGTGCTCTGAGGTTCATGCAGAGAAGTCAATGGACTCATAGCCCTTAAGGGTTGAGGGAGTTGGGGACCCCAGAGGCGTCTGACGCCAACTCCATCCCGCCGCGCCTCCTCGGGGCTGTCAGCGATGCCTGAGGCAGACATGAGGGAAAGAAAGGGGGGCCAGAGGCGGACGAAAGGGGAGCAGAAGGGAGGCGACAGCTCTGCTGAGCTCGCGGCACTTACTGTTTGTCTTCAGCTTCCCAGGCTCGCTGCTGCGGCTGCCCGCCTGGTTGATGGCCTTGACAATGAAGATGTACTTGGTGCCACTCTGCAGACCGTGGACCGTGTAGTGGTTCTGTTTGATGTTGGGCACGATCATCCAGCTATCGGCAGAGTTACACAGACCTGCAAAACCAAGCAGACACGGTGCAATTCCTTGTCACCTCTGCGCTTGGGAGGGAGCCCACTGCGAAACCGGAGGGCTAGGTCTCCTGCCCCCAGTGCCAAGGGGAGAACTTCCCTAGAGAGTCTTCTTGTCTCAGCAGGATGAAAGATACAGGGACCAGCTCCACTGTCCCACGCCCGCGGGAGGTAGGCCAGCAGAGACTGGCCCAACTTCTGACCAGGGAGCTAGGGAAGCGATCATCAGTGTTGTTGGCCTTCCAGCATTAGCGTGGCCACGGTTAACCAACTCGAGAGGCACATCCCCAGGAGAAGTGGGGAGCCGTGGCACCCCTGGGCAGCCCACGGCCCACTGTAGCTCTTAGAAAAGCACGAACAGGGATTCGGACCAGCTGTATTCCCGAGTACGGTGGGGCCGTGGCTCTGGCTGCATTCTGCAGGATGTGGGCTGGGGGGCGGGGGGCGGCGGCTGAGGATTTATGGTGCCTGGAAGAACATGGAGGGAAAAGGAGGCCCATTTTGTTTTGCAGCAGGCTGATGCTGAAATACCAACACCTCTTTGGTATTGGGCCCAGGGCTCCTCTCTCCACCCATCAATCTCCACTCTAAGAGAGCCTTTCCCCAGCCCCTTGGTGACTGGCTGTCATGAAGTTTCCTGACTCTGGTGAATTTCCTTCACCAGTTCTTGGTGGAGGGCAAAGCCCCTGTACTTCCTGAGGGGCTCTGAACCCCCCCTACTCTCCCTTTCGGTGGATTTGCAAGTCAAAGGGCTAGTTCTTTTGATCTTGAGACAACTTATACCTTACAGTAATCCCAAGAAGCAGTCCCTTAATCTTTCTTTGGTCTCACCTCTTTGAGAGTCTAATAAAACATTTCTATAGAAGGAAAGTCACATGTGGAGAACCCTACGAAGCCACAAATATTTGCACGGCATTCCGAGATATTCACAGCCCCGTGATATCTGTCTTTGGATCCTACTGAAGACTTTCTCCAACTTTTGAGTTAAAACGTTGTTCATGCTGGTCTCACAGTGGAGAAGAACCTTAGAAGTCTTGGGGGCACAGTCTCATTAGACACCCTCCAGTGAGCCACATATATATAAACTCACACACGTATATAAACTCACAAGGTCAGATCTGATCCTGTGCATATTCTCTCACCTTTTTTCATCTCTACCTGCGAACACACCACCAGCAGCACCACCGGATTTGATAAAGCCGGCATAAAGCACGGGAGCCATGGGAGACTCGTGGAAGGGGTTGAAGCGTGTGTGTGCTCACGTTGGAGACGGGGCAGGATGACTGAGGCACCCACACCCCACCCCCAGTTCTCCCCCAACTCTTAGCGCTTTGTTCTCCTACCCATTCTCACTCATGTGAGACTCGGGAAGACAACCACCAGTTCAGTAACGCAGGCTCTCCTTCCTACATTTCCCTTTTGCTACTTTTTCACCTTAGCTTTTCCTTGACTATAGCTGTAATAAGCTCAATGCTTCTGGATAGTGGCACGGCCAAATCACAGATTTGCATCCAACCAAAGAAGGGTCATTTTGAACTCTAAGCCCCAAGAAGCCTGCGACTCACTGTACGTATTTCATCGTGCTCTTACAAGAGTAACAAAACAAAAACAATGAGCTTTACTATTGCCTAAGATAATACTCATATTCCCAGACC
Source organism: Spilogale gracilis (assembly GCA_004023965.1). Lineage (NCBI taxonomy): Eukaryota > Metazoa > Chordata > Mammalia > Carnivora > Mephitidae > Spilogale > Spilogale gracilis. Next base: position 153,464 of record PITA01000905.1, read on the forward strand.
TTTGTCAACAGCAGTCAAGCATGAACGAACACAGTGACGGCATTCAGTAGAATCAAATAAGAATCCTATCGCTGTCACTGCGTTTATGCTATTCCCGTTTAATTACATATGTTACAGTAAAATGGCTATTGTGGTCAAACAAAGCAAATGTAAAAATGCCTCAATAAACTTTATATCACTGTACAACCAAACGCTGGGCCACATTAATGTGGTGTGGGAATGCTTTCAGCGACATCATAAAGCAGATGGCTGAAATTGTTACAACCAGGAACTTGGCCTATAATCCAAAGCTTTAACCCAACAAAAAAGATTTACTGTTTCAGATCCTTTTCCCAAACAGAAAAGGGACCCTGACCATCCTGATTGTTTTGAAGAGGTTGCTAATTTTTTTCCCCTTGAATATTACAAGAACAAAAATGTTTATGGAGTAGTAAAATTTGATTGGCTAGCTTTTTGCTGGGACACTCTGCGCTCGCGAATGCGACTTTTGTGGCGCCTTACCTTTCTGCTATTATTACTGCTAGGATAGTCATTGAGGAGTTGATTAAAAATGCCAAGAAAGCAACAGCGACCATTTTCTTCTGGGGCCTGGAGTAAGTGGGGTGCCTCCAAGCCCACCGTTACGGCGCTGCTAGTGTTGGCCCAGGGCCAGCGCCCCCTAACGTCTTGCATGTGGTGCCAAGTGCCAGACCTCTCTACCTCGGTACCCCACTGTGTTGGTGTTATGCGCCTCTTTATGAAACACCCGTGCAACCATCCTGAACTGAAACTTCACTTTCCTCCAAATTCGTTTTCAATCATCTTGGAGGGTATTCCGTCATCCACCTTCTCTAGTTCAGCTTCAAGTGTTAAAACAACAATGGAACTTGGGAGATAATTAGTTCATAATGAAACCTAATTGAGTTTTTCAATTTCATACATTTTGTTCTCATTCACAGTGGGTCAGAAGCATCTCCCTACGTAATGCCGCTCATTACAAGATCCTAATTACATCTGGGATTTCAGTAAAACATTATGTATAAAACATTACACAACACGGACACCCTTCAGAGAGGCGGCAAGCGGCTTCAGACATCCTTTGTTTCTTCTACCAGATTGGACAGAAGTGAACATCCTTTTCCTTCTTCCCTGCAAAAATAGTGTCTGTTTAATAATTGCTCATGACTGTTTTCAAAATGACTAAGATTAATTAAATACAGATAACTACCTCGCCATGGAGACCCAGAGAAATATATCTTTGGACTTTTGCCATTAATAAAAATGGGCCGCTGGAAAAAGGCCCCGTTTAGGATTTTAAATGGTGCACTGAAAGTAGTTTTAGAAAAAACATGAAAAACATTATAAAGTTAAATATGTATCTACTTATTAATAAGCAATTCATTAACATCTGTAGGCCTAAGTCTGTCAATAGATATGCGTAATAAAAAATTAATAGTGTCATTAATTTTGCATGTGAATGTATGAATTTGATTAGGGAGAGCCTAATCAAAAGCTTCACAGATGTTATCTGATTCTCCTTCACCGAAGTCAGTTGTGGGCAATTAACTAGAATTTATTATGACAAGTGAAGGAACCATGACCTATAGGCAGTCAAAGATTCCTAGAGGCACAAGGAACTATGGCCAGTTTGGGGCCATTATGTCTTCTAATTTTCGTTACAGTTTTACTATTAGCTCTGATCATTCAATGTAAGAACATCTGCAAAAAGGACAGTCCTCCAAATGGTGGGACGGATGGACAAACAACATTCAGGGAAGGCCTTGCACATGAAGATCGTGTAAAATGCCATTGTGTAGAAAATCCTGACTAATTTCATGACTGACCCAAAACATCGGTTTTTTTAAAAAATGCGGTGATGGGAAAGTGCCGCCATATTTTTCTAGGAGTAATAACTTTGATTACTTCTGGGCTAACACTGTGGCAAGCATAGAGCTCAGACCTATATTTTTATTATGTCAACCATGGGAAGCTAAAACATTACCTCTTCTTACAGATAAGGAAACAGACGCAGAGGACGTTAAATAATTTGCCCCAATTATGGAGCTAGTGAGGTCCACAGTTGGGATTCAAATCCAGGTCTCTCTCGGCCATTACAAATATATATAATAGTTAAGAAGAAAATAATTGGAAGATCTCTGCATCTCAGCTGTCTTTTTATTTACATTTATTCTTTCATTGCTTTGACTCGATCCTGTAGGCCTCAGGACTTTACTATATTGGTTTGATGGACAGGCAGATGGGCACCGACAGTGTCCCTGATTTCCACTGGTCCTTGGAGGAATGCCCTTCCTGCCATGTGTGCATCAAAAAAGCAAGATCTGTCACTTTCATGAAGTCATTCCCAATTATTTCCTTGTGGCAGCTGCTTTCGTGGAACAAAACACTATCTCTGAAAACACTGAGTGTGGAGCTCTGAATTCAGTGGTGTCGCGGCCGGTGGATTTCTGTAGGCATGGCCTTCTCTTGTCTATTCCATTCATATGCCTTGTTTTGATATTATTTTTCATGCCAACAGTGTGGAAGCCAGGTCAGTCCCAGGGAAACCCCAAGTTCCAGGCCTTAGATCTCTTCTTTTCATCTTGAGGGTGGAGGAGAGCACTGGGATCGAGTCCGGGCTCTTGAGTGTATCGCCTTTCAGCTCCACATCCTCGCTCCTCGCGTATCCATACTCCCTTTGCCATGGAGCCTCGCTGGTCCTCGCATTCTGACTCTGGGCTCGCCCGTAGGACTTGCTTTGGCCTCTAGCCCATCAGCTAATGTGACAAAGACAGAGGCCTGCAAAGCACATGTGCCAAGTGGGCCCATCCGTACCACCGCGCGCTGCCCTCACCTGCCCTCACCAGGAGAACGTGCCTGAGCGGGACCACAGGAGGCAGCCCCAGTCCACGGCCTGACCTTGACAGAGCCTCATCAAGGTCAGTGGGACCAGCGGACCCCCACCTGATTCCAGACACACAGGCGATATACGTTTATTTGTATATGCTACTTAGGTTCTGTGGCTGTTGGCCGATCAGCTAAAGCCAACTGGTTCAGGACCTGCCAGTCCGGGCCGAGGCTCTATGCACTATCCAAACGCCCGTAAAAATTCGCTTTAAGACACTTCAGGAAAGACATAACCATCTCCGGCAGACACATCCCGGTGTAGCCCCCACGATTCCTCTGCCATACTATTCATGAGTCCGTGTAATTCGCCCTCCTTGAGTGCAGGCGAGACCTGTGACCTGCTTGGAACCAGCAGAATACAGCAAAGGACGAAAGTCCTAGCATCGTTTACACTCCTTGGCGGTACATCATCCGGCAACAGCGAAGGGAGTTCGCAAATGTACTTAAGGCCCCTGATCAGCTCTTTCTGAGTTAGTCAAAAGAGAGATTATTCTGGGTGAAAAAAGCAAGGTAAAGACTTCTGTTTGGTTTGCTACCTTGTATGTCCCTAAAAAATTTATTTCTAGATGTGTGTGAGTGTCTGTGTATCCTTGTGTATTAACAGACAACCACACGAAAGACGCACGTGAGATGGAGTGGGTGCAATAGGTAGCTTTGGGACTGCGGTGGCTGCCATATTGAAAAATATCCAATCGTCACTGTAGACATTTTATATATTATTACAGTGCTCGTGCATTACTTACTAGGCAGAAAGATTTTTAGGGAAGTTAGTATTTCTTCTACACGGGGCATGTAGAACTAGGGATGAGGAGCGATACCAAAGAATCCAAAATCCTGACAGGAGAGCAAAATGATGCCGAAGCACTGATAGACCCGTGTTGCTTAGACTTGCCCCCAAAGCACTTCAAATATCTGAGGACAGTAATAGTGTTTCCCCGGGATATGGGTCAGAGGTGGAGAAGTCTCTTCTGGAATTATCTTCTGCTTACCTTCTTGGGAGCTAGAACCATTGGCAGATCCCGGCCATCTCTGGCTCTGTGAATTACTACGAACCTCCAAGTTCATGTCTCTGCTTCTGGTTTTGCCCTGTTCCACTCTATCCTCCACAGCACTGCTGGAGGGGGCTTCTAACCGTATGTCTGATCGCACTGCTGTTCTGTGTGGGGAAAAATCCCACACCATGTGGCCTCAGTGGCCCTCTGTGGTCTAGGTCTTTATTGTGGGTTAGGATTAAAAGACTGAGGATTAATAACATGTGCTTTCTGGAACGAGACCTATACTGGGTTGGAGTCCTGGTTCTATTTCTCTATCTTCATTTCCTACCATCTCCCCTTTCAATTCTCCAGCCACGCTTGAGTAGAAGATGTCTCAGAAAATGCCTTGTCATTCTCCATCTCCATGGGTTTGCCCCCGATCATGTGGCTGCTTGGCATTCCTCTTAACTTGCTGAAATGTACCCACTCTCTTTTAAAACTTAAATCATCATTTCCCCCAAGACATTTTTGTTACTCCTACGTCTGTCCTCTTACTCAGGCAGATGGCCACAGTGGTTCGCAATATTTTGTAATTTTTTCCCCCTTACGCATTCCTGGAAAATGGTAATGGTAAGGTTCTTTTTTTTTTTTTTAAAGATTTTATTTATTTATTTGACAGAGAGAAACACAGCCAGAGAGGGAACACAAGCAGGGGGAGTGAGAGAGGGAGAAGCAAGCTTTTGGCCGAGCAGGGAGCCCGATGCAGGGCTCGATCCCAGGTCTCCGGGATCATGACCTGAGCTGAAGGCAGACGCTTAACGACTGAGCCACCCAGGCGCCCCCAAAATGGTAAGGTTCTAATAAAGGCTTCCAAGGCAGGCCGATTAGGGAGTGGTAGGTCAGAGGGTGGAGGAGGGAAGTCTGGAAAACAAGGATCTAAGGAAACTGCGGGGTCCATTTGTTGGTATGAGCCAGCGCTACTCAGTTATTTGGAGGTGGGGGGTCTTCACACATCACTCTTTTAATTAATCATAAATCTAATTTCTTTTTAAACCATCACGTGCCTCAGAATTACTTGTGCTAGGAAAGAACAGCATGGTTAAGGGAGAAGAGATGTATATAACAAAAGCATGTTCAGTTGATATGAGTTTATTCAAAACATTTCTTTGTTGAAAAGTGACTGTTATTCTATTCTACTTTGACTTGCTCTATTTCCATTTGCTAAAGAAGTTTCAAACTTGCCCCCCTGAAAAGCCACTCCTTGACCAAATACCTCCAGGGCCCCAGTGAGAGAAGGGCCTCCCCATGTTTCAGGTAAGGTCTGCAGTTCTTCCCAGGTGGGGGCCGATGACTAACATTTTAAATGATGGGCCTGCTCTCCTCCAAATGGGATGTGGTATTGAGCATGTTTGGCTATTTTATTAAATTCTTTTTTTCACATTGCAAAATAACACTCAGAGAAGGACATAATACTAAATGTATGATGTAATGACTGAACTATGTAACTCCCACCCGGAAAGTAGTTAACCCCATGAGCCCCTATATATTGCTTCCCGATGGTGCCAACCCCCCTCCCATCCCGGAAGTAATCATCCTCCTCACTTTTATTTATAGTGTTTTACACTCATGTATGCATCTCTAAACAAAGCAGTTTCTTTTTTTTTTAAGATTTATCTATTTGAGAGACAGCAAGAGAGTGCAGACACAAGTGGGAGTGGGGGGGGCAGAGGGAGAGAGAATCCCAAGCAGATTGTCTAGTGAGTGTGGAGCTCAATGCAGGGCTCGATCCCATGACCCTGAGATCAGGATGCGAGCCAGAATCAAGAGTTGGAACACAATCGACTGAGTTACCCAGGCGCCCCACAAAATGGTTTTCTTTTTTATCTTTAAATTATGAATGTACAAATAGATTCATACAGCATGTATTCTTTTGTTTCCTGCTTCTTTCTCTTAACCATATGTTTGCAAGACTCATCTGTGTGGTTCGCTAGAGATCACTAATTCTCAGTCCTCTTAGGTCTGCTATTCTTGCTAGTATAGTACAAGTGAATGCTATCATCTTCTTGGTGAGAAAACACAGCCAATACATACTGGGAATCCTTTCCTTCCTTGTCTTCTCTTGATGCTTCAATTTAGAAATGCCGTCTAACTGAAGATAGTCACCAAACAGAGAAATTGATAGGGGGCGCGATACTCACTAACAACATTGGCTTGTCCGGTGAATATGGTGTACTGGAGCTCATAGGAAACCACGCTGAATTCATCATCGGAGGTCCAGTGAACGGTGATAGTGTCGTACGAAGCAGTGCAGAGCTCTTCTCTAATTGTAGGAGGATTGGGAGCTGAAAGGATCAAGAACACTCATCAGTGAGAAAAGCAGGCACCTCTGGGTCACATTTCAGAGGAGATGTAGGACAGTCAAAGCAGGCCTTTCTACACATGTCCTTTGGGACCACTGTCCCAGAGGTGGTGACCCCAATCCAAAGAACCAACATCTGGTTGGCTGGCCGTCACTGTAATTAACGGGTAGTGTGACTTCAGCCAGCCAGTAGGGACTTATCTATAGTTATCATGAAAGTATGTTTAGGAGGTTAAGCAAATAATACCCTTATCCATGAAAAAAAATATTAAACAAAAAGCAGACAAGATGAACTTCTGTGATTTCACCCACACTGGGGAGATGGCAAACTTTTCCAGTAAAGGGCTTGATGGTAAATATTTTAGGTGTTCCGGGCCATATGGTCTCTATTGTACCTACTCAACTCTGCTGCTACATCATGAAGGCAGTCTTGGGCAATTCATACTCAAATGGACATGGGCAGGTTCCAGTAAAACTTCATTGACAAAAACGGGTGAGGGCTAGATTTGGCCTACAGCTGAAGTTTGCCAACCTGAGTTTTGCGAGGCCACGCATTTTTATATTTACACACCTGATTGGGAAAATACCAACATCTGTTATTCTATAACAAAACCGTCAAATAATTTTTTGAAAATTTTCTTTCATTAGATGTTTTGATGCCTTATTTTAAAAAACCACTTTATTAGTATGGTCCTATTTTCTTCTCATCTTTGAATTTATAGGTGATATTTCAAATTAAGAAGAACATGATTAACAATCAATGTATCTAAGAAGCATATTTTCCCTCCCCAAGAAAACGTGGCTCCTTGGCATTTGGCTAAATTTATTACTGGCAAAGGCTGCTGTTTTATGTCTTGAACACAGTCTGGAGCAGAGAAGTCTGAATCCTAGCAAAATAATGATTTGAAGCTGACTCAAAATCTACCGGCTTGATTTCAGTAACTGGTTTTATGAGAAGAGTTTGTGAGCAAGAAAAAGACCATAGGCAGTGAGTGCTTTGCACTTGCAATAATATTTCAGAGCAGGGCTTGGCAAACTATGGCTATGGGCCAAATCTGGCCCACTGCCTGTTTTTGTAAATAAAGTTTTATTGGAACACAGCCAGGCTCATTCATTTATGTATTGTCTGTGGCTGCTTTTGAGCACTAGCAGAGTCGAGTAGTTGGGACCATGTGTCCAGCAAAGCCTAAAATATTTACCATCTGGCCCTTTATAGTCAAAGTTTGCCAACCCTTGGTTTAGAGAATCGATCCAGGCCTTTATTTCCACTCTTCTGTATACTAGAACCTAACTTCAAAAGGAGAAACATATCTGCATTCTCGAGATTTGTAGCAACCTCTGTTCACAGTCTTGCAGAGTTCTTTTCTGCTCTAAACTTTGATTAGGACCGAGGAGTCCTCAACAAACTCAAAGAGGGAGAAGAGTTTCTAAAAATGTTAACTTGAAAACTCAAACTGTTTTAGGCTACTTCATTTTGTCCCCTGGAGAGATGTCCAGGACAAATAACACACACAGTAGATAACTTCTATGTTTGTCGTACGAAGTCAATTAGAACAGCTTTGCCTCTTGCTTGCTGAATTCCACCAACACGACTGTACGCCTATATATGTGGGCTGACGCCACATTAAGTCATGTTAGAGCCCTTAGAGCATTCTTTCCGGAATACGTATTTCTACGCCTGTCTCCTGAAGTACCGACATGCAAGATTTAGTGTCGTGTGCCGGGACTTGGATGTGTGGTCCCTGTCGGTGTGCGATCACCCAGCGGGGATTGGTGGAGAAATGCTTATTCTCCCACAATCTAAATAGTTCACTGAATTACTTTTCCATCAACCACGGGAGGAAGATTGTGTCCTTTCTGCATTGCAGCAGAGGATTAAATAGAAAGCAAACTTGTGTTCAAAATAAGCAAGTAGCTGTGATTGGGAAGGAAATGTCACCTCTCTGGGTTATTAACTTGACATACCACTTAGAGGCATGTCACAGGGAAAAAAAATCTTGTTTTCACAGCCACGCAGGCTAACCCTGTTTTGATTATAAGCCCAATGGGTTTGTCCTGAAAAGTCAATACCCAGTTTACCGCCAATGAGAAGAGCAGCATGCTGCCAATTTCAATATCCATGGAATTGATAGCAGAACTGTGATTTTCTTGCCTCTGTCTTAAACAGGACACGAGAAATGGTGGGCTAATACTCCGTAAACACTTCATTTCCTGCTTACAAATGTCTGATAAACTATTTGGATTTGGCAACATCAGACAAGCATTATATGTTATGGCCAGGATCGATGTTATGTCTAGAAATGGGCCAGATTCACATTTGAGGTTTGACAGTTAAGAATGCAGAATGGCAGGTAACCCACGTGGTCTCTAGCTTGGCATAAACAGCCATTGGGATGATACATGGCATACACGGTCCTAGTTGGTGCAAACAGCTTTCTCACTTTCTCCTTTAATCAGTGCCTTGGCATTTGCATGGAGACGGAGCCCTTAAACGTATGCCCACCGGAATGCCATTAAACGATTATTGGGAAATGGGGAGGACATACTCAGGCCAACGAGACCCTGATTTTGTGCAGAAAGGTCTTGTTCCCGGCCCAACAGTCTTTCAGTCCTCTTTGTCCTTGGGCATGACTTTGTGATGTGGATCTGGCCCACGAGACCCAAGTGGGAGCTTGCCAGATGGGTCTTCTGAGCAAGCTTTCTGTTTTCCTAATCAACAAAGGCAGACTCTTGTCCCCGTTTTCCCTGCGTCTGTCTCTTTTTACCTGTAACTTGAGTGTGATGTGTGGCGGCGGGGCAGCTGTGCTGTGATCATGTGGCAAAAAGGCAACACAGTGAAGACGGCAGAGCAGGAGCAAAGCGAGAGCCTGGGGCCTGAGGTCCTCACTGAGCTGCTGCCCGGGCTCAGGCTTGTGTGATACAAACACCCCCTGATGCGTCTAGTCACTGCTAACGGGATCTGTTGTGGCCATCATACGCAATCCCAAATGATGTAAGGAAAAAAAACCCCAGATTTTTCACAGGACGCCATCATGAAAAACCGCTCAGCCAGAGAAAGTCTAGACTTGCGCTGTCTAATACAGTAGCCACAAACTGTTTAAAGTTCGATTAAATTTAAAGTTAAATAAAAGGAAAGACTCGCCATGTACATTTCAAGGTTTTGATAGTCCCGTGTGGATAGCAGCTACCATACAGATGTTTCTACCATTGTGGAAGGTTCTATGGGGTAGCAATAGTTTAGACAGATCTCACAGTTAAAAACTTAAAAAAGGGGGGGCAGCATTGAGTAAATGTTTGAAACCAAGTTTGGTTCCTTACTGCAAATGTACTTTGGAGTCAACTTCTTTCTTCCTTAATAAGAACGGTATGGTTTGAAAGGATGACAAGATAAGAAGTTTTGTGGGATGACCACTTCCCTTGCAAATGCAGAAAGGCTAAAAACGGCATCTCGGATTCTTGCAAAGGAAAAAAAACTATCTGGGTATAATGCCCCTTGGATATAAAACTCCACGTTTTTGATCCACAGACTGTAAAAACAAACATCACACAATGCTCCCTTTCTCCTGCTCCGCCTTCTCCAACCACTCTCCCACAAACACGCACATAGGACTGGAACGGGGAAGCTGACGCCTTGCTAAGTCAAGGATGTGGTCTCTTGAAGGCTGCATGTCCTCAGTTTCGCGCACATCTGGCTTCACTGTTTACAGGGAACTTTCCTGAAGTCCTAGGCACCAGCGGCTTTGGCTAACACAAATAAAAGTCATTTAAACAGTCCGCATTCTACCAGCGAATGATTTCAGTTCTCACTCTTGTGGTTGACAGCAAAGAAACATTTGGAAGCATGGTTAAGAATAGGAGTAGCCCGAGGTTTTGTTTTTTTTTTATCGCCGTTCCTTTTGTTTTGTAAGCCTGACCCCCCAAAATACGCTTATCAGAGACATGGCAACGGGAATTCACATGTGGTTTTTGGGACATTTGCCACCGTGACCTTTTGCCAAGACGAAATGTAGTCTTTTATCAGAAAGAGCTGAAGCAAGCGAGACACCTAATCAAGAGTGGGCTGCCGATTTTTTCTCTGCCAAGACACTGTGAGAGTCGGATGCCTTCCTGAGATGGAGTGGAAAACGGCCACGCTCGCTGCCTTACACGTCTCTCTGATGGCCGGGAGAGTTATCTGTAGCACCCACGCTCCCAGAGGGAGGGAAAATGGCAGGAAGTATGTTTTTAATTCTCGAGATTCTCCTTTCTCCTCTGTCCCCAGTTTGGTCTCCGACTGTGTTGTTTTGGGTGGGGAAAAAAAAAAAAAAACCACGCCAGAAATCATTTACAGGAATATGAGACTCCATCCCTAAATCAGGAGCCCACACCTCTGGTTTTGAGGGAATCAACGTGGTGGCAAAGTACGTGTATTACTGAACGCACACAATATTTAAGCACGCGCGCATGCACGCGCGCGCACACACACACACACACACACACACGACAATACCTGTAAGGTAATCCAGACATTCTAGCAATTTCTTCTCTCGCGAAAAATCTAAGGCAAAGGTGTCAAATGTGTCATTGAGGTTGATTTCAGGAATTAGGACCTGGGAGGATGCAGTCGCCATGGAGACTCTGTAATTTAAACAAAACAACTCTTTAGAAATGTCAAGATGCCTGTCACCGTCACTGCCTGGGAATGAAAAAAATAAAAGGAAAAGAAGTATCATTTTAAAATAGGGCTGTTTTTACACGGGAGCCTCAAAAAGAACCTGGGAAAGGCACAACATAGCCAACACAGTGCAAACGACACAAGCTTAAAGACGAGGCAAAGGAACTGGGGAAACAGTAGAATGGCTCCCCCTGCCCCCCCCTTCCGCTTCCTTTTTACTGTCGGGGAAAAAAATTCCCCACGGAGGTGGAAGAATATTCATATTTCATGTTGCTGTGTATTTAACAGCCTGGCCCCTTTCACATGTAACGCCAGCGAGAAGCACAGAGCTGCGGGCATTTCTTCACACATCTGTCTGGGAAACTGTTTGTTCCTTTCAGACTCCGCCCGGCTCCACTTCAAAGCGGGCTCCCCAAAAGTTCAAACTGCGTAAAAGGCAAAGTGAAGATTAAAAAAGAATGTTTCCAGATATTGGATTAGTTTAATCAATTACTAGCCTCTCTCTAAAATAAACATTAAAAAAGGAGTTTTTGTCTGGCTCGTCTTGTTCTCCTTGAATTCTCTCTCTCTCTCTCCCTCTCTTTTTTGCACCATATTCCCAGCAGATGCCATGGAAAATATTCATGAGCTCTCTCACAAATTCCTCCAATGAATGCCCCCTTTTTCCTCTTCATTTAACGTTGCCAGTTCAGAGTTCTCATTTATAATCAACTATAAAGCACCATATTAGTATATATGACTCTCCTGCTATGAGAGAATATCTTGCTATGTGTGTGTTAAGCTCCCAAGTTGATCTGCAAAGTTCAGTTACTGATAGCAGAATGTTTTGACTAATTAAAAAAGCGATCCTCTTAAAAATGATCCAATTGTGGCATGACGTAAACCACATCTGAGCACACGAGACTATGCCAGACCCGTATAGATCCGTCGTCTTGTTGATCTGGGTATTTGATGAAGTTCGGTAAACACCACTAAGGACCAACTACGTGTAGAGTACTGTGTAGGGCGCTGGGAATCTGCGAGCAAAGAAATACTCTGAAATGGTCCGGCTGTAAATCAAGTTATTTTCTAATTAAGAGTGCTGATGCTCATTTATACAAAGTCGCAAAGCTAGCTGGCAGCAGCCAGGAGGAGAATTCTACGTCTATACTCTTCCATTTAGTCTAGAAAAATTGCAACCTGGTTATCTAAGGAGATACACTTGTGGGTCTATCCACACAATGGAATATTATTCATCCATAAAAAGGAGTGAAGTACTAATACACACAACAGTGCGGATGAACCTTGGAAGTGTTATGCTAAGTGAAAGATCCATCTGTAGGAAATGTCCAGAAGAGGAGAATTCATAGAGACAGAGAGCAGGTTTTGGGGGGAGGGGGCAGTGGACCATGACTACGTAACAGGTGTGGAGTTTCTTGGGGGGTCAATAAAAAGATTTTTGAACTCAATAGAGGTAGTAAGCGCACAACATATACTAAATGCCACAGGATCGCACACGTTAAAATGGTTAATTTCATGTTCTCCGGATGGTTAATTTCATGTTCTCCGAATGGTTAATTTCATGTTCTCCGAATTTCACCCCAGTATAAGTTACACCTGTGAAGTGCTCAAAATCCTTAGAAACAAAGTTTCTAGCATTATGCTCCTGGCACATTTCCAGTTCTGTATAGAGAAGGAAGTAGACAGGATAATTAACAATGTAATAACCGGGATGATGTTGGGATTCATTGATAAAAAGTTTGAAGAGGCAGAAACTCTGGAAAGAAAAGTTTCAATTGTTTGAATGAGGGTGGGGAAGCTAAATTCACCACCTAACTCTTCCACCAAGAAACAGTGACTAATTGGGATACCTGGGTGGCTCGGTCGGTTAAGTGTCTGCCTTCGGCTCAATTCATGATCCCAGAGTCCTGGGATTGAGTCCCACATGGGGCTCCTTGCTCAGCGGGGAACCTGCCTCTCTTTCTGCTTATACTGTCTCTCCCTCTCAAATAAATAAATAAAATCTTTTTTTAAAAAAAAAGAAACAGTGAATAGCAGAGTTGTGGGAATTTGTTGGCTAAAGACGAACATGGTGATTTAAACTGGTGGATAAAGGGATTTTTCACAGATAGCCAAACTGTACTTAAAAAATGCTTTCCTTATGACCCATAATCACAAAAACTCCTTAGAACTCAGAGCAATCCTGGGATTACTCACCAAATACGTACGAAGCTCTCAAAGCATGCCTACATGTACCGAAGAGCCCAGAATATTTGCGTCAGTGCAGAAAAGAGAAATAGATTCTACTCCCAAGTTTCTTCTGGGCTCTCTGGTCCACAGTTAACTAAAACGTTGACAGTGTTAAAACAAATAAACAAACAAACAAACAAACAAACAAATGCCTGCTACCGGGCTGGTGGGAACTTTGTGGAATGGGACCGGGAAGGCAGAAAGTCCCTAAGCCTGGGAGGCAAAGCACGACAGCAAGGATCTGTGCAGATTACTGCGGCTTTTAACACCTACACAGTTTCTTTATGGAAGGAAAGATACTTATCTTTGGCTACAATTTCAAATTCATGATTGGAGTGACAGGCAAGGTATCGAGATCTGTCAAATTCAACATTTTAGGCCATGGTTTGATTCCCCAAGTCCTTGTTGCCCATCTTCTGGCCTTTCAGATGAGTTGCTAAAATCCACCAGGGTCATCAGTCTTATTCCACTTTTGAAATTCTGTGCTTTCATAGTTGTGTGTGTGTGTGTGTGTGTGTGTGTGTGTGTGTCTGTGTGCGCGCGCGCGCACGCGCGCGCTAAGCTCTTATCATATTGAGGCAAATAAGGACATGTGTCCTATCCTGATGCTTAAGGGGGTGGCCTGCACATTACTTCCTGTTTCTGTTTTGACTTCGATGTCCCTAATCTCCATGACAGTTTGCTGGGGCCACATAGGGCCAGTTGTCCAGAAGATGGACGTGTCTGGAGCTGTACGGCTCACAGGCTTTCTGTCAAACAGTCAATGCCAGGGGAAGATGCTCCATCCTTCCTGCCTGATGTCCTCTGCCCCACGCCCGACCCCTGGCAATGGCCCTTAACTGGGCCTCCCTTGGGCGAGTGGGCCAATCACCATGGTAAAACCCAATAAGGTCTCACAGCAACAGATGCCATTGGCTCTGGGACTCTGTTGATGTTTTAACACCAATTAACACCCTACCAGAACTCACTTCAAAAACCACTCATCACGTGTGCTTGAATTGTTAAAATCAAGCGATATCTCTGCAGTGTTGACAACTAGAGCTCTTCGCTTTATATTCCGGGTAAGTCTGATGGGTCCTTGAACTGCCTATGGTACTGAAGGACAGAGGAGTCGGCCACCCTCCTAGGAGCTCTGAAAAATGGGTACTGCTCGGAGGGAAGTTTCTCTTTACCATCCTCTTGATAACTGGCTGCTAAAAGTGATTTTAATTTCAGATTTCTGATAAGCAACTTTTTCATGCTTTGATTTAGTGAAGAGTTTGACTTACTTAATGCAATTTTATAAAGATGCCCACACAAGCACACAGAAGACCTATACATTAGTGTGGCTCGAGAACATAGTATGTTATGCAATCCATTTGCGTCAATTTAGTGAGTGGGAAGGAAGAGAATTAGCATTTGTTGCATGATCACCTTGGGACAAGAATAGGACTAGTAGTTTTACTATATTATTTCATTTTGTCACTATAACAACCATATTTGGTAGGAACCATCGACATGTTTTACGATTTGTTCACTCATTCATTCACGTCGGGCAGGTTGCTATGTGCTGGGAATAGTGAATAGTTAAAACTATTAGTGAATAGTTTTGCTTATTTAAAATGGTTTTATAAAAGTGCACATACATTCGCACCAAGAACTATATATTAGTGAGGCTTCAGATGTCCCTTAAACAATGTAGGCATTAAGGACGCTCACCCCGCCCAGGGGGAAATCCGTGTATAACTTTTGAGTCCTACAAACTGAACTACTAAGAGCCTACCGGTGAAAGGAAAGAGGCTTGCTCTCCATAACTGCGGCTAAGCAATCAGCACAGAGCCGGACGTTTGGCTCCAAAACATCCGTATCACCTACAATGTAAAACTTGAGGCTCTCTCCCCTTTGGGTTTTTGTTTCTTTAATGTTTCTGAATCGAAAACCTTTTTGCAGTTTGATTCACCCTGTAGATGAACCTATCTACTTTAAGTGATTTAAAGATACAGAAAAATCTCATCCAAGTCTCCCTTTAGGAAGGCTTACAGGACTGGAAGTTTGTTCTGGGCTTCCCCTCCTTGAACCGAAGAATAAAGACGGTTTACAAGTATTCAGGGGGAAAAGCCCAAGGCAGACACAATAGGAGGCAGAGAATTATGAATCACGTCCTAGAGAAGAATATTTACTAAGTAAAGGACTGAAGCGCACAGACAGGCAGAGATCAGCCCCCTGACAGACATACGAGGTGGGGCGGAACTCACATACTAAACTATGAGAATTTAAATCCAACAGATATTATGGAGTATCTATGGTGCTAAAGTTCTGTTCTTAGGAGTCATCAGCAATATTAGTACAACTAATAATAGAAGCAGCTATGATGAGCCCAATTTTCTTTTCCCCCCCATTTAAAAAATATTTTATTTCTTTATTTGAGAGAGAATTTGAGAGAGGGAGGGAGGAAATGCATGATTGGGGGAGGGGGAGAGGGAGAAGCAGACTCCCCGCTGAGCATAGCTTCCATGTAGGTTCAATCCCAGAGCCCTAGAACATGACGGGAGCTGAGTCAGACACGTAACTGTGCCACCGGGGTGCCCGTAGGAGCCCAATGCTCTATGCAGAAAATAGCTCCTTCTCTTAAGAGTAGGGAGGCGATCATTTTAAGGCTATAAAAGCGAGGACAACCAGCTGTTAGCCATGCGCTTTGGAAGATATTAAGTATCGTAACCGGTCACAGAAGAGTTTTTTCTCAAATAGAAGAAATAACACAAACCCGAAAGATCACAGTGAAAAAGTGGCAGTGCTGGGATCCCAGCCCAAGTTTCCCAGGTCCTGGTCTAAGTCCCCTGCCCTTTCACCCCATTCCGGTCCCGGAAAGAGAGAAAGGCTCAGGAAGTGACCAAGAGGACTGACAATAGAGACGGGAAGAGAGGGGCTGCGGCAGCAGAGGGACAAAGGCTCTTGGCAAATGTTGTTTCCAGGCACTACGTCTTCAAACTTGCTGAAAGTTTAGCCTTCTTATAAGCAGGAGGCCGACTTCCTTAGGCCTGGATTTAGTGAATAGTTTTGCTTATTTAAAATGGTTTTATAAAAGTGCACATACATTCGCACCAAGAACTATATATTAGTGAGGCTTCAGATGTCCCTTAAACAATGTAGGCATTAAGGACGCTCACCCCGCCCAGGGGGAAATCCGTGTATAACTTTTGAGTCCTACAAACTGAACTACTAAGAGCCTACCGGTGGCCAGAAGCCTCAATAACATAAACAATCGATTGACACATCTTTTGTATATGCTATGTATTATACTCTGTATTCTTATAATAAAGAAGCTGGAGAGAAGAAAATATTATTAGAAATATTAAGAAATATTATTACAGAAAATATTATTGATAAAATACCCTTACAGTACTGTACTGTATTTATTTTACTTTTTAAAAAATCCATGTATAAGTGGACCTGGCAGTTCAAACCCATGATGTTCAAGGGTCAACTGTAATATACAATTCATTGGTAGAAAGAAAAAATCAAAGTCATATTTCCATTGAAGAGATACACTTGTTATAGGCAGAAATGAATGGGACCAGTTATGCCCTGCTGGATCTGTGGGAGATCACATGTAGACATTCATGCACTTACGTTATACTTCAAAGGTAGATCTTCTTCTAGAATGTTCTATCCCAACTGTTATGGGGCCACATTCTCTCCTCTCAATAGGTGAGAGTCTGTTACACTTGATCAAATTTTTAGGGATTCCTGAGAAATGCAGCTCAAAGCAGCCATTTTATCTGGACATCTCGTGATCTGTAGCTGGAGAAAAGTGCTCTTGGATCCCAGCTGGAAACCATGACGTGGGTGTAAACAGGGTCTAGTAGAGTGGCCTAGGGACGTTAGAGTATTAGCACCATTTGCAGTTTTTAATCTCAGGACGAACATAGAGCCATTGAATACAGTCCAGATGGGCGCTACGAAGACAATTAAACACTGGGAACCTAGGAGTCATGGGCAAAGAAACTGGCTTCTCTTAAGAGTAGGGAGGCGATCATTTTAAGGCTATAAAAGCGAGGACAACCAGCTGTTAGCCATGCGCTTTGGAAGATATTAAGTATCGTAACCGGTCACAGAAGAGTTTTTTCTCAAATAGAAGAAATAACACAATGAAGCTGGTTCGGTACAAGACCAGAGGTGAGAAACCACTGTATGTTACTCTAACTGAAAGAACAGCGAAAACAGAAATATCAATGCCTATCTCTAAGCACTATTTTGAGAATTAGCAGTGTCGGACATAAGCACACACTCAATTAATGTTACTTTCCTTTTTCTTTTCTTGAAGAAATTCAAGTCAGAAGATGGTGAGTATCTTTTCCCTCTGGGTTAGGGGTTGGCAAAATCCAGCCAGAGGGTCAAATACCTGTTTGGGGAAGCATTTGCAGAAACCCTGGCATGCCCATGCTTTTCTTTATTGTCTACGATAGCGCGCTATGGAGTTACCGGGCATAGCTGACTAGTTGTGAAGGAGACCTTATCATCTGCAGAGCTGAAAATATTTCGTCTCTGGTCCTTTACCGAAGTTTGCAGACTTCTGCTCTAGGATAAAGACCAGCATGAATGAGCTGTCTGGGGTTGGCCGGTGAAAGGATTCTATTATTGCTTTGCCTAAGGGGCAGGGGACTCGGAAGATGAGAATGAATGAAAAGTCAAGGGTAGCGGCAGGGGCTGGAGGTATCCCTTAGGTGGAGTGAGGTGCTTCTCTTTGGCTCCACTAACAGCTGTCGGTAGGTGTTCGCAGCAGTGAAGGCGAGTGAGTTTGTGCTAGTAGAGATGGGCAGCAAAGGGGCACCAACTCCCATCAGTTTCACTGCGGAACTGACCATTGGAATAATGTTATCTTTCTGTTTCCTACCCTAGAATAAAGGATCCCTTAAAAGAAAGAGGCATGAGATTGATAGTTGGGTCCTTTCTCTCCCAGATGAGTCAGCTTTGACCTTTCCGATGAGGCGAAGCTTCTCAACCAAATAAAAACAGGTCTAACAGAGCACAACACCTGCGTGTTTGCTGGTTTTTTTTTTTTCTTTTTAACAGACAAGCCCTGGGATGGAAGAAAAGATTCCCTTTTATGCCCTTGCCTTCATTTTGACTCTTTGTTACCAAGTGCACGATAAGATCAGGGCTGAGTCACAATATTTGCCATCTCTGTGCCACTGTAAGTAAGCTTTCTCCCCTGCCCCCCACTCCCCTAAAAGCAAGGCTGATTTCCCTCTTTCTAACTGGTGGATTCTTGTTTCAAAGGCCTTGAACTCCAAGGCGCTACTGAAAAGGCTTTGACATGTCAAAGGGAAGCATCTTTAGCTGGAACAAAGCAACTCAAAGCCTCTATTCTCCCTGGTACTCAGCCTCAAAAATGAAAACAAAAGCAAGTCAAAGAGGGCAAAGCCAGGCGAACACTCCCCAGACACAGGAGGCCCAAGGCTGGGAACTTCCCAGCAGCCCCCCAACTCACCTCTCAGTGATATTCTTAGCCGTTTGTAGGAATCGCGCGTGATCGTTTTCCTTCAGAGAGTGCTCCGCTTGGGAGATGAGGGAAGCCGACCGCTCGATGCACTGCTTGCAGTTTGCAATCTGCTGAGCAAGTTTGCGAAGCCTCATCACCTTGAAAAGAGGCACGGAGATGGTCAGGTGGGTGGGCTCGCTTAGGGAACATGCATGGGGCTGGACGCTTCTGGATGTGTGTGTCGTGCTGCACAGAAAGTTGTCCAAAGAGTGGGCAGAGAAATATGGGCATCCCGGTTACGGGACTCCAGGCTTTTTTTTTTTTTTTTTTAAGATTTTATTTATTTGACAGAGAGAAACACAGCTAGAGAAGGAACACAAACTGGGGGAGTGAGAGAGGGAGAAGCAGGCTTCCTGCCGAGCAGGGAGCCCGATGTGGGGCTCGATCCCTGGAAGCCGGGATCCCAGGAACCTGGGATCATGACCTGAGCCGAAGGCAGACGCTTAACGACTGAGCCACCCAGGCACACGATTGGATATTCTTGATCTCCTTGGAGAAGTGTCACTAATTTGTTTGATGAGAAAATACTTTATTGTGAATTGCTTCCTTGTTGATGGGGGGAAAAAAGGTGTTGCCTAATGGCAAGTTACAAGGGTCACCAGAGTCTTCCTCACTATTCCGCTCAATTACTAGAAGATGGCAGCAACTGCTGGGACTTTCTCTATCTCAGGGTTTCAGCTGGGCCATCAAGAAAATAAGACATCCCGTAGGTGCAAATGTGTGGCTTAAGGAAGAACCACTTTCTAAAAAGGTCTCTGTGATCCGCATCATAAAATTGTGATGTGAAAACATGAGGCATTAGTATTTCCCACACGATCTAAAACTCATGTGTTAAATTAACAGAAAGAGAGCGTTTTTTTCCATTGATTAATATTTTTCCTGTTGAGCCGATGAGAGAAAGCCAAAAAAAGCACAGCTGGGCCATTTCCCCTCACTGGAAACATCATTTCCAGTCACCTTGTGCTTACTTGATAACTAAGAACTATTTTGATAAGCATTTCCCAGTTGGGATAAAAATGCATGTTTGGTTCCCACCTCCATTCCATATCCTGACGCTGTCTTGCTTGCAAATGACCCTCAAACGCGATTGACTGTAACCCCGGGGGCAGGCCAAGATAAGTGCACGGTAACCCACTGGACCATTCGCTCCGGTGTCTGAAATATGCTGAGAGATGAAGCCCTCTGGCCAGAAGCCAAGTCAAAATTAGACTGCTAATTGGAATTGCCGTGTGCCCAGTGCCCCACTCACATAGCCTGGGACAGGTCTTGGCCGGCTTCAGGATCATTCCGGAATGGAAAACAGCCCTGGGTGAAAGGGTAGGGAGGAGGCCAGTTAATCTGTCTTACAGACAGGGCTGGCTCCTGCTCCCTCCAGAATTCCTGCTAACTCCAAGAAATTCTTGCTTTCTTCAAGTCATCATTATCATCCCCGTGCAACTTTTTAATCCAAGAAAAGGAAGGAAGGAGGTGTCAGAACTTGAGGCCTCTAAGGAACATCTAATTCTTGCTAGGTCATACTGCAGCAAACAAAGGAAATTCATGCCGCATTGGGAGGCAGCAGCCATAAGATTTCAGGCCAGAGTGAGAAAAATTCCTCAAAGGAGAGAGTTAGAGAGATAGGAAGTGTCTAAAAGCTTGGAGCAAACAGCCTATGAGATTAAGCCTGGAAAAAAACGTACCTCATTATAATTACAGTGGCCAACCACAGCAGATGAACCGCCTGCGTTAGTTGAATGAAAGAACACTTCTTAGACGCCAAATTGAATTTAGCATTTAACACAGTTACCTGCAGAGGTAAAGCTGAGAAAGGCCTAGAGTCCGATTCAAGATATTAGAACACATCCATCAGAGGAAGGAGAATAACTTAGAGTCCCCAGCAAACCAAGGGAATGAAATATTGAAGCATACAGCGGAAATAAAGATGTTTAATACAATGCTAACGAAGGAAACGTAAGGTCAAGATATTCCTTTAGAACAACTCTGCGTCAGTCACCTACCCTTTGGGTATGCCTATCAGTGGCCCCACAGACCACAGAGGCAACAAACAATGCTTGAACTCTATTTTCTTCTTTCTTTTCTTCTATTGTGATATTGGAAATTAAAAGTGGCATCAAGAGGAAAAGATAAAAAACAAAACCAAACAATAGCCCTAAACCATGCATGGAGCTGAAGCAAACATAAGAACGCTCTACAGAAAACAGCTGTTGGCATCACTTTAATTTTGGTTCAAGGGTACAATTCCATCTGATACACTGGACTGGAGCTTTTCAAAAACGCGTGCACAGGAATCAGTAGGAATCTTTTGAAAACAGAAACTGGATTTGGCCCACTCGCCAATATCGTCTGGAGAAAGTGGTCATTGGTAGGGCGGCTCGAATGTGCCCTGCGGCAGGTGATGAGCTAGGGATGATGGGTCCGTAGTGAGGACCAGCATTTAAAAACTAAATAGAAGAGAAGAGGAGAGGAGAAAAGAAAGCAGCAGAGTGCCTTCCTGATAGACAGGGCAAATTAGGTCGTGCAGAAACTTATCCTGCACGTGCATGCTAGATTTCATGTCCTTTCTATTTTTTTCCTGGGGGCTTTGGTTAAAAAAAAAAGAAAAAAGAAAAACACTACTCTAAATCAGGTGTTCACAAACGATGGTCTGTATGCCATATTCAGCACACACCTATCTGTGTAAATAAAGTTTTATTGGCACACTGCCACAGACACTCATTCATGAGTCACCTATGGCTGCTTTCACACTACAACACCGGGCAGCAGTGAGCTGCTACGACAGGAACTGTATGGCAAAGCCTAAATATTTATTACCTGGCCCTTTACAGAAAAAGTTTGCGGGCTTAAGCGATGCTGATCAAGCGGCCCTGATCTGAACCACACCCCGGGAAACACTATCCTACTTGCTACAACACTTCAAAATCAGACACCGAGCATTTAGCAAAATACTAATTTTGTCCTTAGAAAACACTTTTTTATATGCTATTTTAAAAATCCGACAAGATGAATAAAATTTGATTTTTGAAAAGAAACACTGGATACTGATACCTAAGATTCTTTATATGTATGTGTTATTGCCACAGGGGACATTTTTCCAAGTTGGCCCTGTTCTTTTGTTCCTTTGGGAAGTGTTGATTGCACATTGTAATTTCAGGAATTCACTCCATACTCATCATGGAAATAGCCTGCTGGTTGAATCTCCTCTCAGTGAGGACATAGGCCTAAATATACACCAATTTACTTGCTGTTTATTATACCTTACACATGCTTTAAGCAGCCCTTCGTTTTTCTTTAAATGCACTTTAAATGCTTTTAATGTAGGACCTTTTACATATACTGTAGGAGTCCCACCCCCAAATTGTTACGTCCCAACAACTGATCCTTGTTTATCACAAGTCTCAGCATTGTCTGTGAGGCCTGAGTCGGCATTTCTATAAGGCTCTAGAAAAGCCCAACCATGTAGTCCAGTTCATTATCTTAAATTTTGGAGATTTAGAGTACGTAAAAGCAGTGAAAAGAAGGGACCCTTTTTCTCTGTGTCTATAGCCTTCTACCATCGATCTGTGTCTGAACATAAAACACATAATTTACTCAGTCTGGAGATTTCGGCCAGCTTTTCATGTGTTGACGACCTGAAATTTATCTCCTACTACTGAAGAGATAAGACAGTTCCTTTTTTTAAAAAAGATTTTATTTATTTATTTGACAGAGAGAGAGATGACAAATAGGCAGAGAGGCAGGCAGAGAAAGAGAGGGAAGCAGACTCCCCGCTGAGCAGAGAGCTCCAATGGGACCGAAGGCAGAGGTTTAACCCTCTGAGCTACCAGGCCCCCGAGGTAAGAGAGTTCTTTCCCAGGGAGTCTCGCGGCTTGAGACTCTCCAGTCCCTCCAAGGAGAAAGGCTGCCGAGCTTTGCAAAGACCGCATGGTGGTCTGAGAGCAAGCGTTACCCGTATGTCCTCATGGGTCCCACCCCTGCCTACGTGGCAGCACCCCCCCCCCAGCTGGAGGATTTGCAGTGAGTCTCCTTCCACCGGGTCTAGCAGCCTCGTGATCCGCACCAGAGACACATAGTGGCCGAAGTCACGAGGTGGATGAAATTCACCACTGTGACGTGATCCCCGCAGTCCTGCCCGTTCTTTCTCCAGCTCCCCACTCCCAACTATGTAGCAACCCTAAACCCTGTAGTTTACCGAATTTTACATAACAAGTCTCACTCCATGCAAAGCATTGTAAAGCTTGTTTATATTCTTGTGTCTGGCCATACAAATAAATATCACCCAAGTTCATTAATTTTAACTTTTGAAGACTGTTCAATTACATAAATATACAACTGTCCTATAAACAGCTTTGTTGAGATAAAATTAACATACAACAAACTGCATATATTTAAAAGGCAAATTTGGTAAGTTTTCAAATATGTGTAAACCCCTAAGATAATGAACACAGAGATCATGCCTCCATTTTCCTCCTGCCCTTGGCAGTTCATCCCACTCCCCCCCTTCCCTGCCTACTCCGTCATTCATCCTTAAGCAATCACTGATTTGTCTTCTGTCACCATGGATTATTAGAAAGTGTTGTTTCTAAACTTCCACACGAATGTGTTCATGTAGTATATGCTATTCTCTGTCTGGCTTCTTTCACTTACTATTAATTTATTGAGATTCCTCTCTGTTGTTGCAATTATCAGTAGCTTGTTCTTTTTTGTTGCTGAATAGTATTTCACCATATGGATATGCCACAATTGTTTATCTACTCATTGGCTGGTGGACATTTGAGTCATTTCCAGTTGGGGGCTATTACCTTTGCCATTCCCGTGAATATTCATGTATGTGTCCTATGGGGGGCCATATGCTTTCATTTCTCTTGGCAAACACCTAGAATGGCTGGATCATATGGTAAGTGTATGTTTACCTAAGAAACTGAGTTTTCCGAAATGCAGTTTTACTCTTATAAACAGCGTGTGAGAGTTCTAGTTTCTCCACACTCTCAACAACACTTGGTAAGATCCATCTTTTTCATTTTCACTGTTATACTGGGTAAGTAGGGTATCTCCTTGAGGTTCAAATTTGCCTCACTGGCTTTTCTTAACAAGTATTGATTTTGAACATCTTTTCATGTGCTCATTTGCCATCGTATGCCTTCCTTGGTAAAGTACCCATTCAAATCTTTTATCTATTCTGGTAAAGGCATTGTTTGTTTCCTTGATAATGAGTTTTGAGAATGCGTTATATATCTGCATACAAATACTTTCCTATTTTGATAAATAATTTATAAATATTTGTCTCTAACCTGTGGCTTATCTTTGCATTCTTAACAGTGCCTTCTAGAGATAAGTTTTTACTTTTGATGTCATACAATTGTTTAATTTGTAAATATTTCTTTGATGTTTTTAACCTTGAATATGAACAATCTTTGCCCAACTCAGGGTTCACCAAGATTTCCTCCCATGTTTTCTTCTAGAAGTTTTAGAGTTGTCTTCCACATTAGGAATATCCATTTAGGTTTGATTTTTGTATATGGCATGAAATATGGCTCGAATTTCATATTCTTAGGTGAAGATAGCATCTCCAATGTGGAGGCTAAAACTCAGTTTCCAAATGCCCCCTGCAGCTGAGTTGTCTTTGTGGTTTCCGTGTCTACACTTTACTTCCCAAACTGCTAATTTGTTATTTTCACATTTCTTTCTTTCGGATCTTATATTCTTTTGTGGCTTCAACAAGTTTTTGCTCTTTTAAAATAGAAGTCATCCCTTCATTTATCTCTTTAAACATCTCTTCTATATTTTCCCATACAGTGGATTTCACCTGGGGTAAGAAAATGTCTGTTGATTTTGAGGGCTATATTTTCAGAAATGCAAGATTTCTTTATATGCTTCAGCTCTGCGGTTTGAGTTTTAGAGTTAAAGGGAAGAAGTCATTCATATTCTTTTTCTCCCTCACCCGCTTTGCTTTAGCGCCCACCTATTCCCTCCACCTACCGGTATTAACATCCGTTTTCCTCACCTCCCTCACCCTTGGGAGTCCTCGTTCAGGGATCCTCTGCATTTCTGAGGCTTCTTTTTTGAGCAGGTATCAGAAATAGCGCAGAGCCAGGCTCCAGCCCGGCAACTTGCTCCAGACTCCCCTGCCCGAAATCGCTAAAAACTATGACCTGAGGTAGAGGTTGGCAACAATCTTTTTCAGTGTCTTTTAATGAACTGAGAAGCCTCCTATGGCTTGTGGCATTAACCAACGAGCCTGATTTTAGTTCCCCATACCATCTGGAGCACTTCTAGCCCCTTTCTCCCAAGGCTTCAAGAACTCTTTATCCATTGGAGTTGAAGGTGTCGCTGCCCTGGCCTCTTTCAGACCAAGTCCCACTCCCCTGTTTTAGCCACAGTCAAAGCTTTGCAGGAGTGTCCCATGTCTGGCCCATGGAGACCTTTATCTTGTTTTGGGTCCGGCTGGGTCTCTTTGCTTTCCTAGTTCACTATGTTCCCTTGTCACTGACACGTGTTCGGGATGGAGTGGGTGCACCAAAGCACGAGCCCCATGCATTACCAACCACGGCTGGGACTGCAGATACCCCTTCACCACTTTGATGGAGCTCATGAGAGAAACCCTCATGTTGGGAAGTTAAGCAAGGGAAAGGCATGCTGGCCAGGCTGAATAAGGGCCCCCCAAAGATGCTCCCCTCCTAATCTTAGGAGTTATTAAACTATGGTGTTTTACATGATAAAAGGGATGTTGCAGACGTGATTAAGGCAAGGATCTTGGGAGAAGGGGGTACTGTCCTGGATGATCTGGGTGATCCCGGGGTAATCAGAAGGATCCTTAGAAGAGAGAACGAGAAAGAACTATGCCAGAAAAGGAGATCTGAGGAGGGAAGCAAAGGTCAGAGTGATGTGATAAAGAAACCAGGAGCCGAGGAACAGGGTGGCCTCTAAAAGCTAGAAAAGGCAACAGATAGATATTGCCCTAGAGCCTCCGGAAGGAGAAGGCACTGCCGAAACCTTGACTTTAAGCTCAGTGAGACTGATCTTGGGCTCCTGACCTCTGGAAGAAGGTCAGGTACTAAATCTGTGCTGGTTTAAGCCACTGCAGCAATTTGTTACAGCGGCAATAAGAAACTAATACGAACATCGGGAGCTGATTTCTGCACCATGTAAAGGCAACAAATTCCCTCCCACACTCATATTAATGAATTGCAGCCATATTTCGGGCAATCATATATCTGAGGACCTGGAAGAAGTCGGGCATTAAGAGATGTACACCTATGGTGCATGATAATGGAAGAGGAAAAATGTCCTGGGAGGATCCCAGGCAGACACTCAGTGCTCTTCGAAGTTGTACAATTTGTACGTGGGCAAAAGTTGCTGCTCAAGGCATTTGAGTCAGTTTTTGGCCAGGAAATGAGTTCATAATAATGTGTTAATTCACTGTAACAGCTTCCAGAGCTATCTGATTTGATTTGACTTTAACTTTTCTGATCACCATCACAATTGACATGCATAAATATTTTCAACTTACATAGACAAAGGACTCGAAAACATTATATAGGATTGAAACAATCTTTTAAAAGTGGTAGAAAACAGAGAAGAGCACATATATTAGCTATTGGAACCTCTGCGTACCACTTAATAGTTGTTAGTTTAATTACACATATTTCATTAAAGTATGGTTATGAGCAGGAATGATAGAACTTTATGAATTTATTGATCTTGAATGAATGTTTCTGTTTTTTAAATATTTACAAAATTACCTTTTGACAGTGGCAGAGAAATGAGTAAAATAAAATGGACCACAAGTATTTCAATAAAAACCATAGGAATTTTAAAGATACAAGCATTAGAAAAGAATTACTACTCATATACCTACAAAGGGATATATGATATAGTGAAACTCTAGTAGTCTTGCCACCATGAAATTATACCCGTCTGAATTCGCTCAAGGACATGAGAAAATATTTTGCAATTTCTACAGAAAGTCTGATTCATTGAAACACTTATTTAATACTGTGTTAATTGCTAGGATATGGTGATAAGTATGAAATGAACTCCTCCTCTGTGGAGCCCACCTTCTCATAAAGGGAGATGGAAACAGTGGCTGCAATGGACCAGAGCTCCATGCTGCCCCCTGGAGTTCAGTAATGGAGGAGAGGTAATGTAGCATCATCCTCTTACAGATGTGCATGGGAGACAGTGATAATACAAAGAAAGGGGTGGAGAAAAAAATGGCCAACCAGGGCCTTTTGAGATACATCTTAAAGACTTAAGAGGAAGTTATGGAAAATATAGAAGGGGGGGTATTCGATATTTCCTAAGCTACTAAAGTTCATGGGAGTATGATGTTTTCTCCAGAGAATATGAAATCTTCTACCCTAGAAATCATACCTTCCCTTCTTTGATCTTGGTTCCAATAATCTGTCGTCTCTGCTGAATGATCTCAATGAGAAGATCACACTCCTCCATCAATTTGGCTTCTTGACGTGATGCATTGACCTACAGGATAGATAGAATAGTAAACATTTGTTTGGCCTTCATTTTTCAGTTACATGCTCTTTCATATAGACTACTGTTGTCTCTGGTAATCACTAAAAAAGATATTTTACATGTTAACTCTTCTTCCAATTAAACAGAGAAGGAAAATATAGGACTTACATGTCCGCACCCTATTTTGCATCCTTGGAGAACATTATTATCCAATGGTAGCAGTCTTTCCTACAAAGCCATAGTCAGCCTCAGAATCTTCCTTAACCCAACATATATGTAGCTATTACCAATTAGTTGGGTATCGACACTTGAAATATATTTGTGATTTCTGCTTTTATATCTTGAAAGAGTAATTTTGGCCTATTAAACAAAAAAGTAAATTAAAAAAAAAACAATATTATTCCTTCATGGAGAATAGGTTACTATCGATGTCCATTGAACACATTTTCCAGAAGCAAGGTAGCAGGATTATATCCCATTTACTTTTCTTGTAAATATAGACATCGCCTTCGTATTTCATCACTATGAGAACATGAAGAAAAAAAAAGGGATGGTTGACTATTTTATTAATCGGAGGACATAATTTAAAATTTTCCTTCCGGTATACTTCCGATAGACGGAGGTTCTACAATGAACACAGGCTATTCTCCAGGAAAGGTAGATCATTATAGCATGGCTTGCATTTGAAGTTTTTAACACTCATTATATGCAAGGGAGGGTGACAATTAGCTCATTCTTGGCAACGGGCTTGGGAAATACTCTCTGCACAGGCTATTTCCTCCGCCTCATGACAATTCTGAAATGCTCATTCGCAAACAGACACCCAGAAATCACAGCTGGGGGAAATGGAGAGAGCCTGCATGAGTTTTATGATTTTAACACAGCACAGAAGTTGTAGTGTTACGGAGAATGACAATAGCATCATTGGTTACTCTAGCATATCTCAGGGAGGAGACACGGCCCAGTCATTAAGCCCTTTTGATTTGGGATACTTTATTTAACTGGAGTTAATTCCATTCTCTCTTGAATGAGATAGACTGGAAGTAGGGTCAGAAGTTCAGGATAAAAATCCATTGATGGCTGTTCAGAGAAATCATGTCCTGTTGCCAGAGGCCAAGATTCCTTGAGTTTTATTCCTGACCATTATAAGACACAGCAGAAAGACTACTCAAGACCTCTTATTATTGAGAAGATAATGGTCCCTGGCCATCAGCAGCAAACCCCAAGATCAGGTCCTGTGTCAGAATAGCACACAGGCATATTGGCTAAATGTTTAATGAACAAAAGAAAAAATTACAAGACGCATTTTGATGGACAAGTAGGGAATGTGGAACTCAGGCTAGTATTTCAAGGAAGTTCATCACTGGGCTC
This sequence comes from Spilogale gracilis, assembly GCA_004023965.1. NCBI lineage: Eukaryota > Metazoa > Chordata > Mammalia > Carnivora > Mephitidae > Spilogale > Spilogale gracilis. The sequence goes on from PITA01000905.1 coordinate 181,924, forward strand.
AATTTCTCAACCATTACTTTTATGTTGTCATTTCTAGTTCCCCTTGAGGATTTCCGAATAAACTTAGCTATCCATGGAAATATTTACTGGAAATGCCATTACTCTCAAGAAATTTCTTGTCCTTCCCTTTGACCTCGAACTGAGTTTAATAACTGACTTACACAACAACTGACCTGTGAAAAGGATGGAATCATACAGAAACCAGGGCACATTACGATGGAGAAAGTGAAGTTTCTGGAAAGCAGCACCTTACACTTGAAAAGTATCTTCCAGAATGAGCCCTAAGAGCGAAACTGTACTTGAGTATACAATCAAGGTAAATCTAATGGGATGCAAAGCTCCTTAAGGGCACCGATCTTTGTTGAATGAAATGAGGCATCTCTCCAAGTCTTTTCATTTTCTTGGTGATGGCCTTTGGGTTTTTTTCTACATTTTATTTATTTAAGTAATCTCCACACCTCACGTGGGGCTCGAATTCATGACACCGAGATTGATGAAAGTTTTTAATTTTGATAGAGTACAATTTACCTACTTTTCTACTGTCATTTGTGCTTTCGATGTCACAGCTAAGCAACCCAATCCAAGGTCATGAAGATGTACACCTCTGCATTCCTCTAGAAGTTTTATCTCTTACTTTTAGGTCTATGAGCCATTTTGAGTTAAGTTTTGTGTATGGTGCAAAGTAGGGTCCAACTGCATCTTTTGACTAATGCATAGCCAGTTGTCTAAGTACCGTTTATGGAAGAGACAAGTGGAAGACAACTGAAGTGTCTTAGCACTTTTGTGGAAAATCAACTGATCGAATAACTAAGTCCTCAAGTTTCGACGTTGTTGCTAACATATTCTGTGCTTAATGCTATTCTGGGTTTGAGTAAACCTGCTCCAACCCCACTGGTAGTTCTGGAGCGGGTGCCCTGAAATGTGGTGCGGAGTACTAGCTCTACGCACTTGCAGGAGGACAAGGCTGGGGAAATCAAGGATAATATCTATTTCTAAGTTCTCCTACTTTATAAAGTGAGGTGAATAACACCTGCTGTCTCAGCCATGTGGAATTACTGTAGTAAACACATGGCATAGTATATGAGGAAATAAGCAACACTGTGAAGTCATAGACAGATCTGAGGTGCGGTTGTCTGGATTGTGAAGGAGCTTTGTTCATAGATGATGATTTAGTTCCAGATCCATTTCACTCTGAAGATCATTGGAATGTGGGTTACGCTATGGTAGGAAAAGTGTCCCGGTTACCATCATCACATGGGGTTCCATTTAATCCCAATTCTGACCATTTGATATTTATGATGGATAGATTTGTTTTACAAAAAAAAAAAAGGAGACTGAAATCTACTTGGTTGAGCCAAATATGTCTTCAGAAAGCTGATACCACCACCACCACCATGGCCCCAAAATATAAATTCCCAGAAATTTGGAAACATGATCTGTTCATTTTCAGCCAAGTATTTTCCTTAGATGTTTCAAAATACACAAAATTGACTTGCCTTTGAAACCAGGAAAGTTGAATCTCTTTTTACACTTTGATGAAGCTTCCAAATTTTTGTAACCCTAGCATTCTTATATTCCAAAAGGTACAATAAAGTGAGTTGAATGCTATCCTATATTTCTAAAATTCTTCCACTACAAAGAAGTTTTCCACAGTTTTGCTGTTTTATACATCACTTAAAAGAAGTTAATGATTTGATTGGACTTTGCTTCTTCCATGGGCCATTAAGCCAAATACGGTAGGGTTTATTGGTTGCTAGCAGTGTGCTCAGGTGTTTCTAGTTCCCAGGTTTGGTTTGGAAGCCGGCAGCTCCTAGTTATGATTTCAGCTTTCAATTTCGGAGTCACGTCTTTTGATTCAGAATCACTAAGGCTAAGGGCAGTCCTCTGAGTACAGCCAATCTAAGGATGAAGGAAACAGCCCCAAACCTTCTTTCATAGACCTCTATTTCCACCTTTTTCGTGTCTACACGGAAGGCAAGAGTGGGATGAGGATAATTAGGAATGATGGCTGGTGGTAGGTGACTACTGGGTCCCACCTCTGACTACACTGGAATTAGGGTACGTATCCTTCAGCGCCCTTTACATTACAGGACAAAACAGAGCTTAGAATTAGGCCATTCCAGGCTTCTCACTGCTGGCTTTTTCTCTCATTTCAGTTATACTCATGTATACATGACACTTTGGTCCCTCATGAGAAGAAACTCAGTTACTTTGGCCTCATCTCTCTTCTGGCCTCACCCATGGGCTCCGCAAGCAACCTCTTCAAGTCCAGAGCTATAACTTCCTTTCTCATTCTGAAACACATCATTCCCATTCCCCCCCATCACTGTTTCTAGTCCTTAGCACTAACTTCGTCTCTTTACAAAATACTCTAAAGTAATTCTTCTAAAGTTAGACCCAATCTCAATTCTGGTAGAATTATTGTCTTCTTTCAGGTGTAATTATCCTACTTTTTAGGCCCTGGTGCCTTATCTGAGACTACAAGTGACACACCCAATGTCATGCAAGCTCGAGTCTACTCGTAGAAAATACTTGTGGCCTTCACTGTGAAAGGCCTATATACAACTATTGATTCATTCATCGATCTATGCATTTATTCATTCGAATCATAGCAACTGGGTTCCCAGGGTGTCTCAGACAGCATTCCCAGTGCTGGGCAGGCAGGGCGTCCAAGATAGACAAAGTTCCCATTATCACAGAGTTTACATATAAGCACAGGGAAACACGATGAACAAGTCAAGAAGCAAATAAAAATTCTGGATCATGACAAGTGCGTAGAGGAAATTAAATAGGGTAATGTGACTGAACCGTCCATTTTATGGGTCGGACAAGAATTCTCTGACAAGCCTCTCAAGGAGTGAAAAGGAACCAGCCAAAAGACATAGAAAAGATATTTGCCAGCACTCCCAACTCTGCTTTTAATGGGGACACCAACACAAATTCTACAGTCTAGTTTCGTTATTTACAGATTCTGTATTCGCGATTTTTGTACTCACTCCAACTTAAGAATTAATTTGTAACCCCAAATCAATACTCGTGGCCTCTTTGTGTTCGTTTCAGACACATTCAGAGCAGGAGAAGCACATGAGTCACCTACTAGCACCCAGCTGAGGTTGAACAAGGACACGCTCAGCCTTCTTGCTTCAGCACTTCTATAACCCAAGGATGGAGACAAGAGGGACAGTGCAGTGCGGTGTAAGAGGCTTTGGCTCTGGGGCCAGCTGGATGGGATCTGAGTCCCAGTCCTGGCACCCGTGAGTGGGTCAGCCTCGGGCAACTCACTTAACGCTCTGGAACCTCCTTTGCTCTTTCATAAAACAAAGACAATAGAATCTACCGGGATGACTTGCTTTCGAGATCTAGGTGAGGGGTGTGTGTGTGTGTGTGTGTGTGTGTGTGTGTGTGTGTGTGTGTGTGTGTGGCTATTTCCCCGAAGAGCAGTTGTGCAGTACTGGCCAATTCAGTGCTCCTGGCAACTTTCTAGACCCTACCTACCACAAATGATGAGAATCAATGGATTTGCCTACTATCTAATGTGTCCATAATAGTCCCAAGTATTTGGGGAGCGGGAAAGGCAGAATGAGAAGGGAAATTATATAAGACACTGAACAGGCTGGCTTGTAGCACTGGTACCCCGCTCTCTCCTACTCCTACGGTAGTTTTGCTTCTTTTCATTGACAGACCATGACTGTCTCATCTTCTACAGCCTAATGAAAGAGAAATGAGCAAGCCAACACTCCTGTCTTGTCCTCCTAGCCGTTAGATCTCCTTCAGCACTCATGTCAGATACCAACAGTCAGCGGTGGTCCCGTGGGGGTCGCCCCTTGGTCTACGGTTTACCTGCCTTTGCTAGAAGTTCTATGTACTTATTCCCTGGCGTTGTTAATGATAACATAAATAGGTTAGCTATTTTCTCCAGAGCACTTGGTTAGCAATGCCCAGTAAAAAGTCCCCCATGTTAAGTTTTATGGTATAATAGTGTTACGACAGTTCACAGAAGGGGTGGGGTGAGGCGGACAGTTTCTTATTTTGTTCTTGTCATATACTTATAAACATTAAAAGGATTTAATTACATACACACTAAAAATTGGACTACATGTCTGCAAGTGTTCTTTAGCAGTCTGTACACAGTTTCTAAGTAGTTCTAAAAACTTGCTCTTTTAATTTGACTTGTATTCGATCGCAAAATGAGATGTTCGGTGTGGAGTCTAGACATCATTAGATTTCAGACACATGTGGCCTTAAAATGTTTTATGAAAACTCTTAGAAGGTGACATCAATGGGGAAAAAAGTATCTGGCCACGTCGCACGGGTGACACTAGAGTGATACGCGTTTTAGAAATCTTCATTTGCTCATTTTGAAATGCTTTGTTGAAATGGGCTAGCCACCTCTAGATTTTAAGACTAGAACCTTTTAATTCCCCTCCTGAGAAGGACATGTTGACAGGATCACCTTCTATTCATACATAGATGCGAACAGTGGAGTAAGTTTCAGAGAGGATAAGGCTGATGTGTGGGGAAAAGGAAAGTTCATTTCAGGGTGTGGAGGAAGGAGGGGAGCTGGCATTACACAAACCCAGAGGCCACCATTCTCGTTGAATTTCACGAGAATGGTGCCCCCCCCCCCCGCCGCCCCGCCCTGACCGGGCCTGAGCAGCCCAGGAGACCGCCCTCCCACGCGGCCCAGCAGTGCGTTCTTGAAATTGGTCCATCAAACTGTGACCCCTTTGGTGGAAGATTCTAGCCCTTGTTATCCTTAAAATCACTACCGATGAGACTGGGGCTTTAAAAGACAAAGGTCTACTTTACAAATTTGCCTAGAATTGATTCTCGGGGTGAAAGCGAAGCTGTGCCATGATTCAAATTAAGGTGACCCCAAGAAAGGTTAAAATTCTTTTCTATTTTTTTCTAAAGATTTTATTTATTTATGTGACAGAGTGAATAGAGAGCACAAGTAGGCAGAGTGGCAGGCAGAGGGAGAGGGAGAAGGAGACTCCCTGAAGAGCAGGGAGCCCGATGCGGGGCTCGATCCCAGGACCCCGGGGTCATGACCCGAGCCGAAGGCAGACACTCAACCGACTGAGCCCCCCAGGCGCCCCAAAGTTCTTCTCTATTTTATGTTATGTTGATGTGGTTATTGGTTCAACTCAATAGTGCTTTTTTCTGTTACTAAGAATACGTCATTTTGAGTCTGCATCCAAATTTCAAGGGGTTAGTGTTATTATTATGTCTTAGTAACACCATTATTTCATACTGTTATATGCTATAACATCTACAACAATCCCCTCTCGCTCCAAGAGGAAAACATTGGAGGAGTTCATTCCAATCTGCCCGGGGCTAGAACAACGGAAACACAACGGAGCTGCAGCTAAGCTGACACCCGGCCAGGAAGATGAGGGTCCGGGGAAGGTCTGCGTGCAGGTGGGCTCCCTGCCCTGCCGTGCACTGCTGACCAGGTGCAAAGAGAAATATGAGGATCTGAGGGTGCTTTGGGTTTTACTGCCAAAGGCAGCTGTGATGAACATTCCAGAACCCGGGGGCAGAAGTTAGAGCTGCCAGAAGGAACAATGAAAGAGACTCTAACACTTGAATTTGTATATAAAACTGAGCCAAAGAGAATTGAGTAAGAGTAGACTGTATTACTGTAATTCATCTAGTATGTTTATATGTAATCTTCACCCTAAAACTCTCTCACACTAAAGTCAAATATTTGTGGATCTAGCCCAAGTAGATGAGAGAGGGAAGAATGGCCAAGTTCCCAGGGTCTCTGTCTTTGGGGGAGAAACTGGAGTAAGGGACAATATTTTTTAGTGTTTTATATGTTCATTTAAAGTTGAACCCTTTTGACTGAAACTTTTGAAAGCCAAGAGTCAGGTTTTTCAGAAAAATAAAAAATGGAATCCCTTCATACAGTGCTTCTGGTGAGAAGGAAAAGTCGTGACGGTACGCACAGAAGCTACACAGAATCTGGCCAATTCTGCATGCTGGTGAACTCTCCATACGTGATTCTGCTTTGTTTTTGCTAGGGGATCAGAAAATAGCTCCCAGGAACCTCATGATAAACCCTCTTTTCTTAAGATTTCTAAGATTATGGAGCTTGAATGTTGGATAAGGAAGTACCATGCTGCTAAAATGGCAGCCCACTGCGGTAAGCTGGCAATAACAGTCTGCTTGTAAATGAAACACAAGAGTGATGATACAATAAAACTGGCCAGCGAGGGCACCACTGCCAATGCCTAAAACTCTGAAGCTTCACACAGAGGAATTTCCCCGCAAGAGGAGCCCAGACCACATGCCCATCGAAGACCCTGTTGATGTTGTCGTTAACTTTTTCAGTAAAATGAAATCGTCAGACAAGGTGAAATGATTAGAGTGAACAAGGGCTAAAGGAGGTGGTAGTTCAGAAGTCAAGGTCCTGAGGAAGTCTTCCTAAAGCCGAATGCCAGGTCCTCCTTACCTCTTGGCCATGTGTTCATGGGCGCTCGCCGAAACTCTCCACTTCTCCAGTTCCTCTTACCCGGTAGACCGGGTGCTCTTCCAGGGAGCACTGGCAACGTGTGGAGGCATTCTCTGTTGTCGGAAGGGGGGCGGGGGCCAGAGATGCCACCCAACAAACATCCAGAGAATGATCCAGCCCCCAATGTCATCAGTGCCAAGCCAGAGAAACCCTGGGGTGGCTTGTGGTAAGAGCTAAATGAATTAGAGTACACGAGAAACCACTGAAAAATGTTTGGCACATAGTAATTACTCAATAAATGATAACTATTACTACTGTTAAGAAACTCTACTTATCTGGAATGTCCACATAGAATCAATGCTACAAGTTCTAGGACTGGTCAGCCTGTGCGGATTACCTCCAGGACCTAATAGCATGAACTGAAATTTTTCTCCATCTATGTCTTTCACCAAAACGGTGGCTTGGGAAGCTGTAACATGAGAACTGACTTCAGAATTTGGGGAGTTATTTTCAGATCCCAGATGCATTCTCTAAAGGCTCCTTCCTAATGCAATGGGGCGGGGGGCGGAGCAGAATCTTTCAAGATATAAAGCAGGAGTTAGGAGACTTTGCTGTAAAGGGTTGGACAGTAAATATTACAGCTTTGCGGACCACGTGGTCTCTGCTGTAGATCCTCAACACTGCTGTCGTGGTGGGAGAGTGGCCTCTGACAAGAAGGAATTAAATGGGTGTGGTTGTGTTCCAATAAAACTTTATTTAGGAAAACAGGTAACGAGTCGCATTTGGCCCAAGGGTCATAGTTTGCTAACCTCTAGCACAGAGGAAAAGATCACCAACATTGTAATCAGATAGCTGCAGGTGTGAAAAATGTCCAATCTGTAAGAATGTCTCCTTGTTTGCATACTTTCAGTGAAAATATCTGTAGACTCTGGCACATAGTAGCTGCTTGATAAATACCCGTTTTCTCCTGTCGGGGCACGAATATTTCGCAATTACTGAGGATTCAAAGGATTTCCATTTGAAAATGAAAATATACTTGCAGTATATTTTATATTTTGTCATTAATGCTATGGATTTTTCTTTTGGTGTTAAATGGTAACTCTGTTCGAAACAGTTCCAAAAAGAAGCAACAGAATGGAAGGTGTTGCTCATAATTCGCTCAAAAACAATAAACTCCTCCCTTCCTCTCTCTTATTAATTACACACTTTATAAAACAAATGCTCCACACCCTTCCGTTTGGGCTGGGTATGCAGAATGAAAAAAAAAATCTATTAACCTGTCATGGACGCTTGTGTCTATCAAGTCTTTTTCACAAAGTTTCTGAAAAGTGCTACTTTCTATTAAGTAATTTTCAACAAATGTATTTGGCAAAAATCACACTGTGATCAGAAGCTAAAAAATAATCTGTAGAAGGGGACGGTTAACTGAGTGCTGGGGAGGACAGAGCTGATCCATCTCAGGGAAGGGAAGTCATTTCTAATGGAAAGAGGAAGCTTCTATCCCGTGACCTTACATTACTCATCCTACGTGTCATTTCTCATCAAGTGGCATTCCTTTTAGTTGTTGTGCCACGATTCTTGAATAGTGGTGTACTGGAAAAATACAAAGTTGATCTCCTATCCAGGCTTGAGGTATTCAAGGTTAGATGCCATCCGTTCCCCTGCAAAGTCACGGAGAAGGAGGATGGGATCCCTGCTCTTCAGTGCGCCTTACAGAGGATAAAATAAACTCCCTAGTATCATCGGTAAGCCTTGTGCTTCCGAACGCAAATGGAAAATGTTAAGCTCTCATCTGTCTTCCTGATGCATCAACAAGTAACACCGAGGACCCCCTGCCTGGCTCTTGTCACTCTAGAAAGCCGGCAGAAGCTGGTAGACCGATCTTTAAATATCTTTGCCGCCAGGTGTTTAACATTCACATTTATTCAAAGAATGTGAAGGAGAGAAGAGTTTAAGGAAATTGAACGTGTGAGCTGGGGACACGAGGGGAAAACGGGCGGGCGTGTGCTATCATTCGTTCCGTTTTAGAGGAGGCCTTCGGTTCTCTCTCCAGGAAGCAGGGCAGGAGACTGGGCTGGGAGTCCGAGTCATTATCAGCCAACAGCAGTGGGGGCGGGGAGGTGAGAAGGGGAAAGGTAGGAAGCAGGGAGAGTGTGCCTTACCTCCACCACGGTGGGCGACTGGAGATTAATCTCGGTGGGTGACTTTGGGAAACTGTGCACAACAGTCCAGCTGATGGGAAGGAAGTGCAGTATGTACCTAATATCTCCCATCAGGGGCCGGGTGAGGGCTGTTGGGGGTGGCTGGGCAGCAAGTCTCCTCTGGAATTAACAGGTGGGTGGCTACCATTGGTGGGGGAGCCGCCAGCCAGTCGGAGTTTTGGCGGCTTCCAGGGATCAGGAAGCTCTCGGGCTTAGGGGATGCAGGACTGGCGAGTGTGCTAAGGGCATGGCACTCCATTACAGATAAAAGCGCCCCACCTTAGAGGGGACTACAATCAGGACATTTCTTAAGAAGAGCTCTAGAGGACGTAAGGCGGCACCTGTATCACACCACACTCGACCAGCTTATTTTATCGCCCCAATGACTTCTGATTAATTTCAGGGCTGAACAGAGTTTGCGTCTGAGAGTGCCTTCTATCCTGACCTCAGTCACTTTTTTACTTGGGGCCGCAATCAACCCATAAAGGTTCATTTACAACTGATCACAAATGGGCCTACCCCTGAGCAGTGGCAGGCAAAATTGACTAGAAAAGAAAATCCATGAGATCTAGTGAGTCGGACTAAAAAATAAATATAGTTCTTTTATCGAGAGACCCCTAGCTTTATCCATCATCCCAACTCATTGGGAAATTACTTCTGTCTTTCTAAAACAATGGCTTTCCAGTTTTAAGCTTCAAGAGGTAGTCTTCTAGAGTAAAATCGAATCTTAAAATACTTAAGCCAGGGTCAAATATATTTCTATATACAAACCTGACAGATGTTGCCTTCTCACCTCCTAACTGGGAAACAGAATGCTCTGTTTACATTCGTCAGGATCCGGCGGTGGGGAGGCGGCACCCAGCCAGGTAATGGAAACTCTGCTTGCTTTAATTTTATTACCAAGAACAAAGCCTTCTTATTGTTTACTAGAAGCCTTCAAGGCGGGCCTCATGGGCATAGTTCTAATTTTTTCGAGACCACAAATAAGAGGAGTTCTTTCATGAAAAACAGAAGGAAAAAATACTGTATTCGGCAAAAATTAAAGCAATTATTTGTGTAAGTAGCCAGAGTCTGACTCAGGTTAGGCTTGCATGTGTCCTCTTGCCAGCATCAGCCCCGGCGCCCCGCCTTTTCATGGAGCTGAGATCAAGGCTATGTCATGGATAGGAAAAGAAACCACCTTCCTTTGGGATATTCCCTCTTCGGCGGCATTATTTTTCAGATACCGTGCTAAAGGAAGGAACATTCTGCACCAGAACTAAACATGCCAACGCTCCCCTTGCAAACTTGATGCACAAATGAGGAACTGCACACGAGTCTCGATGCGGTATTTGCTATGACTGCGCCAGCGAATTACATTTTTCACGCACTGCCTGCTTCTGCTGCGAGTTTTACTTCCCTCTCCACTTCAAGCATAGGGTGGCTAGAGCTATTGCTTTCCAGAGATCTCTGCAAAGACCTCAGTAGCTGGGGAATGTACGGGAAAGGGAATGAGGACACGCCCCTCCCTCCACGAGTGCGAGGGTGCTAGCGGTATATGGTAACATGGAAGCAATCCATGGACTTGTTGAGTGCCCACAGTGTGCAAAAAAAGCACCACGCTAGGACCCGGGACAAACTCTGCCCTCCAAAGACAATGGCTTCATGAGAGAACGACTAGCAAACATGCTGACTGCATTCACAATTAACTTCTAAGCCATGAGCTGAGAAAGTTCTAGAGCTGTGTGGTCCCACATGGCACTACTAGCCCCCTGTGATTTCGGAGCACTGGAAATAGTCCGAATTGAGGTTTGCTGTGAATATGAAACACGTATAAGAATCCTTTCTGTGTTGATGACATGTTGAAATGATAATGTTTTGAATCTATTAGGTCAAGAAAAATGTATTAGTAAAATTAATTTTACCTCTTTGTCTCTACTTTAAAAAACATGTGGTACTTGAAGATCTCAAACTACCTACATGGCTCCTATTACATTTCAGTTGGATGGTGTGATCCCAGAGGGTTTCAGAAATGGGGCAGCTGGTGTGTGTGAGGAGCTGTGGAAGGTCTGCTTCGGAATATGGGGTGAGGAAGATGAGAAAGGCACCAGAACAGAAGAAAAACAGAGCATGTCTGTAGGGGTGTAAGAACGTAGATTTCAAGAACATGTAGGGTGCAGTGAGCACGCACCTCGAACTGGTTATCTGCGAGTGGACAGAGAAGCACCAAAACCAGGTATAGCTTACTGCCCCTCGTGAAAAGCCACACTGAGGTCCACTGCGGAGAACTGGCAAAAGGTGAATTTGGAGACTTAACTTTGGGGAGGAGATCTCTCCTTGACCTTCTTCTAATTGACTCCCTTTGTACCCTTGACCCTGCCAGTCTGTATTGTTGCTCGTTGGAGCTATCCAAGCTTGGGGCGCCTGGACGGCTCTGTTGGTAAAGAGTCTGACTCTTGGATTTCAGCTCAGGTCATGATCTCAGGGTCATGAGATCGAGCCCCACGTCGCACTCCACGATGGGCATAAAGCCTGCTGAGGATTCTCTCTCTCCCCTTCCTCTTCCTGTTGCTCCCCCCACCTCCACCCTGTGCCCACTCACTTATTCTTACAAACACAAACAAACAAACAGACAAAAAACGAGAATGAAGCTATCCACGCTTACTTGCTCTCCTAAGGTTTTCTTCTGCAATGGTGGTGGTGCTGGTCAAAGTGATGAGGGTGGTAAGAGGGTGATGGGAAGGAAACTGCAGAGCACTAGCAGCGTACAAGACGGGATTTGCCAAAAGGACAGGGAAAAGTGAATCTAACCTGGTCTGGAAGAGAAAATGAAAGACCATAGAATTCAGAGGTCATCAGTTGCCGATTTTGAGGTATGGCGAGGTGTAGGGGTGTGTGTGTGTGTGTGTGTGTGTGTGTGTGTGTGTGTGTGTGTGTGTCTGTTTGGAGATCAAGAGAATCTGATATTGAGGGGAAAAAAGAGAAAGAGTGTCTGATATTGAAAATGTGACCCCATAAATCATCTTCAGACTTAGGCTGACTAGCCATCTTCCATGTGTTAAAGTGTTCAAAAATGATTTCCCCAACTTGATTCAAAGTGGCTATCTGGTTATTTTATCTTTAACAAACTAGAATAGATAGAAAGGCTATCCCAGAAAAGCAAAAGGAAAGAGAGATTTACAACAAGGGCATGGGGAAGACCCACCGTGACCTCCTTTAAGGGCTCTGCAATGACCTTATGGAGAGTTCTCTCATCTTTGACTTCCATCTGCCAACCCCATCCCCTAAGCCCTCTTCCAGTGACAAAGCCCTCGTGCTGGGAAGAGCTCCCAGTGTGCATCATCCATCTCGCTACTACCTCTGGGAATTATGGCCACTGAGATCCACCATCACATGAACCCTGTCTTGCGTATGGTCTTCTCAAGAAGGGTCCTTTGATGCGCTGATCTACGTGATTGCACTCACTAGTGACAGAGGGAGGACAGAAGGAGGCAGCTGGTCTCTCTGGGAGGGTCCTGTTTTCTCATCAATAGCCGTGTGCTATGTGCTAACTGCCAGACGTACTAGGAAAAGAAAGATACTGTCTTGCTTCCTGAGGAGTCTAACCGAGTAGGAGAAGGAATTAGTAGGAGAAGGACGTGCACTTAAAGACCATGAGGATATTTGCCTGAGCACTGTAGCTATATCAACAAATCACTGTATAGTTTTCCTTAAGCTTTTAGATTCAAGTTATGAATCTCATTATTCTATTCATAAGTCCAAGAAATTTTATAAAACTAAGAATAATCACTCCCAGGGGGGCCCTGAATCAATGTTTAACTAACTCAACTTGAGCAGATATAACTCCATTAAACAATCCATGCCATATATAAATTAGTTGATTAAATTCTTGTACACATTTTTTTTTAATTGAGGTAAGTTTACCTACAGGAAAATGCTTAAGTCTTAAATCTTAAGGGACAAGGGGCGCCTGGCTGGCTCAGTTGGTTAAGCGACTGCCTTCGGCTCAGGTCATGATCCCGGAGTCCCGGGATCGAGTCCCACATCGGGCTCTCTGCTCAGCGGGAAGCCTGCTTCTCCCTCTCTCACTCCCCCTGCTTGTGTTCCCTCTCTGGCTATGTTTCTCTCTGTCAAATAAATAAAATCTTAAAAAAAAAATTTTAAGGGACAAGTCAATGCATTTTGATAACCAACATAACCAACAGCTTAATCAAGATATAAAAATGTCTCTATCACCTCCGGAGCCCCTCTCCCAGTCTATTCTCACCCTCACGGGTAACCCCTGTTCTAATTTTTATCACCCAATTCCTATAACATCTTAAATGGCATTTATAAATGTAACATATTCAACTCACTTTATAAGCACTTTAAACGCCTAATTGGGTAAAATTAAAACCCTAACAAGGTAAACCTTTGCACATCCTTAAGTAGCTCTTAGAAATCTAATAAACGAAACTTAGAAATGTAGTGAAACTCAAGTTCTCCTGAACACTCCAACATTGGTTTGAAACAAACTATTTTACACTTTCTAACTTAAAAGCCACAGGTCTAAAATAAAGTACATGTTCCAGATCGGAATCTCAACGCTAACCTGTGAAATTTCTGTAATATGCCATTTTCTCTTCAATGCTATAAACCCTTAAAATACAAACATAAGCTTTAGTTCAAAACTATAATACAAAATATTGATTCTATAGATATGGTTTAGGTCTTCATCTTTCCACATATTTCTCAGACTTCCTAGGGAGGAGGGAAAAAAGAACTTTCTTTACTAATGGGAACAAACGGATCATCTCAAAGAAGTTGAGGTTACCAGGTCAGGGACTCATGGTTAAAGATTTGAGAATAATCTCACAAGACCTGGTATACTCACCAGGGCCCCTGTTATGGTGAATTGGACAGGGTTTCCAATTTCCAGGCAGATGGGATCGTTTCTCGCCATGACAACTCCCCTAGGAATCTAAGGTTTTAATCATCTCCTTCCACTCCATCACCTGGTTTGGGTAGCTAAAAAGTTCAGTAACCACTCCGATTGCTTTATTCTTTGATCTGATTCAATCCCCACCCCCACCCTCTTTTTTAAACTGGCTGAATCCCGTTACATCTGCCTACAAGTCACATTTCCATGGTCATCTGAATGACATTTACCTCAAAGCGCTATTGGGATCATTAAATCAGAAAAGTGATGGTAGGAGCTTGCTAAGTGGTCGTTTTTCTTTTTGTATACATCTGTGCAAGTCCTGCCACCTTGGCCTTTTTACCACAGGCCACACGTTGCTGTGGATCTACCTATAAGACTCGAGTCCGTAACCTTACCTTCTAACACCGGCTGGGACCAACAGGGCGCCATCTTCCCAACCGAAGTAAACAGATGGACGGCTTTCTTGGACTTACCATGGCCCCAAACCGAGCTCGCCTGGTCAGAGAATTAGGCTACTAGGATAGTTTTCATCACCTCATATATATAAACCTGATGTTCTATCTAGTGAAAATACTTTTAAAGGCATGGTAAAAGTTCTATCATAAATTCCCAGGCTGGGAAGTTACCTCACTTGGTTGTAAAAATCTTTCTTTGTGTTGCTCCTCACTGAAAGCTTTTCACACTCGGTGGTAGCCTCAGGCTTTTTAAATAGCTGAATTTAAAATTTCATATTTCTGTTTCAAACAAAAATAATCAATGCTACAATTGTGCTCTTGTTAACGAACACTTTATATGCATGACTCAATTATTTCGCTGGAGGATTTCAAAATTAGAACAGAGCTCTTCAGTTATCCCTATAACATTTAGCAATTAAAAATAGAAGTGAGTCAAATGAAGGTAAAAGATGATGTGTCCCTTTTCTCTCGCACCCTGTAATTATCTTATGTACAGAGATAATTTCAGCTTGATTACCATAAAAGGCAATTTTATATTCATTTGTTGCAAAAATAATTTAAACTAGGTATGAAGACCCAGAAACAAAAGAGGCTATTTCAGTGACCAAATGATGGCTCGACGGTTGGACTCAGGCTCATCTCTGAATGGCATGCACAGGCACGTGAATGAGACTTTCAGCTGCATCCATCCAACTTCCCACAATCCCGTGACAACGACAATGGCCATTTGTTTAGATCTGTCATTACCCATTCCGATTATTCCTTATATCATGCCAGAAGCATCCCCGCTGCTCTAGTCAAGCGTCTCAACACTTCAAGGCAAGGAGGTTGTGAGTGGAATAGTGGCGGGCAGACGAGATTATTACGGGGAGAAACCACAGTAAGATATATGCCTACTCTCTTTTCCCTCTGCTCATCCACTGGGCCCCCAATTAATGCCAATTATTTCACATTTAAATATTAGTCTTGGAAATATGCATTACTAAATTCAAATACGTCCAAGGAATTATCTTTAGGGGCATGGATGTGTGCTCACACTCAAATCCAAGCCACCTGAGGGGGTGGGGATTCTGAACATGACCCCAAGGTTCACCTCAGCCAAACTGGAAAGAATAGCAGGTGAGGAGAGGTTTGGATCATGGTTTTAAAATACTTTCAAAGTTGGAACTTGGGAAGGTTATTCTGAGAGTAATACCAAAGTGACCAAGACCTGTAGTCATTCGTTCCTAGGATTCATCTCTTATTCTGTAACACGAGAAGAACAGAACACTTTCTACTGATCTCTTCTCATGATTACTCATGAATATACCTAAGAAGGTAACAGGATCCAAAGCTTCTGAATCATTTTTTTAAGGCAAGAGCACTGAATCTAGGGGAAGACATTCAAGTATGTGTTATATACTACTTCATTGTTTTTTAGAGATTTTTTACGATGTATTCATTTGAGAGAGAGAGAGAAAGCACAAGCTGGGGGGAAGGACAGAGAGAGAGGCAGGCTCCCTGCTGAGCAGGGAGCCCGATGCGGGGCTCGATCCCAGGACTCTGGGATCATGACCTGAGCCAGAGGCAGACGCTTAACCAACTGAGCCACCCAGGCGCCCCTACATACTACTTTAATGAACAATTACACTTAATCTCCTCAGAGAAAAGTTAAGTCTGTTTCCTAAGCTGTCAATTTTAGCGAACTTGGCGGAGTAAACCAGATACATAGCCACCATACACACGCAGTAGCTAACCTTCTCCGGACAGAATGGGTTTCTGTGCGGCCCGAGTTCTCATCTGTCCTGGGATCCCTAAGACTTGAACTTGGGAGAGCAGACTGCCACAGTGGCTCATAACCTGGTTTTTGAATGCCACTATATTTGTACTATCACATTATCATCATTCCAGAGCTGTCTACATGGAGACCCCATGGATGACTGAATCCGACTCTCATTATACCTTCAGAGTGTTCTCACAAAGCCTCCAAGGGGGTGGGAATCTAATTCTTATCTGCAAGTGACAATAGATTAAGACTCTGCACATTCAAGTTGGCCCCCAGCATGATGGACGTTATCCAGGACCAGACGCCCGTCCACGAGACCCAAATGGTACATTTAGTGTTCACATGCTGGTCTTTATCCAGTGGCTATACAAGGCAAGCGCCCAGGTCTTCCATACAGAAAGAAAGAACGCTTTCCCGTAAAACTGCATAATAAAATAAATTAAACTTAAAACTTCGCCTTTCTTTTTAACCCGGTGCTCCCCCACCCCATTTCAAAGCTTACAATGGAATGTTTTTAGGATGTGGTAAATGACTGAAAAAGTCTTTTACAGACCCTTGTCTGTTTTCCCGAATCAATTTTTTTTAGACCATTTCTTACAAGCTACTGTAACACATCACTCTCCTCCCCTCTCAATTTAGGGAGCCCACTATCTGGGTAAAAATCGAATTAAGTGGCATTTAGCTCACCCCCAAGAAGCTTGTCACTTCCCGTGTCACCTGGCAGTGGAAGAACTCAGAGACAGCCAGCAAGAGAGCACAGTTTCCATTAAAGTAAAATTTAAAAACTTAGCGTAAAAAACAACGGCAAAAGGAATTTTTTTTTTTTTTAAGTAATTACAGGGCGCCTGGGTGGCTCTGTCGGTTAAGTGTCTGCCTTCGGCTCAGGTTGTGATCCCGGGGTCCTGGGATCGAGCCCTGTGTCGAGCTCTCTGCTCAGCCTGCTCCCCCCTGTCCTTCCGCCTCTCCCCCTCTCCCCCCACACTTGTGCACCTGTGCTCTCTCTCTCTCTCTCAAATAAATAAAATCTTTAAAATAAAATAAAAAAGTAATGATAAACAAGGCAAGAGAAGCCAAGGGGGCTAATGCCTGGATTTAGGTGGGAGGTTGGCTTGGAGAACACCCTTGTATGATGAGCTTGGGCGAGGACAGTGAGGTCAGATGAGCCTTTATCTTCTCCATGCTGCTCTGGCAACTAACTAGTCACCATTTCCCAGCTAGACAGACCTTCTGATTTTTAAAATAAAACAGGGAGGAGGAGGAGGTGGTGAGGAGAGACGATCCATACTTGACCCGGAAGTGCTAAGTTCTGGGGCTGACCCAAATTTTGATCACTTCTCAGAGGCCTGTCCCACACCCAATAGATAACTAACACCAAACTCATCCCAAGGGGATTCTCTACTGTCCGATTCTCCTGAAGAAAACAAAACCCAGTGGCCAAAACCCCCTGGTTTTTAGACTCCCAGCCGCCACTTTGCCCGTATACTTCCCGGGAGCCTGCCCGAGGCTGCCCTTTCCACGCCTCTCCCTCCTGGGCCCTGAACCGCCTTGGGGACTTCATGCCTTCCATTCGCTAGTTTTAAAAGGATTTGGTATTTACCCTCAAAAAGCCATTTCATTTGCTTACCCTCACTGTAAAAACAAGTTATGAAACAATGGGGATGGGGGCAGACCTTCAGACTCTTTTCATTCTCAAGAAAAGCAGAAGTGAATCCCAGGAAGGAGGTGTGGACTTATAAGGATGTGGCATTTCCTCAGGATCTGGTGGGGACTCACTGATTTCATTTACAACAATTGAGAGTGGCCTCAGTGCCTGGAGCTGCTGGCTCCAGCTGGCAGGGGGACTGTTTTCCCTCGGAATGCTCAGCCCCGAATACAAGGACACCTTCAGGAAGAGGAAAAGGAAGAAATACAGTCTCGGAACCTCGGCCACGAACCAGGAAATTCTTGTCTGCAGTGCTGATTTAAAAGTGCCTAACAAATTCCACCCGCTTTTTGGACTTTACGAGTGGGCTGGGAGTTTCTCCCCTGGAAGTGTGCTCAGTGCCTTGTGCACTAAGATATTCATGTTCATTTTCCATCAGCCCAAAACACCCTCTCCTGAAATGCATTAGGGATGCCGGTTGTCACTGGGATCGTCACTCAGATCGTTGTGCTCCTCGACCCCTCAGTAAACCTTGAGGATCAAATAAAAGCTCACAGAATGATGCGAATGTTAAAGCCCACCCCGCTGTCATCTCTCAAAGGCCGGCTCCTACCGATCCCCGCACACACCTGTCGCCACAAACGAACTACTTGCTTTGTGTACAGACACGCTTTATGGCTCTAGTGCCATGCCTTGCTTTGTCCTGCAAGGAGTGTCTGTCCTGTGCCTCTATATGCCACCTCCCCCAGACCCCACCGGAAGAAATGTCTTGCTTCTCGGAAATTCCAAGTAGCGAGTCCACGCCTCTCTACAGCCGGCAGTTTTCTATTTCGTATTATGGTTGTTCTTTGCTCTTGGGCGGGACGGTAAGCTCTCTGCGGGCCGGTACCGCAGCATCTAATACAGTGCGATGAACACACAACGGATGCCCCTACACGTGCGCCGAGGGAGCCAGCTGGCGTCACACTCGAACAAACCCAAGTGACTGGCCAGAGGCTAAAACTTACGCCCTCCCCTGCAAATGTCACTGCGGTGAACACCACTCATGGATCCACGGGGATCAGAATGGGAAGAGTTGAAAGTCATGTTAAGCTAAATTATCCAAAACCGGGAAATAAGGCAAAAAGAAGACTGAGAGTCCTTTCGGGGTGGTACTAGATCGTGCTAGGGCATAACCCACCAAGGTGGCCTAAGGAAGGGTCGTCTGACTCTCCAGGCTGGCAGGTAATAGGGCTTGGCTTTTTCTTCACTTCTTAGTCTCTGCAAAATTAAACATTAACCTGAAGAGAATTGATGCTCTACAACTCATTTTGCCCAAACGGTACGACTTGCCTGCCCTTTGGGTCAGGAATGAGTTTTGCATCGAACTTAGCTACCTTATCCCCCTGCCTTCTTCCGGTACCGTGCCCCCCAGTGCCCCCCACGCCCCATGTGTGCTGGCATCGGCTTGTGCTCTGCTCCTTAAGGCCAGCTTTACCACCTTGCTAGCTCCTTCATCAGTGCCTTCACTAACTGGATGCTCAATTTTTTTGAAGAATTATACTCTGAGAACATTAATAATTATGAATAAGGGATACGTAATAGTAAAAAAAAAGGTACTTCCAGTATCATTTTCTACCCATAATTAATTTTTATTTTTATCTAGAATGTTTTCCCCAAATGCCAAATCACCCATAAGGATTCCTTTCCATTCCTAAGCCTTTATACAGGAACCCAGTGAAAGGAATGCACACGCTTTACTCCTTGTAAATAACCTCCAACAGCAAGTGCAATCAATTCAGTAAGAGCTTTACTTAAAAAGCCTCTATCACAACCAAATATTTGATCTTTTGGAATAAAAATAAAATCTGCTGGTAAATTTCTACCTATCATTTGAAATTACTGAACATCATGGAAAGTAATTTTCCACGTTACAATGAATAGCATTTTGTAAAGTCAAGCCATACTAATATTGCATTAGAAGTGAGACAGTTGTTCTACAATCACTACAGGCCATAATAGAAACCAGACACCAAATGCTTTAAGAAGAAACTAGCTGAAATTGAATGAAATAATCACCCAATCCATAAAGCCTTTGTAAGACTTCCCCATAAAACACAGGTAATTTTTTTCTTTTTACTGAAGAGAAATTATTCTTTCTTATTGTCCTAAACATCAAATGCCATCACTTCATAAAAATAAAATATAGCACATGGATCATTCCATTCTGTTCATCCATTTATTCCTATAACGCATAGTCACTGTGCCCTACAATAATGAAAACATTATGCTTCCTCACTGTTATTTACCAGGTTGTTTAATCAACAAGGCTCAAAATGGTCCCTGGAGAGACCCTTGCCAAAAGCATACTCGTTCTTTTTTTTCCCTCTTTTTTAAGATTTTATTTATTTATTTACTTATCTGAGAGGGAGATGGGGAGAGAGAGCACACACGAGTTGGGGAAGAGCAGAGGGAGAGGGAGAAGCTGAGCACAGAGCCTGATGCAAAGCTTGATCCCCCAACCCTGAGATCATGACCTGAGCCGAAATCAAGAGTCTGATGTTCAACTGAATGTGCCACCCAAGCACCCCAAAAATGACTCCATTCTAAGCAGAGGGTTAAAAAGATCTGAGTTCTGCAATTTGTCCTTGGTGTCCCTGATGCCCGGGTAACCTCGACTTAATTCCAACAAGTGGTCCGTTCCATGGAAACATATCTGACAACTAAGATGCACTGAAAGACCATGTCCAAGTCCTAACCCCCGGGATCTGCAAATATGACCTGGTATGGAAAAACGGTCTTTACATATGTAATTGAGTTAAAGTGAATTCACCCTGGGGTTAGGATGGCCCCAATCCAACTACTGGTGTCCCTGGGAGAAGGAGGTTTGGATGCAGGAACGTGGGAAAAGGCATGGACTTGTCTTCCCCTAGAATCTTCAGAGGGAGAAGGCTTGATTTCGAACTTCTGGTCACCAGAACTATGAGAGAAGACATTTCTGTCATCTTCTGCCCTCCAAGTTTGTGGGGATTTGTTACAGCAGCCCCAGGAAACTGATACAACACCTTCTATGTAGTGCTTTATTGGATGCCCTTTGTAAGGGCACTTAAAATCTAAAATATTAGGTAAGCTAACACCCAAAAAACAAATAATCAAGTCAAAATACAGACAGAAGACATGAACAGACACTTCTCCCAAGAACTCATACGAATGGCTAAGAGATACACGAAAAAGTGTTCATCATCATTACCCATCAGGGAAATTCAAATCAAAACCACACTGGGATACCACCTTACACCAGTTAGAATGGCAAAATTTGACAATGCAAGAAACAACCAATGTTGGAGAGGCTGTGGAGAACGGGGAACCCTCTTATACTGTTGATGGGAATGCAAATTGGTGCAGCCACTTTGGAAAACAGTGGAGGTTCCTCAAGATATTAAGAACACAGCTACCCTACGACCCTCCAATTGCACTACTGGGTATTCACCCCAAAGATACAGATGTAGTGAAAAGAAGGGCCATATGTACCCCAATGTTCATTGCAGCAATGGCCACAATCGCCAAACTGTGGAAAGAGCCAAGGTGCCCTTCAACAGATGAATGGATAAAGAAGATGTGGTCCATATATACAATGGAATATTACGCCTCCATCAGAAAGGATGAATATCCAACTTTTGTATCAACATGGACAGGACTGGAGATTATGCTGAGTGAAATAAGCCAGAGAAAGTCAATTATCATATGGTTTCGCATACTTGTGGAACATAAGGAATAGCATGGAGGATATTAGGAGAAGGAAAGGAAAAATGAAGGGGGGGAAATCAGAGTGGGAGATGAACCACTAGAGACTATGGACTCCGGGAATCAGACTGAGGGTTTTAGAAGGGAAGGGGGTGGAGGGATGGGTGAGCCCGGTGATGGGCACCAATTGCATGGAGCACTGGGTGTTATATGGAAACAATGAATCGTGGAACACGATATCAAAAACTAATGATG
>PITA01000905.1:203421-227898 GCA_004023965.1 Spilogale gracilis
GCGCCTGGGTGGCTCAGTTGGTTAAGCCACTGCCTTCGGCTCAGGTCATGATCCCGGAGACCCGGGATCGAGCCCCACATCGGGCTTCCTGCTCGGCGGGAAGCCTGCTTCTCCCTCTCTCAATCCCCCTGCTCGTGTTCCCTCTCTAGCTGTGTTTCTCTCTGTCAAATAAATAAAATGTTTAAAAAAAAAAAAAAAACTAATGATGTACTGTATGGTGACTAACATAAAAAAATTTTATTTAAAAAAAAATGAATGTTAAGTAAAGCCGCTGCAGCAGGGAGAGCTGTCATGGCGGCAGTGGGGCTGGGACAAAAGCAGTGCCCTGGGGAGAGAAGTCTCTGAGATTCTAGTTCCTTCTAATTCTGTCCATTTAAAAATGTAAAGAGGAGGGGGGCATAAAATGGTGGGCTAGCAGTTTTCATGTGAAACCCAGCACACGAAGACACTTACCTCCACATGCTGGCAGGTCTGGATGAGTTTAGCCAAAAGGGTCTCCAGTTCCGTGTTCCTCTTGATAAGGCTGGTGAGGTTACTCTCTAAGTTTTGCTGTTCAAAAAAGAAGAGAAAAATATTATTCTGCAACCTGAAAATATTATGCCGTATCCTGAAGTATTATATACCTTTAATAACCAAATTACTCATACTCAGGAAAATCTGATCTTTTTTTCAGAAACCTCAATGAAATCTATGCAGCTTTAAGCATTTATAGATTTATTTTTTTTTAAGATTTTATTTATTTATTTGAGAGAGCGAGCGAGCGAGCCCAAGCAGGCAGAGGGGCAGAGGGAGGAGCAGTCTCCTCGCTGAGCAGGGAGCCCAACATGGAACTCGATCCCAGGACCCTGGGATTAGGACCTGAGCCGAAAGCAGACACTTAACTGACTGGGGCACCCGGGTGCCCTGCAACTTCGAGAAGCTGCATTTAAAAGAACCTTTAAAAAAAAAAAAAGGTTCAAATTTCATTCTTTTTGTTCCTCCTTCTTGTACGAACCCGGGCACATTGACCTGAATAATTAGCTATAGGTCATGAACTAGGGAGAAAGGAGGTAATTGGATTTCTAGTTCTTTACCTGAATCAGAAATGGCAATAATGTAAGGCGTTTACTCCCACAGCAAATCAACTATTACTGGATTTTTAGGATTTACCATCTTACGGGCAGGCTGAGGTCAGTCCCTCAGAGGAAGGTTTGAATTACCCGGCTCTTGCTGATTTTATGACAATTTATAGGCATTTATAAGATATAAGAAGTCCTCATCAGACACATTTACTCACTCATAGTACATTTTATCGTACACACTTCTATTCTTTGTCTATCAACCTATCAATGCCAGATTCAATTTCCTTGAATGCCACATTTTTCATATCGCCATCCTGCTTACAAATCTAGAATTATTTCCCATTCCCTTAGAACATCAAATTTAAAGTTCCCTACAATGACTATTAAATCTAATTTTCAATCATAATAACCTGCTTCTCATTCTGTGTGCTCTTCGTTGATGCCATTCATTCATTTATCCATTCACACAAGTATTTACTGAGCTTCTACTAATGCCAGACTCTGAGAGATACTGGGGGAGGGGGGAAGTGCTGTGGATGGGCATGGAGTTTCTGGTGAACAACAATGGGAATTACTGGGGAAGATGGGATGGAGGTAGAGGCGGCCACGGGCAGGGTTAGAACGATGTCATGGACCAAGATCGGGGCAAAGGATTAGCGTGATGGTGTGTTTTAACAGTTACACAATTCCACAAATCTAGTGAAAAGACAGAACAGAAGGAAATTTCATGGAAAAGAAAATAGACTGAGGATTTGTAATGCCATCTGTGAAAAAGGATTTGAAAAGAGTATGGGGGGCATTTTGAAAGTCAATCATTTCTACAAAGTGATAATAGTCCACCATGCCGTGAAATTAATTTCTGAAAGTGTTTACTCCTTCTACTTTCTAAAATTTTAGATTTAGAACAGTACATTCAGGAGAAGAGCCACTTTTATTTGATGCTTAAAATGCAAACATCTGCAACAGAAATCTCTCTGGTCATTCTTAAACAAGTTCTGCTTATTAATCTGGTCTTTATCCTATCGGCTAATTTTTTCATTTCAATGACTGCATTTTTCATTTCCAGTGGATTCTTTATGACATCTCACTCTTCTTGAATTACTTTCTCTTCTTGTTCCCAGGATGTAGTTCCCTCCTTCATAATTTCAAGAGAACTAAACACACTTATTTATTCCTAAGCTTACCTGAAAAAAAGGCATTTCCCTATTTTCACGTGTTTGCGCAACATTTCCCAAGAGTCTGATTTTATCTTGCATCTTACAATTTCGGTCCGACAGCTCATCTGGTGTGAACTTCTGTCCCTGGGCTGGGATCTGGGGACTGGCACAGCACAGCCAAGCAAGCTGCCCGCTCCAATGTTAGGGCGTGAGGTCGTTTCCCCGGAGAGCGCGCTCCCACAGGACACCCGTGTGCTAGAGAGGCACAGACCCAGGTTTTACTCAGTGCCTCCCTGAGGCATTCTGTCCCTGAGAATTCTGTCTGGATGCAAGTCCAGAGAAGGCGGGAGGGACCTTTGACTCCAGTGTGTCTATGGAGAGTTCTGGCCTCCCGGCATCTGGGACAGTCTAAGGTTCCTGCCCCACGCGGGACACTCTCCACCGTGATCCCCGCCTCAGGTTCCCACCTCCCCATCTTATCTCCACTTCTCCGGAGTAGCCCAGATTCAGCCTTCCTCCACCATTGTGCATCTCCTTTCGTTTTCGGTCCTTGGAGACTTTCCACTTATGTTCAAACTTGATTATTATTCTTCAAAATCCATTTGAAAATATTTTATCTGTAATTCTCATGTGTTCAGAATTCAGATGAAAGTTTGGTACATAATTCATCGGGACTGGAAGACCAACAAGAACACTTCCATTTTGGCTTTGAAACGTGCAAAGCGAGGGGCACCTGGATGGCTCAGTCGTTAAGCGTCTGCCTTCGGCTCAGGTCATGATCCTGGAGTCCCAGGATCGAGCCCCGCATCGGGCTCCCTGCTCGGCAGGAAGCCCGCTTCTCCCTCTCTCACTCCCCCTGCCTGTGTTCCCTCTCTAGCTGTGTTTCTCTCTGTCAAATAAATAAATAAAATCTTAAAAAAAAGAAAAGAAGAGAAAAGAAACATGCAAAGAGTCTCAAATACAAACATTTTAAAGGAGAAAAATGACTATTTCCCACTGAAAAGATGGGATACCTTAACAAAAGTCAGAGAAAGAGACAGAGAGCTTAAGAGAGTTTAAGGTGCAATTTAATAATCTCACGGTTGCATGAAAGAAAACCCTGCTTTCCAAGCTCCTAACAGCAACAACAACAACAACAACAACAACAACGACAACAACTATGCAGACAACAGCCAAAAGCTTTTTTTTCTGTTCAGATAAAATGAATCACAACCACGAATCACTTAATGGCCAGAGACTAGAGAATAACCTTGAGTCATCCCATTACTCAGTGTCCTTCATCTAGATGTGACTCCTTCATGGAATATTTGCCAACTTCTTCTGGTATGTTAATGTTAGGGAATCTTTTTCCTTGTCTTTTTGGCTGACCCTTCCAAGCAGGAAATTTCTAGGGAAATACATCATCTAACTGTTTACACTTCAGTGATCACAGGTATGATTTTTCTAAAGCTAGTCAGCAGAAGAGAGCCAAATAAATAGAATCTAACACATTTAGATTTTACAAACATCTGCTTGCTTCCCCTCCCTTTATTAAGTACACATCATGTATAAAAATCTGTTTTTAATCAACTAATATGTAGACTAAAGCCTGTGGTTTAAACACATTGACCTATCTAGATCCTTTGGGGTTATTCAAATTTAAAGAGTACAAGTGTTACTGAAGTCCGCGAAGAATTACCGAGTCACTTACAAGCATAATAAAGGGAAACGGAGCTGGGAGAGAGACTTGTTTCCAAGAAGTACCAAAGGGACTGACAACACTTGCGAAGAGAGCCCGGGTAATGGAGAGGTAACACAATCCAGTCCTCAGTGAACCATGCATCCGTAAGCTTCCACCACGGGGACTTCTGTGGAGTTTTCAAGAATTTAACGGGATCGCTCACATCCTGTGTGGCGGTCAGCAGGTCCTATAACCTCCTAATTTTGACTGTGCTTTGTGCATAAGAGAGATAATATTTTTTGGCATAAGAGTCTTGGGACTAAGTGCAGAGAAGCATCTACTTCCCTATGGATATCGAAGGAATTCTACAGAGTACCCCCAAGATAGTCTTAGTTTCCTGTTCTCACCTCGAAAACGTTAATAACTTTTACATCTCCTTCCGGAGCTGAGCTTTGTAGAGATCCAAGGAGTCGGGCCGCAGTGACCACACAAGCAGGGAGTGCGGAGAGTGGGGCTACCATCCCGGCTCAGTTCTCCTGGACAGATGCCGCCCGGGCCCAGCTCCCGATCTGCGACTCAACAGATGTTTGTTGAACTCATGAATTATGGGAGAAAACATCTGGTTTGGCGTCAGAGCCAGGCACTACAAGGGCCCAACCCCGGGCCTCAGACACTCTCGGGCCTGCTGGTGGCTTTGGCTGCAGGTACCTGTCATTTTGGGCACCAGGGTTTTATTGGGCCCCGGGCTGGGCGGGCTGGGGAGCTGGGGGACTGGGGGAGCGAGGGGAGGCTGATGCCTCTAGGAGCAGCCTTCAGTCAGCAACTACTGGTAGGAGGTAGATGAAAAGCCCAGCTTCCTTCACCTCCCAGGTGGGACCCCTCTGAGTCATGACCCTGAGAGCCTTTCAGAGAGCCCCACTGAGAGGAGCCAGGTGCTGTGGCGACAAGTGGCTCCCGTCCACACCCTGTTTCTGCTTCCTTCCCTTCTTGGTCCCGCTTCCCCTCTCCCTTACAGCTGCTTCCTGGGTCGCCTTCCAAGATGGATTCTGAGCCAGAGTCGTCTTCTGGGAGAACTCGACTAAAACCTTATTAGGAAAATCATCCCAGTCCATTATTCGTGTGTATTCCTTCTTATGAGGAACAGCCAAATTAACGAAAGATTTTATCAGTTTTGAAAGACCTTTGCAAATGCAAGAGATTGTTTTCTCTTCCTCCACCTTCCCTCCTTTTTTTCCCTTTTTTATTCATTTATTTGAGAGAGAGAGAGAGAGAGAGAGAGAGAGAGAGAAAGAGAGCTGAGGGGAGGAACAGCAGAGGAGGAAGAGGGACCAGTAGAGTCTGCACTGAGCACAGAGCCCCAAGAAGGGGCTCAATCTCAGGACCCTGAGCTCATGACCGGGGCCAAAACTAAGAGTTGGACGCTTAACTGACTGAGCCACCCAGGTGCCCCCTTTCTAGAGGTCACATATGCTCCAAATTCCAGGCTCTAAACCAGCAGGCACTAAAAATACAATATCAGCCACAAATGCAAATCACATTTTAAATTTTCTAATAGTTGTGTTTAAAAAAAGTAAAAAGAACCAGTTAAAATTAATTTTAAGAACATATTTTGCTTAATTCAGCATCCAAAATGTTATCTCAACCTGTGATCAATATTTAAAAACCGATGAGCCAGAGCACCTGGCTGGCTCAGTCAGTGGGGCATGCGACTCTTGACCTTGGGGCCGTGAGTTCAAGCCTCACATTGGGTGTAGGTAGAGATTACTCAAGATGCTTTTTTTTAAAAAAAAAAAACACAAAACCTGATGAGCTAGTTTACATTCTTTTTCTTTCTTTTTACTAGATCTTTGGACTCTGGCATGTGTTTTATACATATAACACATCTCAATTCACACCAGTCACATGTTAAATGCTCAGCGGCTACACGCAGCGAGTGTCTCTATTATTGAACAGCACAGCGTTAGGGTCTCGAACAGGGGTCAACAAACTTCTTCTGTAAAGGGCCAGGTAGTAAATATTTTAGTTTTTATTGGCCATAAGCTCTCTGTTGCAACCGCTCAATTCTGTTGCCCTCTTAGCGAAAAAGCGGCCATAGACTCTACATAAACGGATGGGCAGGGCTCTGTCCCAATATAAAACATCATTTACAAAGACAGGTGGTGACTGAGACTCAGCCCGTACGCCACGCTCCCTCCTGGGCCTGGGCACGCGCTCTTCCCTCTGGAATGCACCTGCACAGCAGGCAGTAATTCTACTACTAAGGGGAGGGCATCACGAGACCACAGTATGTATTGAGTGCCTGCTGTATACCCATCACAGCTTAGTCCTTTCCCATCATAAGTGCTCAAATATTTATTGTGGGAACAATTAGCAGGGAAAAGTGAATATTCACCGGACAACTCTTCCGGAATCTAATGTAGCAAATCAACTGACTAGTTAGTTCATTTAACAGCCACTACAGATTGTTAAAACATTGCCTTCTCCCCTTGAGGGCCTTTCCCATTGGTAGCATTGTGTCTGAGCCCAAGAAGAGGGGCTCGACAATTGATGCTGTGTACCTCCCTAAGACCACAAGGTTTCTGGAAAGGCAAATACTACACTGTTGAGCAAATTTTACTAAACATGAGTTAGAGAAATAGCTTAGCAGTTATCACGGACACATCTCTTCCACCTAAAAACAAAGTCAAGTCGCTCCTAGCCTTAACTCATGACCTCTTCCCCAGGTGTGTTTTTCACAGCAGTGCTCCTCTTCGAAGGCGAAGGATGTGCTAAGAATGTCTTTGTTGAGACGGATGAGGCTTCTGTACGCACACAACCGGCTGATGGAACTCCACACGTCCCTCCTATCACCACCGCTACCACCACCAAAGCAGAGGAATGCAAATAATTTAAGACCCAAGGATATGAACACGGTCCTTCTAAAAGGCAGATCTGGTTTCTTAATATCAAGCCAATGATAGGATCCAAGTCAAACCTGGGAAAGGCCAAATTGGAAGCCTTATGTGTTGCTTAAAGAATGAGGCTGCAATGCACAGTTTTCTGCAAGGAGCATGATTAATTTTTCCTAGAATTTTTGTTGCTCACGCATACACTGCTAACGCATTTTCACGGAGCCATACTCCACCTCCTTCACGTTAGGTAGTGTTCCGAGAGGCTCACTGGAGCTGATAATTTAACAATTTAACAATCCCTGGCCGGGCAGCAGGTTTCACACCAACTCAATAGGACCCTGCAGGCAGGGCTATGGACACCAGCTGAGAACAGTAAATCCAATTTAACAGATGAGCTTTGTGCTCCGACACACACGGATACCTAATCAAATGGCAAGGTAAGCAGACAAAAATACTGCTAATTTTAGCCTTTGGAGAACCTGTACCGAAGAGTCAGGTTGCAGGGAATTAACGACTTGCCATTGAGCACTACTATTAAAATGCATGCCTGAAACAGGAGATTTCAGTAACTCCTTTTGGGTTTATCCAGGCCTTGAAGAATGTTTGCTCTTATTCCGAAGTCAATGCCTTAGAATGTCTTTAAAGTATAATATTAAGTCTGGATGCCTTTCAAGGCAAACACAGATCTGGCTTGTTTCAGTCCGTAAGATTTAGAGCGACATTCAGGAACTGTGTTTGGAGCTCTGACACCCAACACCGCGACTCTGGCGCGATCAGGATATGAACACGTCGAGTGCCACAACCCATATATTTTCTTCTAAGAAACTTTAATCACAATCCTTAATATGAAAACACACACCCGTATTAACACATGCCACCTGCATAAAAGCATAAATTCTTTATATGTAACTAAACACTTAAGATGTTTTAATTACCTTGCGGAGTTCAAGGCTATCTTCAGGTTCAACTCACGACAGACGGCGAAGACGTGTGATTTATGCTGGGTTTAGTTTTTAGTGCCTTTTTTCATTGGTTATGATAGTTAACATTTTCAAATGCCCTGGCAGGACAGGCTGCCCAGGGAACTTCAAAAACATAATAAAACCCAATCTGCATACAAATTTAAGTCTAGTGTTCCATGGGCTACAATTTAAGCCATTTTGATATGCGATACTGTATTTACCTTGTCAGGTTTTATTTGATATTTCTATATTAACTCCACAGAATCTGCTCTATGTATTTATAAATTCCATCATCAGGAGTTCAGGGTTTATTATTCTAACATGGTCGTCAATAATATACGGGGAACAATTTTTGAATACCATTTATGGTCTAAAATGGCTTTCAAATTTTGATGGAGATAAATTTCTATCTTTAAGAGTTACAGTCACCTAGTTACAATTTTAACGACCCGACTACAAACTACTTCATTACAGGTACTAGAGATGTGAGTGAGTGGCCTTTCTTGTTCGCTCCTCATCCCGGGGCCCTACTTCCGTGGATAATAAGAGAGGTGAACGACTGACTCATAACCACATTTGTCAGTTTTGAGAATCAATACTGAGGTGAAGGAAGCTGGATGATGAGAAACCCTTGAAAATCTCAAAATTCAAAATTGAGAAATTGATGCCTACAGAGAACTGTTTCGGAGAAAATGACTAACTTTGATCAACAGAGCGTTACAGGAGGCACTTCCTGAGATCATGGCTTATGTAAAAGGGCCATGAAGGGCCCATTTGGCAGCTGCCCTTCCCTGCTCCCGTGTCCCCGTTCAGGGTCTTGAATCAGTCTTGACATAGCACATCCGTGGGGTTGGCTCAAGAGAGGTGACCAACTGTCGGTCAAGAATTAGATGGGGGAAAGGTTACGGGAATATCAGAAAACAGACTACGAGTAGTTTAATATTTTTACTCAAAAAAAAAAAAAGCTTTCAAGTTGGGGGAAATATTAATCTCCCAGACCAGGGGTCGGCACAGCCCAGCCCGCAGACCAAATCCTGCCCCCCCACCTGTGTTTGTGTGGCTTGCCGGGTAAGAATGGTTTTTTCATTTTTAAATGAAAAGAAAAAATTTCGTGACACGTGAAGAGCATATGAAACTCTAATCTCTGTGTCCATAAAGTTTTACGGGAGCACAGATACTTTTCATCTGTTTACAGGTTGTGTGTTGCTGCTTATGAGCTACAAGGACAGAGTTGAGTATTGGCCCTTTATAGAAAATGGGTCTCCTTAGAAACAATAAAAATGTCTTTTGAAAAAATCTAATAAGATCATCCAAAAATTATCTAATAATCTAATAACAAACTAACATCCTATTATAATTATGTAATTATAATAACCATTATAAATTAATAATAATTACTAGTTAATACAGAGTGTTTGCGTTGTTGGTCCAAATCATTTGAAAATTTCGAAAATTCACTTACCATTTTCAATCCCTACTAAGAGAGTGTATGTGCGCCTAAAATTTCAGTCATTCGGGTACTCAAAATTCTGAAGGTGAAGGCTCTTTTTGTCAGCTACCAAAATAATTTGTAACTCTTCAAAGAAAAAAAATAGCTTGAAATCATGGGTGAAATGCAAATATCTGAATAAATTCCACGGTCAACTTTTGTTCAGAAAAGCAGAAGATTCGGGCTGGGAAAGAGTCAGAAAGGATGTTATGGAATCAAAGTTGTTACAGCAAGAGCATGGTCAAGAGTGGGTAAAGAAGAAAGCACAGTACACAGATTAGTCAGTTACCTCCAATCTGTGACCAAGTATAGAGCGTTGGGTCGTAGGTACAGACCGAATGTGGAATTACTCATCAGTTCCTTTTTCCATCAAGTTTATTTTCCTCAGGCTTTTTCTTAACCATAAATCACGCCTCAAAGGGGGCCTTAGAGCACGGGATAAGTAATGTCTCTAAGATTCCCTGATACTGATGGATGTCATAAACCTTGTTTGTATATGTCACTTCAAGCTTCACTTCCTCCGTCACTCAGAGATTGAATAATTTTGATCTTATCCCTCTTCCTCCATTTTAAGTAGATGATGACATTGCAAGATACTCATTAACCAACATGTTCTGGCTTTTCTACTTAAATAGGGTTTTAACTGATACCATCAAACATTTTTTCCAGACCTGAATGTCTCATGGCGGAAGTTTAGCCTTCGACGAATGGAAATACATTTTTGTTTGTAAGATACTGTGGGGAAGACCAAATCTTTTTCAAGCTAGTACTTCACGTTCTGCACATACTTCATTTTGGTTGATGTGAATATACTGAATGTATTTCAAGTGAAAATAGTTGAGCCTTTGATCTAGTAATTCTGCGTTGGTAACTTTGCTTTGTTTCTGCTGCAACATGTCTGTCCTCAAATTTTTAGGCTTTAGAGGATTCATATTGTGCACAAAATTCATATCCCCATCTGGGAGGTGCAAAAAGTATTAAATCCAAGGGAGGTTACACATCTTTGACTCAAAAAAAAAAAAAAAAGATTAAAATTCCACTCCATCTAAAGGGGTCTGGTCTGTTAAGAATTTACAAAATCAATGGTACGTAAGAGAATTCCCCATTTGAGACAGCCTAGAGAATCATTTGTTTCTCAGCCCTGAATAACCTTCAAAGACAGAACCTTCCTTGGGTTTTAGATGTCTGAACTCAAAACTCCTTGAATTCATTGCATCCTTCATCCCTGACTCTACCACCTTGACCCAGCCATTTCCTCCTCATTTAATAGGACTGATGTTGTCTTTGTCCAATTGAGGTGATTTTGATTGAGTCAAAATTACTGAAACATAGATGTTATGGAAAGAGGGAAGCAAGATGACGACCAATCAGCGGGTAAGTGGTTCCCACCTTGGCCTACCCACCACAGTCATCTGGGGAAGCTGTGCAAACACCATGCACAGTCTACACCCCCTTCCAACCAGAGGGTCTGAATCACTCAGACTGGGGTGAGGTCCAGGGACTGCGATCTTTGAAACTCCTCAGGACATTCTAATGCATAGCCAAAGGCAAGAACCATTGCTCAAAATTGAGAAATCGGGTTGCTACGTCTTTAGATCTGTAATGCAGTGAACAAAAATTAACAATTTATTCCCCTTGCTAGTTTTACACTTTCAGACTTATTCAGAATAAAAAGAATGTCTTTTAGAATGCAGCATATGTATATAGTAAGTGCAGGAATAAAATTATATATAGATGTCGCTAGAAGTGTGAATTTATCTGAGTTTATCATTAAAAAAAGTCCCAGGAACTTTACTAAACAATGTTTTGCAGGGAATACTGATTGTTACTGTTCAGAAATTCGGAGGGCTTTTTTGACCAGAAAATACAGGGAAATGCTTTGGTGAATCATTTGAGTATTCCTAATGTCTAAAAAGAACTTCTGGTGACCTCCATTTTTACTTTGCAACATATTAGTATCCTACAAACTGGGTTTGTTGTTTTTAACAGTAATTATTTCACCAGAAATATAACAGAAGTATGCTACAGATGTTCCTAATTCAACAGGATTTTTAATGCGGTAAATCAAAGACATAGGGGAAAAAAACTTAAGAACTCTGTTGACAAAAGAATAGATTCACTGCCCTACCCAGATTCCTCCAAAGGTCAACACAGGCCACACAACTGCCCTGAAGACTAGAAACGCCTCTGCCGTCTGAAAGGTAAAATGCAAATATTTACAGTGATGGAAGCCACAGTGATAACAGCTAACTGCTTCTATCTTTGCCCACGATATTCCGTGTCTTTGACCGAGAGCCACCTGTCTGCTGGCAAAAACTAGTAGCAATCATTCTAGAGTCAATCATTCCATTTGCAGGTGCTGCACAAAAAACTGTTAAGCCGCTTTCCCAGAGCTGGTTTGCGTAGTCATGACTGAAGACCACTTAAAGGTCAGTGTGCATTTTGGAAATGAACGAACCCTCATCTCCCTGGGATATATTCCGGTTCACAGGCACCACGTTTGGCTCGAGAGGAAGTCAAAGAACAAATGGCACTTAAAAAAAAAAAACAACAACATTGAAAGCCATATGCTTTTAACCCAGGGTGAGAAAACTATCCAACATGCAGAGAAGTGGAAGGAGGCTTGCCAGTTAAAACGATTTTGAAGGACAAAGTCTCGTCTAACCAAGGTCACGGAGCCTAGTTCTCAGGTCATGATCTCAGGGGGCCTGCTTCCTCCTCTCTCTTTCTGCCTGCCTCTCGGCCTACTTGTGATCTCTCTCTCTCTCTCCCTTTGTCAAAATACATAAAATAAATAAATAAGAAAGAAAGAAAAGAAACTAAAGGCGGCCCAGGACTTGTGATTTAATAAGCCCTCCAGGGGATTCTGGTGAGTGCTCAAGTTTGAGAACCACTTACCTGAATGTTGTTAACACCCTTCAACACGTTGGGAGTTGAAAAGGTTTAAAGAGAAGAGAAGCTAAGTGGGAGCTAGGCAGCGCCTGTGCCGTTCTTCCCATCTTCCCTTTGTTGTGGACAAGTTTTGATCCTCTTGCTCAGTGTTTGTCATCAGGCCTTATGCCTGGGCCTCTCCATAGTTCCTTCTGTCTCCGCGGGGGAACAGGAAGCATAATGGATGGAAGAGGGTGCTAGCCATGGCACAGGGGGAAAGGAGGCAGGGCCGGCAAATCTGGGAGGTGGGGGCCATGACCCAACATCATGACAGATGGAAAGTTGGGGAATGAATGTGCACCTCAGTCAATTGTGCTTTTTACCCTGTCACCATTGGCAATTCTGAATTGCCTTTTCTAATAAAAACATAGATAGAATGCAGATGTTCAGAATGTTCCAGAAAAAAAAAATCAGTCTTGGTGAAGCTGTCCCAGTGTACTCCCAATTACTTATAAATGCTGTTTTGAAAAATGTTTAAGTGGTGTTGAAAGGGGAAAGAGGGCAGTCAGCCAGCAGAAGACCCAGACTCATCTGTTTATGATGAAAAAATAATGCTACCCCCCCACTCCAACTGGCTGAAGTCAATGCTCCTCTTTAAGATTTGGCCTGACACAACATGTATAAAGCTAAAAGCAAATGTTGAACTTTGCTCTCAGAACTTTTTAGTGTGACTTTTGTCATCTGATTTTTCAGATGTCTGTGCCCTTGGCTGACCACTGTGATGGGATACTCCAGGGACGTAGAATGTTAACATATGACATCAGAGATAGCTTAGTAGTTCAATGGCGACGGTAAATCACAGAATGCCCTTCCATGAACCATTGTTTTTCTCCAACGCGTTAGTTTTATTTGAATGAAGTGTCACTTATATAGCTAATGAATACATTTTCAAATCAAGCACATTTACTATAATTAAAGGCAGACTTTGACACTGCATAATTTTGACCGCAAGTGAGGCTTTCACCAGAACATGTTCTTTCCATCTCCAAATAATGACGACAAAACAGTGACGTCATATATACATATTCCCTCGCCAAACGTGGACTTTAACAGTTTCAACTCTCTCCTCTGTCCTGATAATATTCAAAGTTCAATCTCAGATCTTAACTCACACCTAAAATTTGGTCTCTCGTTCCCACCTCCACATCAGCATTAAGCTTTGACAACCCCTCATTATTTTACACTCAGCTTTCTTTTTTTTTTTTTAAAAAAAGAACCTTATTTATTGATTTGACAGACAGAGAGCGAGGGAGAGCGAGAGAGAGCGAGAGTACAAGCAGGCAGAGAGGCAGGCGGAGGGAGGGGGAGAAGCAGGCCCCCCACTGAGCAGGGAGCCAGATGCGGGACTTGATCCCAGGACCCTGGGATCACGACCTGAGCCAAAGGCAGATGCTCAACTGATGGAGCCTCCAAGGTGCCCCTAAACTTAGCTTTCTTAACTGCATCACCTGCCCTTTTGAAATTTCTTCCCACTTTCTAGTCTTTGCGAAGGAGAACTGCCATTCTCGAGGTCGAGACCCACAACATCACCTTAGACTCTATGACCTCTCCTTCATGCATTTTATCAATCCCTCTCTACAACTGCTTGATTGTTTATTAAAAGATCTCTTGGTTTCAGGGCCCAAGGTCACCATGCTAATCATCATCACCACGTTAACCATCTTCTTCTCTGAACCCTTGGTTTTCATGCCTCAAATTTTTGCTCATCCAAGTGGGTCCAGGTGTGGTCACCAAAGGAATCTTCCCAGTAAGTTGGTATTACCATAGTGTCCCATTCTCAGATGTCCAAAAGCTGTCCAGTGTTGATCACATTCAAGCTCCTGGGTTGACATGCAAAGTCCTCAAAACTATAGAGGGTTTAGGATTTCCCCAGTAAAAGCCAGCTGTAATGACTGCTGCCCTGTGAAATGAAGCAGCTATTTTCCTTGTTGGGCCAATAGCTGCCATGCCAGTTGCAGCTGCTTATGCCAACCGAGCCGTTGGCTGTGCCTTTCCACCCACCTTGCACTTGCTTCGTCCCCCCACCGCATCTCAGGATCTAGCAGTGTCGCACGGGCGCACAGAGGCACCAGTAAGCTGCTTGCTTGATAAAAGAATACAGGAATAACAGTAACACAGCTAACGATTACTTGTCTGTAACAGGAATCTCATAAAGCCTAATCTGAATTCTATTTCAAAATGAGGATAAGATTAAATCATACATTTCTGAGCACATCAATATATATTTGAGACATCAAGCCAGAGTTCACTATATTATAAAAACACTTTGATTAAATTAGTTTCAGAAATTGCTCTCCAGCCAAGGAGCTATCTACTAGGCAATGGATCAGGCAATAAATCTTAGACTCTATGTGCTGACAGGTGTAAGATGATTTATTGAATTGTAAGACAAGGGATTGTAAAGCACGACTAAGAAAATACACACTCTCTTCCAATGCAACGTTATTTTACTCAACAAAAGCAATTTAGGAGGATACTGTACTATTAAAATAATCGCAAATGCTTCACATACATCATTAATTCTATATATTAAAAATAATCCGGGAATGAAATCATTAGATCATACTCCTGGCCCTAGATCAGACGGATAACTTAATAATGATCCATTTCCCCGAAATAAAGCTCACCTCTGCCTGGTAATAATCAGAGAGTTTAAACTACCTGTGACCGCCAACGCCACTTCACCCACACGTTAGCCCTGTGATTTTGTTTTTCCATAACTGAGCAACCCTATCCCTCCCGTAGCCCTGTGCTTTTTACTCTTTTATCTGGGTTTTCTTTGCAATGTTATCCTATTTTACGCCATAAGGAAAGAGACCAAGCCACATAGTTAACTTTCTTCTCATGATTTAACTTCATTATAATTGTTGCCAGAATTTTACCATTTAACCAAGTTCTTGAGAACTAACGCTAACTATTTGCAGCTATAAGCTTCCCCAATAACCAAGCAATCAAAAAGTTTTAAGTTAAAAAAAATGTACCTAGGGGGACCCTCATGTTGGTTTAATAAAAAATGGCATCTTTGGTGCTCAGGATACAAAGGCAAGCTGACGAGCCCTGGGAGAGGCTAGGTTGATTACGCCACGGTGTCTAGACAGAAGAGCTTGGAGGCATACCAATCAGAAAAGCACATTTTGCTTTGTCCAGATGGAATGATACTGTTAGAGAATTGGATACTCCTGCTCTTGGTCTCTAGCTCCCGAAGACTACTCTATCCCTCAACAAAATCCTAGGTCTAGAAAAGAGATCTCCTTTTCTAGGAGCCCACTCTAGGATAGGATGCCAAGGAGATCTAATTTTTGGCTACAGCCAGTCCTTGGGGTCAGAGGGAGGCTGAAAGATAATGGGTAGGAGGGCTCCTGGCTCCTTGTGAAACCTTTGTTTGCATGAATCTTCATAACCATTTAGTTCCTGAAACTTTACGGAAGAAGTCTGGACCAGCAGTTATTGGACACAGCGACACCAAAAGTGGCTCTATTTTGCTCCTGTTGTATGGCTAATGGGGTGATGCGGCCTCTCGGTTTATCACCATCGGACAAGTGATTCATTAGATGGGAACGGAAGCTAAATAGAAGCAGGTCCCTGTATGCTTGCTGCCTATTGGACTTTAAAGAGTAGAGCTCCTTAGAGGGCCTTCACAAGGTTCCAAGACCTGGGAAATTCCCGAAGTCTTCAGAGCATCAAATAGTTAACGAAATGAGTCCAAAGACTTCTGCCTGTTAACTTAATCTGTTCCCTGGGCTGTTGGTATTTCAAACGAACAGCTCAAGCTGTGGTCTATAGAGTGCTCTGTGGTTCATAGAAAGAGATTCAGTGCAAAACAAGCTCAATTATAGCTTGATGCATTGTTTCAAAGTATGAGACTCAGCGTGTCCTTGATCACCGGAGACCCAATATCTTATCCTTGGAGAAGGATTGAGTCTCCTCCAAGTTGAAACTATGGCACGGGTAACAAGATTCCCGCCCAAACAGTCCATTTGGCGAACGTTAAGTCTATCAGTGCTAATGCTCTCTAGTGACACACGGAGACTCCCCCGCCTCTTGTTATGGTTTGAAAATTTCAGATACAAAAGATGTGAACCCCCTCGAAGGAAAACATCATTAGGCAGGACTCCTGTCTCTCTTTTCCTCACTGGATTCAAAATACCTGACACCATGTTTCCTGCCTAGTAAATTCTCAACAAGTATTTGCTGAAGAAATGGGCAGATGAGTGGGTACGTAGATAGATGGATGGGAGGGGGGTGAATGAGGGCTCCTATAGGGTTTGGGAAAATAATGTAACACTTCAGGCCCAAATCCTGAGAAAGAATTTAGGTCCTACAGAAAGTTCTCAGCTTACACTGTTCTCACAGCTGTGCTGTGCTGCCTGAAAGTTGGGCGTATTTCCAGTTCTTTTAAATGAGCACTTCTGATTCTATCAAGAACTTTCTGGAAGGACCCAAATACTTGGTATTCCGACTTCTATGGAAGATACCAAAGGCAATGGGCCTATTTATCCCCTTCTCTGTCAAAAACCTTAATTCTCAGGGCGCCTGGGTGGCTCAGTTGGTTAAGCGACTGCCTTCAGCTCAGGTCATGATCCTGGAGACCCGGAATCGGGCCCCACATCAGGCTTCCTGCTCGGCGGAAAGCCTGCTTCTCCCTCTCTCACTCCCCTGCTTGTGTTCCCTCTCTGGCTGTGTTTCTCTCTGTCAAATAAATAAATAAAATCTTTAAAAAAAACAAAACAAAACAAAACCTTAATTCTCTCCCGTACATGTGCTGAAAAGAAAGGCCTTATTCGTGAGGCTACATTTTCTCCTCTGCTTGGAAAGTTGTTGTTGCACATTAGCAGACGAAGCTGCTGGACACCTGTGTTTAGGTTATGCACAAACAGAAAACACTGAGTTCAGGTGTTTCACAGCTGGGTATTACAGCTTCTCAGTCTCTGAAACATTAACTTTAAAACTGGAATCTGAAGAAAACATTCTTCAAAGTACTCTGAAGCAGCCTATGTGCATTTCATGCCTTTCGATAACCAATGGCATACGCTGACACTGAAAAACAGGAGGAAGGTGTCAATTGACAAGCATTTTCTTTCCTGGAGTCTTAAAGTGCAATGTAAAGATCTGGCCACTAGGGGCGCCTGGGTGTCTCAGTCGGTTGAGTGTCCAAGTCTGGTTCAAGCTTGGGTCATGGTCTTGGGGTCTTGAGATGGAGCTACAGGGGCTCTGAGCTCAGTGGGGAGTCTGCTTGAAGATTCTCTCTCTCTCCCTCTCCCTCTGCCCCCCACTCACATGCATTCTTTCTAAAATAAACAAATATTAAAAAAAATAAAAATCAATAGTGCTCGATTCACCAGCACATATACTAAAATTGGAACGATACAGAGAAGATCAGCATGGCCCCTGCGCAAGGATGATATGCAAAAAATAAAAATCAATAAATAAAAATGAGGCCAATCCATTTTATATTATTTGCATTCTGTAGTATAGCAAAGTGTCTCCCGAGCGCACAGGCCTGGAATTGTAGTTTGGGGTCCATCTCAAGAAGTACCCAGAAATGTAAAAGGAAATCCCAAAAATGAGTTTAAAGCACTAAATCCCAAGTGTGAGTTTTCTCAGCACAGGTGGAGTACATGAAGAGTCGGATAGAAGAATGTGAGAGATTGGGGGGAAGGGGGTAGTTTTAAGGGAGAAACACCTTATTCCAAACACTTTGGGGACTCTCCATAGCCAGGTATTTCCACTACATTTTCCAGGCCTAATCAGATTTCCCAGGACTGTGGTTCATTTGTTTCCAGGCAGCCGTTTTACCATTTGACTTAAGAGTCAAATCTATAACGGGAGTTTTATCACCACTAATGTGACCCAGTACAGACCATGTTCTCACGGCACAGAATGAAATTTGGCAAAATCAGTGGCCGTTTAAAAGGTTAACAAACTTCTGGACCATATCAATTAATGCCTTCATAGAATTTTCACCTAAATTAAACATTACAAATGTACAGCTGGGAGGCATGTTTAAGAAAAAAAAAACCCTCCACTGCATATATTACAACCATTAATGTGTTCTGCAGATTTTTTTTGAGGCTGGGATGAATCCAAATTGACCATGTGTATGCTGTCTTTGGCAATCATATGGTTTTCCAAAACAATTATAAAAATAAAAGAAACATTTGCTCCTTGTATACAATGTCTCCATAGGATACTTTGTGCTGTCCCAATAAATGTTCAAAACCTTACAAAAAGGTTGTAGCTCATTATTTACCAATGTCTGCCAGCTGTTAAGAAATGAAAGAGTCATGATGAGGGTTGAGGTGGAGAATTTAAGATTTGATTAATGTGGTGATTAACATCACAAATTGTGTCCAAACAAAAAACTGAAGAAGAAAAGGAATGAACTTGAACCTTCGTTGCTCTAAATACTTTCTTTCCTGCAACTATTATATGAGTTTATCATGAAAAGTAAAATTTAAAAAATAATCACAGACTAGATACAGCATCTAGGTTTACTGGATAATAAACTTTTTTTTTAAGATTTAGTTATTTATTTGAGTGGGGGAGGGGCACGAGGAGAGGGAGAGAGAGACTTAAGCAGACTGGGAGTGGAGACTGATGTGGGGCTCAAAACAGTTCAAAGATACCCCAACCACTTCACATCGGAAGGCACCATCATAACTATATTTAAGTTTACTTTTCTAATTAAAAAAAAAAACAAAGAATTTAGTGCAATTCAATTACAGCTCATTAAGTGGAAGTCTTAGCTCACGACCACATACCAAACGTAGACTCATCTTCCCCGTATTACACACTCGCTGGTATATAAAGATCCAGAATAATACCCACACACCCAAGTCTAAGTACTTTTTATCCAATGCGAAGGACGTTAAGTACTCGTCCGCTTCAAAAGATCAAATATCGACGAGAAGATAAATCTCAATACCTCTGACAATAGTTGATTCTGGAAAACCAAGGTTCACAGCCACACAGACTCAGCACTGAGAATGTCCTCAGATTCTCATATCCACTGTGCTCCCATCATTCTCCATGAGTCACTCTGAGCTTATCTGAATTCCGGTGCACTTGGTCATTCTCCTACCCCAGCTAGAAAGGTGGGCTGGGATGAGGAGATGACTCCTTTGCTTAGATCTGGAGAAGGTGATTCCTCTTTCCATAAGCCTCCTCATGAAACAGAAGCATCATGACGGTGACAGTAATAACACTAGCTAAGTAGTGGCAACAAAAGTGCAGCCACAGAGAAGGCAGTCATGGCGACACTGGTCATGGAAACAGCAGCTAGCATTCACTGAGTATATACTGTGTGCCGAGCATTTGGCATATTGTATCTCTGGTCCCCTTAAAGATGTTATAGGCATGCATTAGTACTCTGATCTCTACGGATGGAGAAACGTACTTGGTGAACCTCCCTTGCCCAAGTTCACAAGGCTAGTGAGCG
Source organism: Spilogale gracilis (assembly GCA_004023965.1). Lineage (NCBI taxonomy): Eukaryota > Metazoa > Chordata > Mammalia > Carnivora > Mephitidae > Spilogale > Spilogale gracilis. The sequence goes on from PITA01000905.1 coordinate 223,011, forward strand.
CTGGAACTGGTCCCCTAAGCCCAGCTCTGTTTGATTCCAAGCTCGTTCTCCATCCTCCACCTCCCCGCCCACACACACACTATCCAACTTCTGGAGGAGACGCACGTCTTCATTTTCATGGCACCATCTTCTAACAAGTCGATTCATTTCAGTTGCTTTTCTTTTGGACCCTTGTAACAGCTCCAGAAAATGCCTGTTCTGAGTACAGCAGCTCGTGCTGGTTTCGTACATTGAGACACCAAAGACAAGAGTTGGTGCTTCAAAGGGAAGGCTGGGGTTCCAAGGTTGCACTTTCGGGAGAAAAGCCAATAAGCAAGATTCTTCATTGGAGTGGCCCTGGTTAGAACCAAGAGGATCAGAAATCTCAGGCAAAAGCGACTACACCATATAGAAGGGCCTTTGGCAGACAAAGGCATGCTCAGAACTGCTTACCAAGGACTTAATTAAAAGACCTTTAATTTAGGAAATACTTTTCTACCATGAACTGAAATCTTTATCGTAAGACTTTTCAGCAGAAGGGAAATATCGTTCTATTTTAGTATCTAATTCACTCTAAATAAAACCAACTCTGGGCCACTGACCTGATGTAGGTCTCATAAATGATAAGAGGACTGCAGCCAACCTAAGGGTAAAATATATGTATATAACTCCAAGCCATTGTCCCCTTAATACCACAGGTTTCTCCCAAATTTTTATTATGGGTTCATTTTGATTTAGCTTGCTACCAATGATAGGGACATCTATTTAGCCCGATAAAGGTTTGGACTCAGATCTGTAAGGAAAGGCCAACAGAAGAATTCAGACGAAGAGAAAAAATGATGCAGCCCTACATAGTAAAAAGGCACCATAATTCTAATCCCTAATTTATGCACTTACCTCATTCCAAAGGTAAGTTTTAGATCATTGCATATGTACAACCTGACTTACTTTGGGATTTTAACAAGAAAAAAAAATCCTAGATATAAGTCTGTTTGCAAAGCCCAAGATAGAAAACATTTTGGGAAGTTTCAGCCCTGCTTTCCATAAAAGTGTGGACTCTTGAGGCCAAATCGGTTAGACTTTGAACACACAGTAGGCAATTATGATACCGGTTAACAAGCTCTGAAGGTAACTTTAGGAGCCTACGTCTTTTGCTGTACATGATTGAAAGAAGAATAAAATATCATTCTTCACCCTTTGCTCAGTCTACAATCAGGGAAAGGTTCCTGGAAAACATCTTCAAGATAGGATGCATGCCTGTGGGGACAAGATGATCCTTTCTGAATGAAGGAAGGGGTGAGAGGAGAAAGAAACACATCTGAAATAATGCAACTTTTGCATTCCCAAACAAGGCTGGGGTGCTTGACTTTGGGTGCTTTTAAAAACTTCTGTCTATCACTTTGCAGAGTCCTGATGCTCCTACTTATATTTTCTTAATTTTTTCCTTCGTTAGCTCTGTTTGGCAGCATTGGCTGTATTTAAAAAACGCTTACACTTTAGATTTCCAGTGGATTTTAAATGGAACTCCCAAACAATAGCATGTCCTACGTGGACTTCCCAGGGGAGTTGAGGACTTTATAAGAGAAATGGCCAAGTCCCATGAGGCTGTTTCCTCCATCCTGACCGTTGTGGGCACGCCTGAAATGTTCTGACTTTATACTCTCTGCTTGTTGTCTTTGATTGCATGGAATTTATTACTTAGGAAATATTTTTAAGGTCTTTAGATAATGGTTATTCTTTAAGCAGTAAGGGCAAAAACAAACAAACCAACCAACATTTAGAAACACTAAAATGAAGAATTGCTTCACTTTGGGGGAAAAAAACAAGTTCTGAAATGTCTTGGTTTCATGAAAACTCAGTTCAGCAATCTATAAATCATCATTCAAGGGGTCAGTGGCATTTAATGACCACAGCCTGTCTTCTTTATAGCTGGGTTATTTGGGTTTTTGTTTTTGTTTTTCAATGATAGTCAGAAACAAACAAACCTATTTTTACATTTCCTTTTTTTTTTTTTTAGATTTTTTTATTTATTTGACAGAGAGAAACACAGCCAGAGAGGGAACACAAGCAGGGGGAGTGAGAGAGGGAGAAGCAGGCTTCCTGCCGAGCAGGGAGCCTGATGTGGGACTCCATCCCGGGACTCCGGGATCATGACCTGAGCCGAAGGCAGTCGCTCAACCAACTGAGCCACCCAGGAGCCCCTATTTTTACATTTTCTATGCGTGTTGTTCATCCCTCAAAGACAACCTCAAGTGCAGAGCTTATATGGATAAGAATCAGCTAGCTCAACCTTCAGCAGCTGTCTTATCACCTAACACTTCCTTGTCAGAAGAAACATCTGGGATTAACTCGTATCACTCACCTTCCAGAATACTCTTTTGCAACACTTTTTTTTCATGAAATCGCTTAGGGCTATATAACTCTCAACAGCACAGGGAAAAATGACTCTATCTGAGCCTCAAGGATCAAAGATTAAGGCAGCAGTGAAGTTTTACTAGGGTGGAGTGAGACAAGTGGAGAAAGCAAACTCGGATACAGCTGTCATCACGTGGGGGGGCGCATCACAGACAGAGGGGTATCACTGGGAGAGGGCGCCACAAGAGGGGGTCACAGAGATAGACAGACACTGCCTGTGGGAAACAAATTTCACTTTGATTCACCATCTCTAGTGTTGATCCATTCAGAGAAATCAATGACAGAAAGCCATTTTATCATTGTAGGCACAACACTGATTTTTTTTGTTAAAGGACAGGGAGACCTTTTATCAGATGTATTCTTTAGACACAAAGCGGGAGAGCTAGAATAATCTTCTCTGAAAAATACAGACAAGTAGATAACTAGCAAATACAGGTAAATCAATCTCCAAGAAAAAAGGCCAGATTCAATGGCTTTTTAACCTTCCAAGGGACTGATGTTTATGAGTGCATTTTGGAAGAGGTGCTACACAGACAGTAAAGCAGACGGGCACCCTGCTCGGAGGCAAACCCATAACTCTCCCCATTCACTGTGATGGCTTCATGTCCTCCACTTTGGCCTTACTCCACGGTCATCGCTGAGGCCTCCTAAGGAGGCATCTCTAGCTATTTGATTGAATACTCAAATTTGCTCAGCGTTATTCAAAAGAAGTCATTTTCTGACTCTGCAGTTGAAAATACGTCTTGGATAGAAATCATGTTGACTGGCTTATTCCTTTAGTAAAACAGGGACCACTGGGATTATTACCATTACCTTAAACTTGATACGCATCTTCAAAATGAAGACCTCCTGTGAGAGCACAGGTAATGGAAACCTACGCATGGAAGGCTGAGTACCTATACAAGGCCTGCCTTAACTTCCAGAAGGGTATTTATTTAACTTCTACAGAAATTGGCTATGTTATAGACCCTGCCTCAAACAGGAAGGCGGTATCAAATGTGGTCTAGCATATGGGTTTCCATTAACCAGCTGTGAGTCCCAAACCAGGGCTTGGCAAACTACAGCCCGTGGGCCCAGCTGGCCAGCCTTCCCACTTGTATGCACACTGTGGCTGTTTTCACACTACGGCAAGTTGAGCCGGTCCAAAAGAAACCAGATGGCCTACAAAGCTGACAGTATTTCGTAGCTGACTCTTAACAGTGTTTACTGACTCCTGCCTTGATGAATTAACCTGGGCCTCAGTTTCCCCATTAGTAATTGAGAGGCTGAGCAAGACTGAAATTTTTTCAAGCAAGACTGCACGTTAGAATCACTTGGGGGCGTTTTGGGGGGAAATCCCAGGGCCTGAGTTGGACCCCGGAGGATCTCGTTCCACTGGCCTGGGCACAGTGCTCAAGGTGATCTGAGTGCTGGGCGGGCCAAGAACGCTGGACTACACAATGACAAAGGCCCTCTCAGCTCAGGGCGTCTGTGATGCGAACCTCTTGTGGAATAAACAGCATCAGCCTGCAGGAACAGGCCCTTGGCAATGAGGCCGGCATTAAAGAGTCACATTTGATTCCAAGACTCACATTCCAAGCCTCTGATCTGAGTAGAGAATCGACAGTTTTGCAGATAAAGAGGCAGAGCTCTAGAAATATAAATGGTTTCTTTGGAAGATAGACTTAAACCGGACTACCAGATTTACTGAGTAACTTTGGAACTGTGGAAATAATTCACCTTGAATGTATCGCATTTAAAACTCTTATACATCAAATCTAAGCCAATTGGGGGGAAAAATCGCAGCTTCCAGCCTGTTCTCTGCAGACTTCCCACTTGGTCGAAAGCCCAGGCTGTCTCTGACCCAGCCACACCTGGAAGGTCGCCCTGAACGTGAGCCTCAATGACTCGGAAATCTACGGAATAGCAGATAATGTCAAGTGCACGTCAATCATGTTTGGAGAAGGGATTAAAGAATATTTAATAAGCTCACGGAGGTTTAAATATTGCTGAGACAGCCTGAAGGATGGCATGTGCGGGCCCAGACAGCTCGAGTTGGGCCAGGGGAAAGCTGCCATGCAGAGAGCCTTGGGGCGCTGCCGCCCACCACTCAGGCGGCCACAGATGGCAGAAAGGGGATTCTGTGAGGGCTGAGTTGTCCTCATCACCAAAGAGATTTGGTTTGGGAGGTCACACAGACAAGTCAATGCCTCTGAGGCTTTAGGTCAATCCAGGGTGTCCCTGTCCTGGTATTTAATAGGGTCCGTGGTCAAAGGAACGAGGCTGATACAAAAGCGAAGGTTAAGCAGAGCTTTATTTCGCACGAAGCATCAGAATTTTACTGGCCCCGCTAGCTAACCAGGGTCACTTCTCAGGCCAGCTTTTATAGGCATCCCCCCAAATCACAAACAGACTAGGGTCACGTCTGGACCTGAGCTCACTGGTATCCGGCTGCCCACCCTTAGTTTGCAACCAAATACCTCCCCGGGACCCTCCCGGGAAGGGAGATTAAAGG
>PITA01000906.1:0-24191 GCA_004023965.1 Spilogale gracilis
CTGTCAAATAAATAAATAAAATCTTAAGAGGAGGAGGGGAGAGCTCGGGCTGGCCGGTGAGCAGTCCCCTGCCCCCGCCCCGCCCTGCCCCACCCCACTCTACGGCTTTAAAAAGCCATTTTCTTTGTTTTCTGATTCTGTAGGCCTCTTGGCCTCTTTTGGAGGATCAGGAGCTGGTGGCTGGGCTCTGCAGGGGAGAGAGACATCAAGAGCCTCTTGGAGGGTGTGGCCTCTCCGGGCTTGGGTTCCCCGCATGCTGTGGACGGACCCCCACACGAGGCCACCAGCGGAAGTGCCATCTGCAGGGGCTCAGGCTTCCTAGTGGATAAGAGCAACTGTCTACCTCCAGGGGCTAATGCACGCCTCGAAGGAAGCGTGGGATTTTGGTGGTGGTGGGAGGGAGGAGAGATCAGCCCCCTTAGGGCCTGCCATGAACGGCGCCGACCCAGCAAGGAGTCCTCTGGATCAGCAGTGCGCAATAGAACTCTCTAGAATGACGGGACTATTCCATCTGTGTACCATCAACAGGTGCAAAGCACCTGAAAGGGGCTGGTGTGAGTCGGAAAGTGAGACTTTCCTTGTTACTTGATCTTAATTAAATGGAACTGAAGCAGCAACTTGTGGCTCGTGGACCACCTGAGCCAGGAAACCTCAAAGCCAGTGGCCACCAGTGAGGCACAGGGAATTGGGCACACAGGTGAGAGAGGAAGGGACACAGATTCAAAGAGTTGAGTCGACAGGATGGTGACCAGTAGGCCACTGGAAGCCTGGGCTCGAGGTCAGCAGCAACAAGTGAGAGAGACTGGGGGCTCGGCACAGGGCAGAGGGGGTCAGAGAGAGAGCCAGACGCTCCTATCAGAGAAGACAGACATAACCCACACACCGCCCTGTTCTAGAAGACAAAGCCTACAGTGGGCATCAAACACCACCCAGAGGTCAGGACAAGAGGTCACTGGACCTTTCCCAGGCCGGGCCAGCCCAGCAGCAAAAAGCAACGGTTGGGAAGAAGGCACTGGCCTGGGGATGGGGGGGCAGGAGGACAGAAGGGAGAGGATTTTGTTTACTGCTTTGGACAAGGAAACATGAGCCCGTTTGCAGGGGAAGAAGCACAAGAGGAAGGAGACAATGGTGCAGGGAGGTGCCACAGGAGGGGCTGGGAAAGGAGGGAGGGGGAGGGCACCCTCCCGGCCAGCCAGGACAGAAGGCACTGAGAGAGGGAGAAACTCGCTGCTTCTTTTTTGGTCCAGGTATAAAAGTGGTGCATGTGCGTTCCAGAAAACACAGAAAAAGGAGAAAGGGCAGGGGGAGCTTCCCATTGTCCCACCAGCTCCGAGGGATGCTAGGCAATGGGAAATGGAGCCTTCTGGAGCCCTGGCTCGGGCAGCATGGCCGGAACCCATCACAAAGGGCCACTCCCAGAGCGGGCTCATTAGGCAGAGGAGCTCGGGGACAGGCGGGCACATTCAGGGCCTACACACAATCGGGCCCTTGTGGGGGGCGGGGGGCGGGTGCTCAGGGAGCCTCTGATTCCAAGACAAGAGCGTGCCTCCTTACAGCCTTACAACCAGGGAGACAGGAGACGGAAAGACTGATTTGGGGAGACAAAGAGACGCTTCCCCTGACAGTGGATGGGCTATTTTTGGAAATGGGTCGACTCAGGAGCTGCTGTCTCAGTGCCACCGGCCTTGCCTGCATCTGTCCCCTCGAATGCAGGCTGAAAAGGCCCCCACCCCGTCTGGGGAGGGCCAGCACCCTGCAGTGGGGGTGGGGAAGGCAGCACCTGGCAGCGGGACAGTGGCCAGGGTGTGGAGGGAGGGAAGCAAGCTACGGCCGGGGACCCAGGGCCCAGCTGCGTACCCAGGAAAGGCTCTCTCCCGTTCGAACCCTGCTTTCCACTCCTGCCAGGCAGCCCCCTGGGCATCCACGCAGCAAGCAGAAACAGGAACAAGCCCCCTTCTCCCTACTGCTACAAGTAGCTGACACCAGCCCCAGCCTCCCTGCACCCCACCGGCCAAGCTCTGTGATGCCCCAGCGTGGGGCGGCATCTGCCTCCCGCCCATCTGCTGACGGGCCATCTCAGGCTTGGGTGGCCACAGCAGGCCCAGTGGCTTTTCTCCTGAGCTTCCCAACATGGCTCCGTGGCTCTGGCTGCCAGCAGAACCCCCAGGGAGCTTCTACAACCAGTGATGCCTCCAGAACCAGGTGGGCCCATCCCTGGGGGTGCCCATCCAGGCTCGGGCATTGTCTAAAGTTCCCCGAGTAACAACCGAATGCACAGCTGTGGTTAGGAAGCATTGGTAAAAGCAAGCATGTATTTGCTAGTAACTGTTAAAGGAGATAGGCAAGAGGGAAAGGCACGCCCCAACCCTTAGTGGGGAGGCTTGTTTTTTTTTTTTTTTTTCCTAAAGGAACTGCAGACCATTTGGCACCAAATGGAGCAAATGGGAAAGGCAGATGGGCCGGTGGCCCAAGTGGGTTGACCACTGTTGGGTTTAAAGCACCAGGGCGGGGGGGCTGCCTGGGGGGCTTGGTAAGGCATCCACCTTTGGCTCAGGTCATGATCGCAGGGTCCCGGATCAAGCCCTGTATCAAGCTCCCTGCTGGGCAGGGGGCCTGCTTCTCCCTCTGCTTCTCCCTCTGCCCTTCACCCTGCCTGTGCTCTCGCTCCCTCAAATAAATAAAATCTTAAAAAATAAATAAAAAATAAATGAAATAAAGCAGCAAGAGGGAGCACTTCACACAGTGCCTCCCACCGCCTTGATCCTCTCCCCGGGGTACACCCACTGCATGCCAGGAAGCCTTCCCTGGGAAGCTTATGAACCAGGCAGAGACAGGACTGCACACAGGCGAACCTCAAGTCCCAGACAGGCAGCTCTGTCCTGGGGAGACCCCACACCAGGGCACGGAACCCCACATACTCTCCAAGCGCCAAACCCGTTACCTAGTCCCGTAAGAGCAGATCAGATGGCAGAGGCAGGTAATTCCATCAGCCCTTCACAAGGAGGGGCTGGCCAGGCAGGAGCCAGCACTGGATGGGTCACTTCTGTCACCCCAGAAGCTCAACTGGGGAACCTGCCCCATGCTGAGGACCAACCAGCGGGCAAGACACAAAACCACAAATAGGACCGATGACCACGGAGAGGCAGGAGGGCAGGATGGGAGAGTCCTTCCTTGTGGCTCTGTGCATTGTAGAAACTCGGAGTCAAGGGGCCAGAGAAGGCTAGGGTCTCTGACAGCCTCGACATGGCCCACCCACAAGCCCCAGCTTACAGACGAGAACATAAGGGTCCAGAGAGAGGAAGGCACTTGCGGGGAGCGGGGTCAGAAGCGGGCTGAAGCCACTGGTTGTCCGATGCGTGGAACAGTGCCGAGCGGCACACTGAGTCCCCAAACCCCTAGATGTGGGGAGCACGTCAGCTAATGGGGCCAGTGTCAGGGCCAGCAGACAAGCCGGGGGGCCCTGGGAGTGAATGAGGGTCTGTTTCCCTTCCTTCTGGCTTCTCCATCAACCAGAGGCCTTTGCCTTTGTATTTGCCATTTGTTATTTCCTGCATTCAATGACGAGCATCTTCCCTTCAGTTACAATGTGGGGTGCCTCTCACACTCCTTGCCAGCGTTTACTGTAGGGTCTTCCCCTCCCCGCAGAAGCTGTTGAGAAGCATACAGGGCATCTGTGACTGATGGTATCTCAGGGTGGAGGAAATGCCGTGCCTGGGAAAGCCGGAAACCCCTGAGCCAACTGACCAGAGTCCTAAGGCAACGGGCGGGGAGCTGGAAGGGAAGGAGACCCACCCCGGGCTTGGCCGCGTAGCAGCTGGAGCCCTCCCTGGCTGCCCTGCCGGGGGCCCTCCTGCACCATCTCTCTCTGAGCTTGTGGGCCCGTGGCCTTGGTCCTCTTGACTCACAGCCTCGGCACAGAGGGGCAGGTTCCAAAAAATGTCTTTTCATGGGCACCAAACGTGCCCGGCATGGTGCTGGGAGCTTCCTGGCTCCCATAGCAGGGAGAAGTCCTGCTGGGCCCCGCTGGGATCCCAGCTTTGCCGGGGAAGAGGCTCAGAGCAGTGAGGCAAGTCACGCTAGGTCACGTGGGGGTGGGGGGGGCCAGGAGGTCCAGTCCACAAGACCCTGGAACCTTCCCGGCCACACGTGCCCAGGTGGCCCTGTCAGCCTGGCGTGAATATTCATCATGCCCCTCTCAATCCCACAGGTGCCCTGCTTTGGCTTTCAACCTCTTTGCAGTGCCCTGAGCTCAGCTAGGAGGAGGGTGGCTAAAATCAGGAACTGAGATGGAACTGAGATGAAAGAGGTACAGCAGGCTGGTACAGGCAGAGCAGGCCTGGGAAGAGGCCGTGGCAGAAGGAACAGCTGGAGCCCAGGCGGGAGGTAGGCCTTCCCCAGGCACATCTGCTTCAGTGGGGAATGCAGGCTTGGGGTTGGGTCATGGACAGGCCGGGGCAGGTGGGACCTGGGAAGCCCCGCCCACTACACCTGCACCCCACCCCCCAAGTCCCTGGGTTGGGCTTTTCCTCAGGCTGTAGGCAGTTCCAGCAGTGACCTTTTCTGATGGGCCTTCCCTAGGGGATCCAGAGTTCTCTGTTAGTGGTCCTCTTACAAACCTTCACACAGCAACGTCCTCTCCCTCTCCTGGCTTCCCACCTAATGAATACTCCTCTGTTTAAACATCACACAGCGGGTGAGCCCCAGAACACTTAGAGGCCAATCAATAAAGCTCCTCAGCTTTCCACCCTGCTCCCTGGAGAGCTGAAGACCATCACATAAACAAGTGAGTTGTTTAAGAGCAGGCATCCACCACCAGCTCCAAATCTGCCCAAGAACCCTGCGGGGACAGGGGACAGTGGCAGGAGAATGTGGGACAAGCTCTTGGTGCTTGCTAGGATGGGACCATTCCTGACTTTTCAGGATCAAAGGAGCAGCACATCCCTTCAGCAAGCAAGCTTGTTCCTATCACCAAACCTCTGCGGATGCCACCTAGGTCACGTCATCATCCTGCTCCAGGAAGGGGGAACTGCCTACTTCTCGGCTGGGAAATCCCACAATCATTCCCTGCCCGGAGCCGGGGCACCCAGGTCGGAGGCAGGGAGAGAGAGTGGCAGCAGGTGTGACTCTTCCGTGAGCTGACAGCGCAGGCCCCTAGCAGCACAGGTGCACCTGACCCCAGAGCTCAGAAGTCACAAGGAGGCCCACAGAGGCTGGGGACATGGCTTTGGGGCCACTCGGCCTGGGCCCTCCAAGCTTCCTCCCCTGCGGCCCCCAGACCAGCTTGTACCCTGACAGCCATGGCCGATGGTCCTGGACGGCGCCACTCCCCAGGCCAGGCCACATGAATCACTGCGCGTGTGGCACCCACAACCGAGAGTAAGCTCCATAAACGTGCGCTGACCGGCCCTTCTGACTGGAAGGGCAAACACTCAACAGCCGGGCCCGCCCCGCCGCCTACTACCTCTCGGCTCACACAACCACCTGGCCAGAGCTGTCTGGCTGTCCCGCCTCAGTGGGTGCAAGAAAGCCCTTCCCCTGCTCCCCGGGGCTACTGCTCGCCTCTAGGGGCAATGTGGTCCTCCTGGACCCCTCGTCTCCATGGCCCCTGGAGGAGAGTCTCGGCCCCCTCCGGGCCCCATCCGCCATGCCCAGGGCCTTGACATAACCCCCTGGCCTGACAGCCAGCTCTCACCCCAGGGCTTTTCTTCTCTGGGCTCCATACTCTGACCTGTGGTCAGAAAGGTCCAGGCGTGGGGCCACCCCAGCTCGCTGCACATCATGAAAACACCTCGCCGGCCCAGGGCTCTCAGCAACTGTGGTCAGACTCACTTGCAGACCCTCCTCTGCCCTCCTCCCACTGAAATGCTGTCTCCCTTCTGGTCAACTAGACAAAGGCTCACTTGGCTTCGCTCCGACACAGGAGAGGAACAGGCTGCCTTCACAAGCGCGTGACAGGGGCTCCCCCATCCCCACTCCAAGCAGACAAACCTGCCGGGGGTCCAGGTGACACTGAAGGGTCACCAAGCCTATTTGGAGGCCCAGTTCTAGGACCCGGATATTGTTATCCTCGGGACAGGTGCTGAAACCGAGGCTTACAGTAGGTTCGGTACCCTGCCACACCCACAGAGCAGGTGCAAAGGGACAAAGTCAAGCTTCATCCAGGTGGCTTCCGGCTCCTAAGCACCACTGCCACCCCTTGGCCCCGCACTGAGTACGCCAGCTGGGAGGAGGAAGACTGTCATGTGGTGGACAGTCCCCACTTCCCTCCTTCAATCCAAAGACTGGCAATAGTCTTCCACTTTGCAGAGGAGAAATCAGAGGCCTGCAAAGGGTCTGGAACTCACAGAAGGTCCCAGGCTTCCAACTCTCTGTGCTGATGACATCGACAAGCATTGGATGGAAAATCCCCGTGAGTGACAAACAGGGATTGTGCGCAGCAGAGGATTTCCTTGCTAATCATGCTGCTCTGGGAACAGGTTATAAACCAAGGTGGGCCTCGGGAGCTCGGAGGCCATGCCCTGCTGAGGGGCTGGGTGGGGGCACCACAGCAGAGGGAAGCCAGCTTGGGCAGAAGTGAGAGAATGAAAATACGAGAAGGAAGGACTCCCTGGGAACAGAAGCCTTCCCTGAGCTCATGGTCCCCATTTTATAGATGAGCCATGTTGGCTCGTGCCGGAACTGAGGAAAGCAGGAATGAGGTGCAAGCTGGCTGCCCCAGGAGAGATGCCCTCCATTTGCTACGTAGGTCCCGCCTCTGGAGCTCTCCCCCACCCCCAACCGTCCAAATGTCCATCTGCAAGGTCGCCGGGGCCCTGCCAAGGACCAGCTCAGGGAGGCCTTCCCTTGCTCGTGGGGCTTCCCACAGGAGTCTCTCCGAGCCCGACAGAGCCGGACAATCCCTGCCCAGAGGGGCAGCAGGCACAGGGTGGGAGGCCCGACTCTCACCCAGAGGACCCAACATGGAGCCCAGGTCCCCCAGGCAGTCCCACAGGACCCAGAGCAAGTCACTGCTCTCACCAAGCCTCAGTTTCACCATCTACAATATGGGACCATTTGGGAGCTCTGACCATAATGGAGCCGGGGCTGGGAGGCTCTGTGTGGTAAACAGTGAAGTGCTGGGGACGCCCTGGCCCTCCCAGGCCGACCTGCCAGTGAGTCCCTGCGGCCCTGTCTTACTTTTGTGCACCGCCCTGGGGGCCCAACACCCCAAGGCCCCAGATGGAAGGTCAGGGTCAGGTTGGGGAGAGAGGGGAAAAGGCTTATCTAAGCCAGGCATTGTCTTCACTGACCTCTGCTCCCAGGCCTGCCTGGGTTTAGGAAAAGCAGTCTTATTAGTGATCCTGCCCACGGGGCACTGAGCTGGGAGGCCCCTAATAAAAGATCTATTCAGGGCCAGTGTGCCGACTCACGCTGTCTTTTTTTAAAGGTCCAGACCACCCTCGCTCCATCCTCCCTTTAAACCAACAAAACCAGGAGAACAAAAACACCTTATTTTGAGAAGCTCAAATTTTTTAATCCGAACTTTAAAAAGTAAACAGGGCCCCTACAAAGGCTTTCTGGAGGTCCTGGTTTCTCTGGGTTAGCTAAAGGGGAAGGGGCCACCGTGATGAGAGGACAGGATGCAGACACACGGACCTGGGGGGAGGGGAGGGCGGGGGAGGGGCAGGAGAGATGTTGTTGAAAATGCTTTTGTTTGAAAATTGTCGGTTCAAGGGGGCCACCCTGACTTTCGAGAGTTTGGGGTTGGCCTGCCTCAGTTTGCCCCACCAGGACCACAGCAAAGAGCACTCTAGTCCAGACTTGGCTCAGCACAACCCAGAGCCTGGCCAAAAAGAACGGAGAGGGAGGTTATTTGCATACGCATTCTCTCTGGCCGGGCCCAGCAGCCCGGGACTGCCCAGAATACAGATGGGCCACCTCCAGGCAGCCGCCCAGGCTGCAGGCACACTCCGCCGCTTCGGAGGAGACCACGGGGCCATCAGCAGGTGCTGCGGTTACAAACATTCAGGTGAGCTGTCTAAACAGCACAGTTTTGAAGACAACGCCAGAGAGTCTGTTTGGCAAGGCCCCAAAGTGGTCTCTCTTGCTTTTTCACGAGGGGCCTCGGAAGAAACCAGCATGACAGGGGCTGCGACAACTACTGAGACTGACCGCACGCAGACCCTGACCGGCTTGGCCTTGGCGGCTGAAGGGGGCACTCAGGGTGTGGCCCCACTTTGCTGGAGAGCAGAGGAGGCCCAGGGAAGACACCTGCCCCCAGAGAAAAGCAGGAGGCAGAGCCGAACGCAAGATGGTGTGACCCCTCCGGGTGACAGGGTTATCAACCATCTGCTCAGCGGTCACCGATAAGGAAGTGACATTTCCCAGAATGGGCAAGCCAGAGCAAACCTGGGTCAGGAACCACCAACAGCGAATCACCAGTGTTGTCTGCTGACTAAGAGTATTGGGCAGTGACAGAGGTCAGCCTGAGCCATGCAGGAATGCCCCAGGTCCCGGCAGCCCCACCCTGGGGGACCCCATGCACCCCCAGTCTCACCTCAGCAACGCCCCCCCCAGGCAACGGAGCGGAGACACAGCCAGTCTCCACGGCTTCCCCAGGCAAGGTTCAGAACCTCCCTCAGCCTCCACTTGCTTTGTCTGAAAATGGGAATATACTACTACCTCCGGGTTCCTGGGAAGATGAACTGAGACCAGCTATGGGGGGAAGACACCCAGCCCCTGACCCCACATTATCTTTCCCACCTCCAGCTCCCTCCTCCTTCCACTCAAAACCATCCAAAAGGCATTTTTAAGAGAAGGGCCTTTCCTTGCTTCTGGCCATCCTATTCCCATGGCTGGGAGACTAGCTCAAGGCCACACGTGACTTAAAGAGACCATGCTAAACACCACGCCACCTGTAGCTGAAACTGGTGCGAGTAGGGCTCGTTTGTATTTCGCCCGACACAAAGCTTGACCACCACCAGCCGGGTGGTAGGCCTGTTCCAAGTGAGCGTGGGACCTGGGGGGCTGCGGGGTAGCCACGGACTCCACAGGGAAACTGTACACCTCAAGTCCCAGCCACCCCCTGGCCCCCTGCCCAGGCATCATGCCCTGCTGGGGCCGAACACTGAGCCACACAGGGGCCGCGTCTTCTTGTCCAAAGAATGACAACTTCCCTGCAAATACACTGAGACTCCAGGCACTCGGGTACTGTGCCGACAGCCGCTCGCCGCAAGTGTCACTGATGACGAAGCCGAAAACCAGCAACATTTCCCAGCCACAGGACTGCAGCAATTCCTCCTTGCACTTGGGAGAAACTGAGGCCCAGAAGTTGGCCCCTCCCAAGGCCCCCTAGAAGGTGAGGCCAGAGAGGCTGGGACTCCTGACTCTCCAGCCCTGGGAACACCCACAAATGAAACCGCAGGCCTCTGAGCTGCTCCCACTGGCCTCCAGCCTGGCTGCGGTGGGAGGTGGGGTGAATACAGAGTTACAGTGAGAAACCCGAGTGGTAGTGGTAGATTGCTAATCGGTAACAAAATATCCCTCTCACCCCAGTCCTGCTCTGAACTCAGAGGCTGGGAAGGTAAATAAAGGAAAAATTGTGCTGGGCAAGCACCCCACCTGCATGGGTCCGGTTCCCACCCCAACACTCCACACAGGCTACTCAGCCACCAAACCAGAGAGAGGGCGTCCCCCCTCTGCTTAGGCATCACTCTAAGAACAGTCATTTAAAGCCTAGACACATTTTTCTCTGAACCAGGAAAGCCTCTAAAGAGAACCAGAAAGTGCTGTTTAATCTCCACCTTCAGGCAAATAGCTCAGGGAGTAGCAACTGCCACCAGAGCCGGGAGCCAAGCCACCAAAAATGTGGAAGAACAGGGAGACAGGGAGAGGCATGAGTGGCGAGGAGTGCCACTGATCAGGGCACTGGGAATGGTAGCCAGGCTCTGCTCCACAGACCCAAGCTGGGGGCCCGTCGGTCACATGGGCGTGGAAGACAGTAGCCGAGCTTTCCTGAGGCCAAAGGTCCTCCACCCACACCCGGGCCACCAACCACCACCGTACTTCCTCTAAGGCGACCAACGGTTTACAAATCCCTTTGGAGACTTTTTCTCTCCCCCTCAAATCCACAAAGCAGGGATCAACTCCATTCTACAGAACAAGGAAACTGAGGCAGGCAAAGGAGAAAAACCAGGATTCATTCCAAGCACATATCTCTCTGAAAAGTCTTAGAGTCTTGGTTGAGAAAGGTCCCTCCACTCTGAAAAGTTCAGAGCTGAGAGCAAAGAAAGGCTCTTCGCCTGGGGTCCTCTGACCCAGCTGCCTGAGACTCTCAGTGGGCAGGCAGCGCAGAGAAGCCCGGTGGAATTCCAGCCCTCCACACATGTGGATGCTACTCAGGTTTGGGGTTGCCTGTTGCTCCAAATAAGAGGGGAAATTCACCTGTACTCAAAGGGCCTTTATAACCCCCGCCCCCATGCGTCTCCCCCACCCCAAGCACTTCCCACTCCTGGACAAGGATTTCCAGATTGGGAAGAGGCGTCCCCAGCAGTGCCCGAAGGCGTACTGATAATTCCGCAAGAGAGAAACTTTTCTGGGGTCCAGTGGGTCCCCGGCTGGGTTGCGATTCCGAGCTGGGAAGGGTCAGGCCTCCATCACTTGACCAGAAAAACGTCACCCAAAACCCCACTGCAAGTGGGCGCTGGACCCTCCAGCCCTGAGTCTGCATGCCAGCTGGAGGCGGGGTCTGGATTGGCGGCAGCCCCTGGGATAAGGGGCCAAGGGCCTGAGACTCGCGCTGCCCGACCCGAGGGGTCCTTACCGTGCAGGCCGTTGGGGATGCTTCGGTGGTGCGGTGGCGCCGACAAGTCGTCCAGGGACCTGCGCGTGGCTACTGCCTTGCCATCGGGGGCCTTGTGCGGCCCGGGGGGCAGCAGCGGGGGCGGGACGTGATGGTGGTGATCCGGGCTGCCTCCGCTACCCGCGCTCGACGTGCTGCTGCCGTCGCCCACATCGCGGGCCCCCGCGCCCGCCGCGCCGCCGGCGAGCGGCCCGCTCAGGCTGGCCTGGCTGTCGATGGAGCTGCGGGAGCCCGCACCGCCCCCGCCGCCGCCCGCGCCGCCCCCGCCCGCCGCCAGCGCCGCGCGCTCCTCGTCCAGCATCAGCACCAGCTCCTTGAGCTCCAGGTTCTCGCGCAGCAGGGCCTCCTGGCGCGCCTCGAGCTCACGCAGTTTCTGCTGCGAGCGGGCCACCTCGTGCCACACGGCGCCGGCCGCGTGGCGCCCGAAGCGCTGCCACTCGCGCGCCAGCTTGCGCCCCTTCTGCCGGTCGTCGTCGAGGAAGCAGCAGAGCTCGCGTAGCTCCTGGTTGTCGTCCTGCAGCCGCTGGTTCACGTCCTTGAGGCCGCGGATCTCCAGCAGGTGCTGCTGCAGCCGCCGGTTCACGTCGCGCATCAGGCCGCCGTGCTCCAGCATGAGGCCCACCTTCTCGCCCTCTGCGCGCCGCAGCCGCCGCGCCAGCTCCTCCTTGCTCCAGCGCAGCAGCTCCTCGTCCGGCACCTGGCTCAGCTCCTCCGACGCCGCCGCCGCCGCCGCCGCCGGGGGCTTCGCCATGGCGGGGCCGTCACCACGGCATCGCCCGCGCCCTCGCCCGGCCGGCGCTCCCCGCGCCGGGGCGGCGCTGGGCCGGTCCGCTCACGGGCAGGGGGCGGCCGGGGGCGCGTGCAGGCCGCCACGCGCCGCCTCGGGCGCCCTCACGCAGCGTCCGCCCGGGGCCGCCCGTGAACCGCAGGTCTCGGGGCTCCGCGAGCTGGAACCGCTGCTGCGTCGGCGGCCGCCGTGCCGGGCGCTCTCCGGGTTCGGGCGAAGCAGGCGGAGGCCCGCCCCCGGCCCCGCTCCCGGAGCCCCGGCCGCCCCGCCCACTCCAGGCGGGGAGGGGGCGGGGCGTCTCGGCAGGCTCCGCCTTCGGGGGGAGCGAGGGGACGGGCAGAGTTGCGGCCGGCCCCCCGACGTCCCCCAGCGCCGTGCGCCCGCCCGCCCGGCGCCCTGCCAGAGGCGCATTCGAGCCGCGGTCCCGCCCTCCCACCCACCCGATTGGGCCTCTTCGGGGGTGTGTGGGAGGGGCGGGGCGCACGCGGGGGACGCCGAAGAGATGGTACAGTCCAGCCACCCGGCTTCCAACCCCCCTCCCGGCGGTTCAAGTTTCTGCGCCCGGAGGACGCGGCCTTGGCCAATCCCTGGGCTACAGGGCGCTTTTAAAATGCAGGTACGGCAGTGGGGTGGGGGACGGTGGGAAAGGTAGGGCAGGGCTTTCCTTAAAGGAGACGCACGGAAATGGACGCCGAGCCCCCTCCCAGGTCTGCGTCCCCCGCCCCCCGCCCCCACCCCAAATAAACAAATACCCGCGAACCGGAGGACAGCGCCGCTTCTCCCTCCCGGGGGCACCAGAGTCCGGCGTAGTCTGAGATACGACGAACAATGGGACTCTGACTCGGGGGTCGCTCTCCCCTGAGGCAGGGCGGCCCTTTGTCCCCTTCCTTGCCCCCGACTCTTCCGCCCCCATCTCCACTACCGTCCCCTGCCAGAGCACGCGGAGGGGCTGCGTTACCACTCCAGCCCAGGACTGTGGCTCCTCCGTCTGCGCCCCGGAGGGCCAGGGCCTCGTCAGCCTTGTCTCCGTGCACGGGCTGTATCCTCTCCCCTGTCCCAACCGGGCGAGGGCACGGGGAACTTGGGCCCCGCCCGGAGCCGCGCTCAGATCACTGCTCCCCCGCCCACCCGACCGCTAGCCCTGGGCTTCGAGGGAGAGTCAGGGATTCCCGAGGAGACCACTGGAGGGGATGGAGGAAGGTCTCCCACTGGGGCCTTAATGCCAGGGTCGGAGGCCGCCGAGCCGGCCACAGAACCCCCCTCCCACCAGCAGCGTCGCCGGGCACCCGGGGTGTTCTCCCAGCCTGTGTGTCTGTCTCGTTATCCTTGCATCCCCAAAGTGTATTTACGGCGCGCCTGCTGCTAGCTCGTCCGAGGAGGGCGTACCTCCCCGGAGACACTCAATAAGATAAAAACCCGCGCGCTCGACTGTGAGCCACCAAGGCCTGGAGCGCGCGCCCGCGCAGCAGCTGATGTCCCCATTTCCAATTGCTCAACCATTCCCTGGCCAACTGCGCACCCAGCACCTTCTCTGCAAGAGCCCTGTTCCAAACTCCCGGGGATTCCGCAGGGCAGGACAGCAGGGGTCATTGCCTTCTGCGGGGGAGAGAGCGGATGATAAACACTAGATGACCACCAGGCGGTACTAAGTGCTGTACTGGGGATTAAGACAAGCTGCTGTCAGAGAAGTGATAATCAGTTCCTTTAGATCCCCTGGTCAAGAGGACCTTTGGGAAGCTGCATCTAAGCTGAGACCTGAGCAGAAAGGACAAAATGAGGGGGGCAGAGCATTCCAGGTGAAGGAAAGAGCCAGTGCAGAGGCTCTAGGGTTGGCCTATTAGCCGCCTATTCAAAGAAGGCCAGTGGGGCTGGAATGGGAATGGGCCAGGGAAGGGGTGAGAGATGAAGTCAGTGGGGGCCGGAGACCACATGATTCTAAGGCAGCTGGGAAAGCAGCAGGGGGTTAGCACCAAGCAACCTGACCCGATTTTTAAGAGGCTCACTCTAGCACCCCGGTGAAGGGATGGGGGAGGTGCATAGAGAAGTCCAGATTCAGTACCTCATTCCCCCACCCATGTGACCCTCTCTCTAGGTCGTTTTTTCAGGAGGGGGTGGTAAGGAGAGGATGAGGGGAGGAGCAGAGCTTTGAGGGTGAAGACCCAAAGGAACTCGGGGTTCCCAGGACTTGGCCAAGGTGAGCCACTGTTCTCCATGGACACCCACGTAAGTCCCGGTTTGGAGAGGATTTCAGCTCACACCTGGGAGGCTGCAAGCCTGTCTTGTTAGCCCAGGAAGCCGGATCAAACAGCTCCCTGAAGGCTGTGCACAGAGCGACTTTCTGGGAGAGGTGAGAAGAGGATGCGTGGACTCACTAGCTAGGTGGTGGAGAGGGCTGGCCTGGCACTCAGGGGACCGCCCTTCCCATTGGTCCAAGGCCCTAGGGCTTCCCACGACCTTTGACCTTTATCGAAGCCCCGTGCTTCTCCAGGGCCAGCGGCTCCCGCTGAACTTTCCAAGAGAAAAACAAACCCTGCATCTAGATAGGGTTTGTTTGCAGCATCCACAGACTGTAGGACTGAGAGTCCCCCAACCGGGACCCACGAAAGTGCCCCTAACTTCCCCCCTGGTGCAGCAAAGACAGAGCACTAGAGATGATGCTGCCTGGTGGCCTGAGGGAGACCATGTGGCTACAGGCTTGGGCAGAACATAATGGGACGGCAGAAGGCTGAGAGGACAAAGCTAAGACAGGGTCCTGGAGCAAGAGGCACCAGCCAAGCCAGAGCCCCCTCTCTAAGGGCTGATGTCCCTCAGGGTCCGGCAAAAGGTATCAAGCTCCCTAGAACATTCTCAGGCCAACAGACCTCGTGCCCCAAGCCATGAGCTCAGAAATGTCACGTATCTTGGTTTCTAGCTTCCCGGTCATGACGAGCTAAGCTTTGTCATGAAAACTGTAAAATCAGATCATGACTTTCTAGCACAGTAATTCTCTAGATACCCAGTAAAAGTAGTTGGGGTTTTTTCAAATAATAAAGATGTACCCCCAACTCTCCAGTTTTTTTTCCCTTCAGAATCTCCGAGTGAGTGTCCATTTAAAAGCACACAAATGTTTTGGATAGCCGGGTGGGGACCCAATGGATGGACAAACTGTTTTAAAACACGGGGTCCATGACCCTGGGAACTGATAGTAAGACCACACAGCAGCCTGGCTCCCCACTGGGGAGGGAGTGCAGAGCCCAGAGAAGATACCATTTGATGTTTACAGGGTGAATGCATGACCCATCAGCACCTGACTGATTGAATCTGAGCCCCTCATTTTGAAGGTGAGGCAACTGTAGCCCCAGAAGGGAAATGACTTGCCCAAAGTCACTTCTGTTCATTGGTTTACTGAACACGCAAATGTATCATAATTCAGTAAGTATGTCTACATAAAAGCATATATACGCATAAGCATACATCCAGGCATATATATAAAATGCATGTGGCCGCATTGTAGTGAGTACCCCAGAGGGATGGGTAGAACATATCCTGAGGTCTGAGTTGAATCTTCTTTGTTTTTAAGGAATCTCTACTCCCAGCATGGGGGCTCAAACTCACAACCTCGAGAGCAAGAGTTGGGACCCCCTGACCGATCCAGCCCGGCACCTCCTACGTTGAATCCTGAAGAGTAAGAGTTTGTCAGATTTTGGAGGGGGAATGAGAGCGCTGGGATAGTCCAAATGGAGGGAACCACACAAGCCAAGACCCCAAAGGTAGGTGACGGTGGTCTGGGTGGGGGGTGTCAGAGTGAGGTGAGGCAAGAGAGCGGGGGTGCAGAGGGCTCTGGGAGCTGCAGGGAGAAGCGTGTGTGGCCTCCGTGGGGTGCTAGGCCCTTGTGTGACGGTCAGGACAACCGGCTAAGACAGTCATTAGCCCTTCAAGGATTTTATGCCGATCCTCTTGGCTCACTTGTTTGTCTCCACTAGGCTCACATGATCGTGTGAACTTATGGTTGATGTTCAGAGGCATGTGGACGGGCAAGGACTCTGGTATAGATAACCGGGGGAAGGTTGCCCGGTGGCTGAATGTTTCTGAAGGCCAGCACAGGGATGGCAGCTGAGTGGGCCTTGGGCCGGACTTTGGGGTTTCTTCTCTGCCTACCCTGCGGAACCCTGAAAGCAGGGAGTCATCACATAGGGCTGAAAGGCCTCCATGCCTAAGAAACCAGGGTCCATGGAAAAGTGGCCATAATTATTTTGTTTTGTTTTAAAGATTTTATTTATTTATTTGACAGAGAGAGGTCACAAGTAGGCAGAGAGGCAGGCAGAGAGAGAGGAGGAAGCAGGCTCCCCGCCAAGCACAGAGCCCGATGCGGGCCTCGATCCCAGGACCCTGAGATCATGACCTGAGCCAAAGGCAGAGGCTTTAACCCACTGAGCCACCCAGGCGCCCATAATTGTTTTTTGTTAAAAGATTATTAGTGGAGAGACCTGGGTGGCTCTGTGAGTTAAAGCCTCTGCCTTCAGCTCAGAGTCCTGGGATCAAGCCTCACATTGGGCTATCTGCTCAGCAGGGAGCCTGCTTCCCCCTACCTCTCTGCTTGCCTCTCTGCCTACCTGTGATCTATCTCTCTGTCAAATAAATAAATGAAATCTTAAAAAAAAAAAAAAGATTATTTGTGTGTTTTTATTTTCTTAAAGATTTTATTTATTTATTTGACAGAAACACAGCTAAAGAGGGAACACAAACAGTGGGAGTGAGAGAGGGAGAAGCAGTCCTCCCGCTGAGGAGGGAGCCCCATGTGGGCTTGATCCCAGGACCCTGGGATCATGACCTGAGCTAAGGCAGATGCTTCACCAAGGCACCCAGGTGCCTCAAAACCATAATTATTATTAATAAAGTGACTGAGCACTTTCCATGTACCAGCATTGCTAGGGTTTTGTACGGTTTTGCATGGATTATCTGATTGAGACCTAACTGCAGCCCCATTAGGTGGGAGCCCTTGATCCCCTTTTACAAAAGGAGAAACTGAGGCTCACAAAGGTTAAGTCACTTGTCCAGGGTCACATAGCTCACAAGTCAATGAGCTGGGGTTTGAACCCAAGACCACCTTGAGCCCAAGAGGACCCACACACTTACTGCATCTTCTAAGAGAAGAGAGTGGACCGGACACTTCGGGCATACTCTCACTGTGGCTGTGGTCCTACCACTCTGGCGGCCAGGCCCACTGGTCACACACACCACCCCTCACACCGCTTCCTCCTGCTGCAGGCCTTCCATGTTTTAACCAAGCCACAGAGACTCCCCAAGCCTCCCAGCGATTCCTGCTGTCAGATCGCTGCAGGTGGTGAGCATCATGTCCTAGCTCCTCCATTGCTGACTTGCTGGGTGATCTCAGGCCACTCCTTTCATCACCTCTCCAAGCCAGTTTTCTCATCCGAGCCCTTCCCCACAGGGCCAGTGTCAAGTACCTAGCAGAGCTTCTGCAAATCCCTGGAAAGGTGAACTATGCCCCAGCTCCCCACCTGCCCTTCCTGTCCTCTGGACCAGCACAGTCTTCTAATAAGGACACTTGTACCCATTTTCCAGAGGCCAACACTGAGATGCGATAAAACAAGGGATGTCCAGGAACCTTGAGCTTGCCCTTGGCAAACTGGACTACAAAGGATGTCAGCCCCTGGGCTGCCACCAGCTTCCTTGGAGGATGGGAGCAGCCCAGAAAAGGGGGAAACTCAAGAACATAAGAGTTTAGTGTCTCAGCTCCCACCCTTACAGATGAGGAAACTGCACAGAAATTGGGACCACCAGGCAGATAGTGCTTGGATATTGGTCCCTGGAGGGCAGCTGTTCGAGGTCTGCGGGAGGTGGGCTCAGTCACTCACACCGTTGACCAGCGTGCCCCCAGGGAGCAGGAAGTCTGCCGTGCAAAGAACCCCTGCCTAGAAGCGCTGACATCTCAGTGGTATAGGTGGAGCAGAAGCCCAGAGACCTCATGTGCAGGCAAAAACCTGGAGCTTAACCCTGGGGAGGGCCCTGGGAAGCAGAGAAGGCCTAGGGCAGAGACCTGGCCAGACTTGTTTGATAGAGAGTGTGGGACAGGTGTGTGGGGAAGCACAGATGAGAGAGGGTCAGCTGAGGCTGGGAGGCTGGAAAACCAGGCCAGCCGGAGACAGGGCACACGCATCCCCTTCAGTTCCTAGGGTAGAGGGTCCCATTAGGGACTAACTGGCAGGTGTCTATATCTGTCCTCCTTTCTTCTCAGCTAGAGCCCCTGAAATTCCCCCCTCTCCGTTCAGCTGCTGGCATCCCCTCATGCCATCACCTGAGGAGCAAGGCAGGAAGGAGGCTCAACCACAAGGGAAACTGAGTCAGGAAGCTCTTTGCAGGACTACCTCTTACCTTAACACACTTAAGAACATTATTCTTGGGGCTCCTGGGGGGCTCCGTCAGTTAAGCGGCTGCCTTCAGCTCAGGTCATGTTCCTAGGTTCCTGAGATTAAGCCTCGAAACAGGCTCCTCATTCAGGAGGGAGTCTGCTTCTCCCTCTCCCTCTGCACCTCTGCTTATGCTCTCTCTCTCTCTGTCTCAAATAAATAAAATACTGGGAAAAACTCACACATCAGTCTTATCAGGAACTATTTTAGGGGCACCTCACTGGCGCAGTCAGTGCAACTCTTGACCTCAGGGTTGTGAGTTCGAGCCCATGCTGGGTGTAGAGATTACTTAAAAATAAAAGCTTTAAAAAAATAAATGAGAATCTTTAAAAATAAAAACTTGAAAGTTAAAAAGAAAAGGAACTGTGTTATATTATAACAAACAGAGACACAGCAGGGGCCTGGCAGCCGCTGCCACTTCGGAAGGTCCCCGGGGTTCCTCCTGGTCACATGCATCAGCCCACCTGACCCCATTCTGATTCTGAATGTCGCAGTAATTATCCCGTCAGCATCCTGTATTTTCCCCTTATAATAGACCGCTTGATGTTCATGCTTTTGAACCTTATTTAAAACTGTTTTGTGCTTCCTGTGTCTTTGGCAACTTGCTTCTCTCCCTCATTATTTCGCTGGTACATGGAAGCTATAGTTCGGTCACTTGCTTCGCTGTGTAGCAAGGTGGTTGACGCCTTGGGCTTTATGTCCGGTGTGGGGACAGAGAAGGGCTGTCTTGTGCATTCTAGAAGGTTCACCTGCCTCCCTGGCCTTTACCCATTGGATGCAAGAGGCAGCCCCGCCCCTAGTTGCAAGAGCTAAAGTGATCTCCAGATCTTTCCAAATGGCTCCCGAGGGGAGCCCAACTACCCCCAGCTGGGAATCTCTTCTAATACCCATTGCATGCATATGTCACTTTTACTTTTCTCGTGAAGGACATTTGTTTCTGGTGTTTTGTTATAAAGACCAATGCCACCATAGACATTGTGCTACAGTCCTGATGTTCATGAGCTTGAACTTGGTTTGAGTCTAGACCAAGACACAGAGTGGCCAGGTCCTAGGGCACACGGCTTCCCTTCAAATGGATAAGGCCAAACTGCTTCCCACCCCAGCCAGCAGGGTACAGAATGTTGTCACCCTGGTGGGCAAACCTTCGCGTGCGTTCCACGCCTGCTGTGCCTCCCTCAGGCTGTCAGGGCCCAAGAGAAGCGCAGGCCGATTTCATACTCTAGGTGCCCACTACATTAGGAAACAAAACAAAACAAACAAAAAACAACAGAAGAGGAAACACTATAGCAGATTTAAACACTTGTAACCTACTTGAAATGTTTATATTTATGGAATTGATGCGGGTACAATGCAACATCTTAGGATAATTAGAGGGTTTCCTGCAGGGGATAAGCTCCAGGTCCCAGACACCGGGTTTCTGAGCCCAGCTGTGTAGCCCTGTGACTGTCACCCCCATTCTGGGAAGAGCAAAGCCCAGGCTGGGTGGTTTCTGCCTGCCTCCCCCAACTGTACGCTCACTCCTTGAGGACAAACCTGGCTGTTCTCCGAGACGCCCTGGGCACGGCCCCAGAGCTGTTGTCTGGGTGTCTATAGGCCTGCCGTCTGCATCAGAGAGCTCTGGGCCACCCCTGCCCGCCCCCCAAGTTCCCTGCATGCCGTCTGCATCAGAGAGCTCTGGGCCACCCCTGCCTGCCCCCCAAGTTCCCTGCAAGCAGCCATGCTCCCCACTGCAGAGATCAGGGACCAATCTCCCCTGGCGCCTGGATGTTTCATGCGCTGAGTGTGGGATCAAAGTCAGCAAAGACCAGGAATGAGCATCTTGAGACTGAAAAACTAACAGAAGAGCTGTACCCTCTCTCAAGAAGAGGCTCGGCCCAGCTAAGACCCAACACCAGGACCCACATTTGCCATGGAGAATCGCCGTCTTAGCATCCTGCACATTCAGATGTGCACCCTTATGAGCACATCAGGGTCCTAATGAGGCAGCTGGTCAGGCTCTGTAGACAAGGCCAGTGGGTCAGCCCCATGGTTCTTGGTCCTGGACACTTGTTAATCACATGAATGCTAGGTAAAATGCAGGTGCTCAGACCCTCCCACACACACCAATTCAATCAGAATATCTAGGGAAGGCAAGCCTGGTGCGCAGGGCTGTGGAGACCTGGGCTGGATGGAGGTCTTGTTCATTGGCCTCCGCTGCACCAGGAGACAGCCCTACTTCTGGGCCTGGGGAGGGGCAATAACCCCCCAAGTGTCTGGATTTAGAGATAGTTATCATCTAAGATCATCCAAATTGCCCACATAATCCTCAAATGTGCTGCCTGGGATAGGGAACGGGGCCAGGGATTGTGGAGTCTCTGCAGTGCTCACTTAACACCCCCTGCTCTTTGTCCCAGATCTAATGGGAGGGAACGGAGGGAAGGAGAGTAGTACAGGTATAAAACCAAACAGTTATCTGGGACTGGGGAGGCCGGCATAGAATTAGGAGAAAAAATGGCCATACTGGACAATCCTTATAAAATTTCAGAACACCAAGATTGAGAAGATTTTAAAAGCATCCAGAAAGAAAGACCGAGAGAGGAGACCACATACAAAAGATCAGGAATCATAATAACACTAACAGTCTCAAGGCAACTCCAGGAGCTGGAAGACAATGGAGCACTGCCTTCAGTGTTCAGAAGGAAAATACTTCACCACCTAAGCCATCACGTGTGGGGGTAGGGTAAGACATTTTCAGATTTTAAAAGAAAAGGGACACCTGTCTTCAGTCAGGCTTCTGCCTTTAGCTCAGGTCACGTTCCTGGGGTCCTGGGATTAAGCCCCTCGTTGGACTCCCGGGTCAGCACAGAGTCTGCTTCTCCCTCTCCCTCTGTCCCGCTCATGCTCTTTCTCTCTCTTTCTCTCTCTTGCTCACTCACTCTCAAATAAATAAATAAAATATTAAGAAAAAAAAGAAAGAAAAGACAAAAATTTCCAGACAACCCTTCTCTAAAATTAGGAATGAAACCAAGAAATAAGAATCCAACCAAAGAAATGAAATTCAGGAAATAGGAAATCCCAAAGCAATGGTGCAGGAGAAGCCGGAGGGGCGGGGGGTGTTGGAGCCAGGAGCAGTCAGTGCAGAGTGGGACAGGAAGAGGGGACTCCAGGAGGAGCTGGCCCAGCAAGGGAACACAAGTCCGGGGTTCCCCCGGGGGCTTGGCTATCTTACAAGGAATATTAGAGCGCTGCCACAGCTTGGTAGTTGTATTGGTGATAAGCACCAAAGTAAACCAAGCAAGTCAAACAAGGAGGTAATTATTAATCCCCTGGGAAACCCAGAAGTCCTACAAGGAAAGAAACGCAGTCGTAGGACATATGGTGGCTCCATCGGCCATAATGTTTGTAGACGTAGTATATTACAGAGACAATATTGATTAACCAAAAATTGTGATATAGCTGTCCTTGGAGGACAGGGGAGGGGACAGCAGGTGCCTACATTGACTAAACCCTCCTGATGCTTAAGAGAAAGGCCGCACTAACACCTGTACTGGAAAAGCTGTGAAGAGCCGTGTGTGTCGTTTGCAAATACGCAGATAAGTCACAGAAGAATCTAGATGCCTCCAGAAAGCATAAATCAGGGGTGGAGACAGGATGCAGGGGACTAGGTTACTTTGGTTTTTTCCTTTAAAGCCTCATGATTTTATTTGATTTTTGAAACTCTGCGTGTATGTTTTTAAATGAATAAAATATTTTAAAAGCCCGGCACTAGACTTCTCATTAGGAACTCTGAAAGCTAGAAGGCCCCAGAGCAATCAGTTGCCTTAAAAGTCTGAGGGAAAAGGATTTCCTGCCTGGATTCTATGCCTACGGAGAGAATCAGCCAAGTATGAGACTGGAATATAAACTTTTTCAGATATGCAAGGTTGCAAAAAAGAAAAAAAAGAGAAAAAAGTAACTGCTGTGCACCTTCCAGGAAGCCTTAGGAGCACATGCCCTTGTAGGCTCTGAGAGCAGAGCTGGAACAAGAGAGCATCCTGGGTGCGGGGGTGGGGAGGTGTTCCCAAGGCAGACTGGGCTCTGGCCCCCAGCTCTCCGGAGGCCCCAGAGCAGAGAAAGGAGCCCTCAGCCTGGATGGGCCCTTGGCAAAGACCAGATAAGATAGCCGCATGCCTGAGCGTTTAACACCACTGTCTCGAGGAGCATGGTGAATCAGCTGGAAAAATTAAGAAGACACATTTAAATACCTTACAAGTTTGTTGTTGTTGTTGTTGTTGTTTTATTATTTTTTTAATGCGTTAACTCCAGCGCACACACCAACAAACCTAGAAGAAAAAGAACTGTTGGGGCGCCTGGGTGGCTCAGTTGGTTAAGCGACTGCCTTCGGCTCAGGTCATGATCCCGGAGACCTGGGATCGGGTCCCACATCGGGCTCCCTGCTCGGCGGGAAGCCTGCTTCTCCCTCTCTCACTCCCTCTGCTTGTGTTCCCTCTCTAGCTGTGTTTCTCTCTGTCAGATAAATGAATAAAATCTTAAAAAAGAAAGAAAGAAAGAAAGAGAGAGAGAGAGAGAGAGAGAGAGAGAGAAAGAAAGAAAGAAAGAAAGAAAGAAAGAAAGAAAGAAAGAAGAAAGACGGGCTAGGGAGACGTTTCATTTCCTTGAATATTTTGATATCATTTATTTTTTTAACCTAAGTTCATGCATTATTTTGTTTACAATATAAATACAATTTCTCTAAATAATCATGAAAACATACCTCAGAGCAGTGGCATGTGGACCAAGGGAGGGGGACCGGCAGGAGAGCTCCCTGATGGGAGCCCCCAGACCTGCCTGCTGGAGGGCCCCTGCCCAGCCCCATGTGACCCAGGTGCTGTCCAGTTCACAAAGCCAATTTCTCCTCCTGTCCTCCCAGAAGCCTGCTAGGCAGGCAGGAGTCATCGTGCCCATTTGACCCCCAGAAGCTGAGGTTCAGGTGTGCATTTGGGGGTCCATAGTGGGTCCCTCCCATGGCAGGTGCACCCTCCTATGAAGGCAGGAAGATAACCTGCCCAAGAGCCAGGGGGAGGTGGCACCAAGGAATTTCGGAGACAGAGTCACTCCTCATGGTCCAGGGGCTCTCAGGCAGGGGGAGTGTGGGGGAGACCCCCACAGAAACATTCCCACAGCTCCGGGGCATTGGGTGTCCTCGAACCAGCCTCTGTGCCTGGTGGAGGGTGCAGATGAAATTCTTTGGCAGTCATAGGACAGAGAGGGAGGGACACTGGGCCCCAGGAAAGGGAGGGAGGAGAAGGAGGGGAAGAGGAAGACACAGGCTGTGTGAGTGGTGACAGAAGCTGCCAGAGCCCAGCCCGACTGGAGCCACTGCTGACCTTGTCACAACCGCAGGGAAGGCCCCCAGCCCAGGGAAGGGTGCTGAGCTAGGCCCATTTCACAGATACAACCACCAAGGCTTAATGAGGCTTAAACAGGTGTGATCCCCGAAGCCAAGATTTGAGCCAGGAGCAGGGTTTCTCACACCACTTGGTGATAAGAATCACGTAGGAGGCTTGTCAGCCAGATTCCTGGAGATTCTCCAGATTCTGGAAATTCCGACCCACCACCTCTGGGGGAATCCTGGGAGGGGTCCCTTTAAGGAGTGTCCGGATGGGGGTGGGGGAGGGGTGGAGATGCAGGCCCGGGGATGGGGTGGGAGCTTCAGGAATCGCAAGGGAGCTGATTCAGAGCCTCCAAGCCTCCCTGCCCAACTCTCCCTGTTTCATCACCCTGTGACATTTTGGCTGAGGTGCTTGGCGCTTCCCCCCCCTCCGCTGGACACAGAGGTTATTTCCGGGGCTAGGCCATTATAAATAAGTCCTGTGTGGGACATGTTTGTGCGCAGCGTGGTTTTCCTGTTGGATTGTTTCCTTGGGATAAGTTCCCAGAAGTGGGATTCCTGAGTGGACACATGGCCATCTTCCCGCTCCTGAGCCCCAGCGCTAACCGAGCCCGCCCAGGATGGGGATCCCGCCTTTCAGTGGTCTCAAGGAGGGGCTGCCGGCAAGTCCCACCTGGCGCTTCCAGGGGAAAAGGACAGATCTGACCCTTTCCTGGAAGAGCTGGAGAGATGTGGGGCCCAGGGGACTCAGTGCCCGTCTTTCTGCCGTGGGGGTCACCGCCGGGGGGGGGGGGGGGGAAGGGT
>PITA01000906.1:33379-165165 GCA_004023965.1 Spilogale gracilis
AGGCAGGGGGATGGTGGGGCCACAGCATATCAGCAAATGTGCCCCCAAGTTCACATGAGACCCCTGGAGACTCAGAAGAACGGGGAGACCTGGGGGGGTCCTACCGGCCCAAGGGTGGGGGGGGGGGTGGGGGCGGTCTCTGGGGGGAGGATGATCCCCATTCCCGTGGCCCCATCAGGACGTGAGGGCTAGCACTTGTGCCCGGCAGCTCCCCATGCAGTCATGCCCGTGTGAGGTTGGCAGGAGGTGGCCTGGGCAGAGACCCTAGCAAGCCACACTCTTCGGTAAACACTAGTTCTGTCTTCTGCTTTTATTTTTTCTTTTTCCAGGTTTACACTTAAAAATAGAGGTTCTGAGAGACGAGCAGACTGGCAAGCAGGTTGGTCTTCAGGGACGGTGTGAGCTGCCTTTCAGGGATCTGTGACCTCTGCAGAAGGTGGCCGGTGCCTATAGCGACCTTGTAGACAGCAGTTAGAGAGAGTGCCCTGGTGAGAGTGGCCCGATCCCAAACACTGGATTGGCGGGAAAGAAGCAAGTCACAAAAGGAAAAGTGCTGCAAGAGATCATTTATACAAAGTTTAAGAACATGGCAGGTGACCTGTGTTCTTCGTGGTACCCGTGTTTCCCACCTTCAGGAGAACCTTCCCTGTGGGCAGAGAGGACAGGCATGAGGCTGGTGCGAGGGCACAGGACCTGGTCTGTAATTGCTTCCACTTACTGAGCGCATACTCCATGCCATGCTCTCTTCTGACAGCCTCGCCCATCATCCACACTTAACAGATGAGTAAACCGAGGCACAGAGGGGTTAGTGGCCTGTGCAAGGTCACGGTTGGCTTGAGCCTGGTGCTCCTGGTTCCTAACCCACACTGTTCCTCACGTCTTAAAATGACTGAAGACCTCGGGAGCAGACACCATCAAACAGTGACTTTGGCGAAGTCCAGTTGTGTGTTTTGGGGTGTTCTTTCCTCTCCTTTATAATTTTCTGTAGGGGTGAAGTGTTTACAAACGCCCTTGGGCTCTGGTCTGGGGCCTCTGCTGGCCGCAGGTCTGGTCCAGCCATAATCCTCATCACGCAGGCTAGTCCATCCAGCTGCCAGAGCGGCAATGACCAACTCGTTTCCAGTGCTCACAAGACGACTCCTAGCATAGTCTTTTGCTGTTGCTGATGGCCACAGGAGGCCTGGGACCTGAGAGAAAGGGTTACCCAACACCTGGGTTTGAGACATTTGAGAGTGGTAGGGAGGGCAGCTAGCCCCGTGGATGAACAGGCTGCTCATGGCCTTCCTGTCATTTGGAGAAGGAAATAATGACCATATGATTAACAGATGTCTGGTCTCTGGGAGCCGATGGCATGGCTGCCCTGATGGACCCAGTCCGGGCAGACGTGGGTGTCCCGCTGGCCTGTGTGTCCTGGTTTGGGCAGCCAGCAGTGTCCACTGGGTTTCTGGTAATGTGGGCAAAACTCCTGGGTCCTCATGCCACCCTCAGGACTAAAGGGCTGGGACTCGGACTCGCCAGCTGTGACCAGGTCTCACTCGAGAGGTAGGGAAACTAGGGCTGAGGGTGGAGGCCGGTCCTGCATGGGGTCGCCAGGGCAGTCCACAGCAGGGATGACTGTCCCCTTCATGCCACGCTAGGTGTGGATGGACAGCAAAGGGCCCTGACTGGGGCCGGCATGAAGCCTCTATCTGGGGACGAAATCCAGAGGTTTTTCTCAGCCACGGGGCTGGCTTCCGTGGCTGTTTCCATGGGACTTGAGAACACACAGGCTCAAAGGACCAGCTTTGTCCCTGCTCCCGGGTGGTGTCCTCTCCCTGTGCCCCCATAAACATCCTTGACTCCCAGAAGCCACTGTGTGAAATTGTCCAGAGCATTTGACCCAAGGCTGCAGCTGGAGCTCAAGCCTCATGGAAACAGCAAAGTCTGAGCATTCATTCATTCATTCATTCACTTGCTCACTCATTCCTTCATTCCATTCAAGTGCTGATCAGTCCATACAAATAACAGAATGCCAAGCATGAGTCAGAGGCTGTTGAACTGCTGGGACACCTGCCCTCAAGGAGGTGAGTCTAGTAGGGACTAGAGGATCCAGCCAGCTCTTTCTTTTTTCTTTTTTTTTTTTTTTAAAGATTTTATTTATTTGAGAGAGAGCGCTTGAGGGGTGGTGGAGGAGGGCCAAGAGAGAGGGAGAAACAGACTCTCTGCAGGACATTGAGTCCAACTGGGGGCTCGATCCCAGGACCCTGAGATCATGACCTGAGCCGAAGGCAGAGGCTTAACCAACTGAGCCACCCAGGCGCCCCTAGAACCCAGCTCTAACACTAACATTTGCTTTGTCTGAAACTAACATAGCTACTTGGGTTTCTTTTGATTAATGATAGTGTGTAGTATCTTCCTCCACCGCTTTATTTGCAACCTTTCTGAGTCTCTACATTTACATTGGGTTTCTTGTACATAACCTATAGCTGGACCTCATTTTTTTGTTTGCTTTTTTAGATTTAATTATTTATTTTGAGGGAGAGAGCGAGACAGAGCATGAGTGGGAGGAGTGGTAAAGGGGGAGAGAATTTTCAGCAGACTCCCTGCTAAGCAGGAAACGGGATTCAGGACTTGATCTGAGGACCCTGAAATCATGACCTGAGCTGAAGTCAGACCCTTAATGACCAAGCCACCCAGGGGAGCCTGGACCTCATTTTTTATCCACTTTGACAACCTATGAACTTTCACTGGTTTATTTTAATCATTCACGTTTCAAGTGATTAATATTTTAAAACTTAGTATCTACCATTCCAAACTGCTTTCTATTGATTACACGTGCTCTTGGTTTTCCCCTTTTTCTCTGACTTCCCTGATTATAACTGAACACTTACGACTATGATTTTATTTTACTTCCTTTTGAAGAGTATCAGTTATGCTTTCTTTTAAAATGACTTTAGCTGGGCGCCTGGGTGGCTCAGAAAGCCTCTGCCTTTGGCTCAGGTCATGATCTCAGGGTCCTGGGATCAAGTCCCACATCGGGCTCTCTGCTCAGCGGAGAGCCTGCTTCCCTCTCTTTCTCTGCCTGCCTCTCTGCCTATTTGTGATCTCTCTCTCTGTGTCAAATAAATAAAATCTTTAAAAAAAAAAATAAATAAAATAAAATAAAATGACTTTAGCTGGGGCACCTGGGTGGCTCAGTTGGTTGAGCAACTGCCTTTGGCTCAGGTCATGATCCCGGAGACCCGGGATCGAGCCCCACATGGGGCTCCCCGCTCAGCGGGAAGCCTGCTTCTCCCTCTCTCACTCCCCCTGCTTGTGTTCCCTCTCTGGCTGTGTTTCTCTCTGTCAAATAAATAAAATCTTAAAGAAAAAAATAAAATGACTTTAGTGATTGGTCAAGAGTATGCAATTTACATTTTGTTTATGAGTTTATTTTAGAACAATTTTAGGTTTACACAACAATTCCAGCAAGAGTACAGAGGAAATATACATTTTTAATGAACCTAAGTTCACCTTCAATGAATACCGTTTTGTTCCCTGCATGATGCAAGCACCTTCTAACAAAGTATTCCTCCTTCCTCCTTCTCACCCAGCAGCCCGGCTGTCCCGCATTCACCCATCCATATCATAGCTATCTTCATCATCCCATACCTTGAGTTCTGACTTTTATCCTTTGCTTTCTCCATGAAGAATTTCTTTTAACATTTTTTTTGTAAGACAAGCCTACAGGTGATGAATTCCCTCAGCTTTTGTTTTTCTGGAAATCATTTCTCCTTCACATTAAAGGATGGTTTTGCTGAGTATAGAATTTTAGATGGATTTTTTTTTCCTTCTGCTTCTGTAAATCCTCCACTCTGTGTTTTCTTGCTTGCATGAGCGACGTGCTGTGGTTCTTTGTTCGTCTGTAAGTGAGGTGTCCCCCGCCCCCCTTCTGGCTTCTTTCAAGCTTTTCTTGTCATCAGTTCTGAATACAAGATGCCTAGGTGTTGATTTGTTTGGTGTTCATCCTGCCTTATATTTTCTTAGATTCCCAGATAAGTTGTTTGGAATTTGTCATTAACTTTCATTTTCAGTTCTTGTTACTTCAAATTTTTCTTCTGCTACATTGTCTCTTTCTTTACTTCTTGGTTTTCCAATCACGGCATGTGTTGCACCTTTTGAAATGGTCCCATAGATCTCGGATGTTCTGTTCTATCTGTCTCTTTAACATTTTTTTCCCTCTTTGTATGCTAGTTTGGGAAGTCCCTACTGACGTAGCTTCAAGCACACTGAGTCTTCCCTTGATGGTGTCTGGTCTCCTGATGATCTCATCAGAGGCGCTCTTCATTTCTGTTTTAGTGTTTGATCCCTACCATTTCTTTTAACTTTTTTTCATCAAGTTTTCATCTCCCCACTTCCACTTCCCATCTGTTTCTGCATGCTGTCAACTTTTTCCATTAGAGCCATAACATATTACTCATACTTATTTTAAATTCTCTGATGGTTCCAAATTCTGTATCTTTTTTTTTTTTTAAAGATTTTATTTACTTGACAGAGAGAAACACAGGCAGAGAGGGAACACAAGCAGGGGGAGTGAGAGAGGGAGAAGCAGGCTTCCCGCCGAGCAGGGAGCCCGATGTGGGACTCGATCCCGGGTCTCGGGGATCATGACCTGAGCCGAAGGCAGTCGCTTAACCAACTGAGCCACCCAGGTGCCCCTCCAAATTCCGTGTCTTACTTGAGTCTGCTTCTGAATGCTTCTTCTCTTCAGACTGTGTCTTTTCTTGTCATTTATCACGTTGTGTCATTTTTTTCATGAAAGCCAGATGTGTTGTACTGGTAACAGCAACTGAGGCAAATGGGCTTTTAGTATGAGGATTTATGTTGATCCGGCAGGGGTTGCATTTGGGGCTCTGTTTGCCATAGCTATAGGAGCTCTTGGGTTCACATTCCTCTGCTGGCCTTGTTTAGGTCTCCCCTGTTGCCTTTGAGACTTCCTAAGGTCCTGAGGTCCTAAGATTCCCTTAGATGGAGTTTGTGACCACTATTATTACATGGGACATGGGAGGACTGACTCCGTGGCGGTAAGGAGTCAGGGAGGAGAAATGTGCTGTAATTTTACATCCTTGGGCTGTGCCATTCACTAGTGTTTCTTAGTAAGCCTTAAAGTTAAGAGGGGGTTGGAGTTGGGGAAATGCCACTCCTAGAGTGGATAAGGCTCTGGTACAGCCTTTTCCCCTGGACAGCAGGTCTTTGATACAGAGAACACTGTGGATATGGTTCATAGGGGTAACCTGTCCTCTTGACATTTCTGGAGGTCAAATCATGAACTTGTAGCCTCTTCCTTTGGACTGTGCCTCCCCCCCAGGAGGTCTCACCTGGCACGAGTCCTTACTCAGCCCCCAGCTATTCCCCAAAATGACCATTTAAGCCATCCTAGCAATTTACAGCTTCCAAGACTTCAGCCACAGGTGAGCAGATCTAGCTGAGATTCTGTGTTTGCTTATCTCCCAGGTCCAGGGAACGCACTTGACCCTGAGACCTCTGTTCTCTGAAGGGTCAGAGAAAAGTCACCCATTTTCAGTTTGTTCAGCTTTTTTTCGTATTGGCAGGACAGGGGCCACAGCTCGAAGGCTCCTCATGTGTCAGAGTAGAAACTTGGGTTCTCATGCTCAAGCTTGCTGAGCCGGGCTGGGGGAGCTTTCCATTGTCTGGGGCCTGTGCTCCCTCATCTGTATGGTGGGACCTAGCACCCAGGCTGGTGATAGAGGGCAGAAGCAGGGGCAGGGATTGCAGGATGGAGAGCGTGGTGCCCACCCAGGAGGTGTGCAGGAGGCCCAGCAGGCCCGACCTGTCCCGGGAAACTGCTGGCCCAGGAGCCGAGAAAGGGAAGAAACCTGGAGCGGGGAGCTGCCCCATCCCCTTCCCTCCCCAACCCAGGCCTAGGTTTCACTTCTCCTTATGAGTCCTGGGCAGCACCGCCTGCTCTTACCCTGTCGCACCCCCATTTTTAAGCGAATCCGTGAGAATTCCCGGCCACTGGCTCTCTCGTGTTCCTCCGTGGCCAGTCGGAGGCGGGACTGGAACCCTGGACTCTCAGCCCCTCCTGGCCTAAATAGCGCCGGGAGGCGGGTCCAGGGTAAGCCGCGGCCCGGGCGGACCCGGGAAACCCAATCGGCACCTGGGGCCCCAGGAGGCCAGCCCACCGCCACAGTATTTAGAGAGGCTCTCGGGCCGGAGGGAGGGGCCGCTGGAACAGCGGGAACAGAGCTGGCGCCGAGTTCCGAGTTCCGCGCCGCGCCCCTCCTCCTTCAGCCCCGCCGGAGCGTCCCCCGACCAGGGATGCCCTCCCCGCGGGGCAGGTCTCCAACCTCGAGACCCCTTCCCCGTGGCCGCGGGCGCCGGGGAAGGGTGCGGGCCAGCGCGGGGCGGGCGCTCGGGGCGCGGCCGGCGGCTCCCGGGGCGCGCGGGGCCGGGACGGCCGCCCCCTGCCTCCTCCTCCACCGGCCGGGCCGGGCGGGGGCGGAGCGGGGCGGCGGCGGCGGCGGCATGGCGGGCGGGCGGGCCGGGCCCGGGGCGCTGCTGGCCCTGCTGGCGCTGCGGGCGCTCGGGGCGGCGGCGCACCCGCAGTGCCTGGACTTCAGGCCGCCCTTCCGGCCGCCGCAGCCGCTGCGCTTCTGCGCGCAGTACTCGGCCTTCGGCTGCTGCACCCCCGAGCAGGACGCGGCGCTGGCCGGCCGCTTCGGAGCCCTGGCGGCGCGCGTGGACTCCGCCGAGTGGGCCGCGTGCGCCGGCTACGCGCTCGACCTGCTGTGCCAGGTGAGCGGGCGCGCGTCGGGGCCTCGGTGTCCCCGCGGATGGGCGGCAGGGACGGCCCCGCTGGGCGGCGATGGAGGACGGGCGGCGGGCTTTGGACTCCGAGTCCCCGGGCGGGCGGGGTCATCGGCGCGGGGCGGGGGAGCCGGGCTTTGCCATTCATTCCTTTCGTGACTTGGGCCTGCTCTGGGCCTCAGTTTCCCCCTTGGGAAGCAAGAGGGGCAGACACACCGATGTCATCACTCTCTTGGAGTTTGGGGGCTCCTCTGTTCCGGGACTTCCTGAAGTCAGCCCCCCAGTGTCCCGGCCTCCTGGAGCCCCGCCCTTATGGGGGTACCAGGATGGGTACCCCAGGGGAGGTGGGAAGTGGGAGCAGCCTGGTCCTGTAGGGAGCAGGGAGCAGAGTGATGCGCTGGACTTGGGTTTGTGGAGGGGTGTAGGGGACACTGTTCCCAGTGAGGGCCCCTCCCCTGCCCTGAGAACAGGCCTCAGAGCCCCGCCCCCTTCCTGGACCCACTACGGGGTGCTCACACCCTGGGTGGGGGAGGGCGGGGATCCCCGGCCCTTCCTGCGCCCAAGAGGTTGTCCCCACCAGGCAGAGGGGCTCTCATCCTCCCAGACCACGTGAGTGACATATCCCTTTGATGTAACCTCTTTGTCCCATCTCCCCTGAGGGCAGAGCCCCTACTTCTGCCTGCACGGGACTGTGCCCTGGCTGTTCCTCTTCCTTCCGCGTGGGTCCCGTGGGTCTGATTGCCAAGTGACTGACCAGAATCCCTGGGGAAATGGAGTCAGGGCCAGAAAGCTCTTAGGCCCTGGTCCACCGTTCAGGCAGTGGGAACCTGGGTGGAAGGGTCCTGCAGGCCACCCTAGCTGACCCCCTTCAGCCAGCCACGGGAGGGCCAGGAGGACTGGCTTGGAGTCAGACTTACTGGGTTGATCCTGGCCCTGCCACTTTCTGGCGCTGTGGCCCTGGGCGGGTCACCACTGCACATCATCGTACCATCTTTAAAGTGGGGGCACTCCTGGCCATCCCTCAGAGTTGCCACACAGACTAAAGGGCACATATTCAGGGCTTAGTGGATGATTCTGGTGGATTTCTCTAGTGCCTCCTCTTCAACCCTACTGGCTTCTTGGCCCTAGACAGGGACGCAGTGGAGCCCAGAGGCCGAGTCAGGGAAAGCCCAGAGAGGCAGGGACTTGCTCAGCAGTCACAAAGCTCAGTCATGGCCATGGTGGGCACTTGGATGACACTCGGTGCCAGTGTGAATGGGCCACCTAGGTCAGAAATAAGAGGGTCTGGAGAGGATGAGGAAGGGGGCCCTGGGGAGCACCAGAATGCAAAGCCCCTGTGCTGGGCATCTGAGGGGAGCCAGAATGGTTTGGCCAATCATCTGCTTTCCGCACTAGCTGGGGGTGCCTTGGAACCTGGTCTTTCCCACCTGTGGTCATATAGCTCAGTTCATGTGTCCACTCCACATTTGTTAATTGAGCACCTACTATGTGCCAGGCTCAGCAGGACAAATCAGGTGGGCAGATCCTAGGAGGAGGAAGGGAAGGGTCAGTGCTGCAACCCCTCCCTGGCAGGAGGCTCCCCTCTTTCCTTGGGAATCTTCCCAGCATGGCTTGGCCTTGAGCAACCACTGGTGGCAGGGCCACTAGCGCTCTACCCCAGGCGTCTCTGAGACTGACCTCATGTCTGGAGTGAACTTGGACAGGAGGGGAGGTTGGATCACAGTTTCTCTGGCAGGGCCTCAAGGGAGGGCAGGAGAGTGCTGGAGGGAGGGCCACGCTGTCTATGAGCCAAGGCCGTGTCTGGATCCATCACCTCTTGATTTCCACCCTGGGAGGTGGCCATGGGGCCTTATTTACAAGGTTCCGTCCGTGACAGCATTCAAGTATTCACATCTGCTGTAGGGGGACAGGATCCCATGAAAACAGGCTCACTCCCACAGTCCCCTCCAGAACCTGTCCCATTGGGCCCCCACAACTCCTCCAGTGGCCAGGATGGCTCCTTAGCTGGAGGGCGACTGTCCCTCCTGGCCCCTTCAGACTCCTTCCGAGGGCTTCGCCCTCATCCATCCAATGCCTGTGTCATCAAGAGGAGAAAAGGCAGCTTGTGACACATGGCCCCCAGGTTCCTAGTGTCCACACCACGACCTTCCTGATAACTGAGCTCGCCTCTCTGCATGACCACAAGTCGTCAGAGTCTGGTTTCTGGTGGAAATCTACATGGGACATGCTCTGCAGGCACGTGCACCAGACCAACATTTCCTCAGAGCCTGTTAGGAGCTGGCCCTGTGCGGGGTCCTGGGCCCAGAGGCTGTTGGCAAGTCACAAGCCCGGCCTCAAAGTCCCCTTGTTCAAGTCCGGAGACAGACACACCGATCTTACCAGAATGCACAAAAGCCTTCTCAAGGGTGACCGAACACTGTGGGGCGTGGGGACAAAGGCTGCACTTTCCCTGGGAAAGTCAGGGAAGGCCTCCTGGAAGAGGAGACATTGAGTTACATCTTGGAAGTTTATTCTGTTTGAGCACTTATTGAACAACAGAATGCATCATCTCATTCATTCCTCCCATCAACTATGAGGTTGGAGCTCCTTTTCCGTTTTATAGATGACGACAACACAGGCACAGAGAGGTTAAGGAACTTGCCCAAGGTCACACAGGGATGGGTTAACTCAGTCTGCAGTGCACTCTAACTCCAAAGCCCTTCCTTTCATGACTTTGTCAGGTTGCCTGTTTTCTTGAAGCCCCACAGGGTGCTGGGTCCCCTGCCCTGGAGGATCCCATAGTCTGTGGCACAGACAGACATGCAAAGAGGTAATCGAGTCCTAGCCAGGCAGACCAGCTGAGCCATCTCTGGCAATGGGGAAGTGACAGCACAAGTGGAAAGCTCACCCCACAAGCTACAGTTGCATTTTGATCATGTTGTGTCTGAGATACAGACAAGAGGGCTGCGAGAGCACCCACGAGGGCCAGGGGCGGGAGTCAGGGCCTTGGTTGGATGGATGAGTCAGAGAAGGCCTCTCTGTTAGGGCTGGCGTCATGAATAGGAGTTTGCCAGCTGTGGAAATGGGAGAAGAGGAAATACCCTCCCAAGAGAACATTGTGTACAAAGATCCAGCCTTCCTAAGGAATAGGTGGTGGACATTAGAATCAACTAATCAATCTTTGGGACTCAGGGCCATGAGTCACAGATGTCAGCAAGTCCATGGTGGCCATTTCTGGGCAGCAGGCTGTTCCTGCACTGAAGGGCCCAGGCGACTGAGCAGTGTGATGTGATACTAGATGGGTTTTTCTTGGGTTTTCTCCTGCCTCCTCCTCGGACTGTGTGAGGCTAGTTGCTGACCATCCTTGCCAGTAGCGATCCCTACGCTCCCCTGCCCTGTCCTGCTGTTAGATGACTCCGGTCTGAGGACCAGGCTTGTGTTGTGTGTGTGTGTAAGGGCACATAGGCCACGAGCAAGGGCTTGGGAGGGGTGGGCGGCGGGACGTGGATTGTGGGTTCACTGGAGCAGCTGGCGAGGCCCTGGTCCACGGTCTGCCCTAGTGCCCAGAGCTGTTATTACTGTTATGACTATTTTTCCAGCTGGTTATGGTGATTATTCAAGGACCAACAGAATGCTGTGTTCGAAGGAAGGGCATGCCTGCCAAGGGAACAGTGTGTGCTAAGGCTCAGAGGTGAAGCTGGTGGGGAGAGTCAGGAAAGAGAAGGTGGGCAGCAGGTGGGAGCTGATGGCAGAGATGTGGGCAGAGCTGGATCAGCGGTGCTGTTACCTGTGTTGGCTCTCGGGCTGGAGGGGAGAGTGATCTGGGGGGATCCTCTCAGTACTCAGGGGATGGGGGTGGGAGGCGGGAAGCTGGGGAGAGGTCTGGTCAGGTTTGTCACCTCTGCCTGGGTTCCCAGAAAGCAGAATCTGGGGCAAAGCTTGTGAGTTATTTCCTTCTCTGGGTGAGGACCCAGAAACACGAGTGATGGGGCCACGGGAGAGCTGGGCCAAGGATGCAGTTCTGGGACCGTGGCTGGGAGTGTGGTTCCAAGAAGCCATCCCAACTGTGAATCAGGATCTTCTGCTGGGCAGGACAGAGGGCAGAACACTTACTCCGGGCGCCTGGGCGGCTCAATGGGTTAAAGCCTCTGCCTTCAGCTCAGGTCATGATCTCAGGGTCCTGGGATCGAGGCCCGCATGGGGCTCTCTGCTCAGCAAGGAGCCTGCTTCCTCCCCTCTCTCTGCCTGCCTCTCTGCCTGCTTGTGATCTCTCTCTCTTTCTCTCTCAAACAAATAAATAAAATCATTAAAAAAAAAAAAAAAACACTTAATCCATCAGCTCCCTCCACCCAGGTCTCAACGTTTTGCCCCAGGAGGCATGAACTGCTCCACATTCCAGATTGTGTCCGGATGCGTACAGAGTGGGGTCCCCAGTGTCTTATCAGTGGAGGAACCCTCAGGGGCAGGCCAGGGAGGCTGAGGGCGGCTACTCCATCTGCCCCCAGAGGAGAGGACGGCACAGGACCCCATCCGAGGTATCCGAGCAGTGGAGGAAGAAGGGGCCGGGGAGGGGTGTTACCAAGTTGCCTGTGCATACGAGCCAGCCTCCACAGTGCTGGGGGGAGCAGGGTCGACCCCAGACCAAAGCCCAACTCCTCCAGACCCAATGGTACTGAATGACCCTAGGGGGACTTGTGCCTAGTCTCCCCATCTGTAGCACTCTTGCCTTCATAGGTCTCTGTAAAGATTGAGTGACGGAGGTGGGAACACCATTCACTGTTAAGGGCAGATCGGGTAAGTCAGTACCCAGCACACTTCCTAAGCATTCACTCTGGCCCTACTATGTGCTAGGCGCTGTCTTAGGTTCCGGGACACACAGTGACCAGATAGGCAAAACTCCAGTCCTCGCAGGATTTAAGTTCCAAGGAAGATAGATAATGCAGACGCGTTAATTTTTATAATGATACTGGATCATGGTAAGGTTTTTGGTTTGGAGTTTCTGGGGGGAGGTGCTTTTTTTAAGTAGAGTCAGAGGCTAGGAGGTGGAGGGGGAGTGGCTTTGGGGTCTCTGAGGAGCTGTCCCTTGAGTGGGGAGCTAAGTAAAACAAAGGAGTAAGTCATGCTGATATAGGGCAGAGGCGTCGTGTATAAAAAACTGCCTCAGACCCTTTCTGGCACACAGTAGGTGCTCAAGGGGCACGGCACCCCTGGGAGTAATAGCTGTTTGTGCTAATAGAGGCATTAAGGCAAGAGGGAGAAGGTGAGATCAGCTGAGGGTTGCTGCGGGAGGGGAGACTCCCCATGTTGCTAGACAGATGGCGTTGTCCCTGCTTTACAGACGGGCAGCCTGAGGCTCCAGCAGGTGGGCACCTGGCCGGCGGTCGCACAGCTGGTACGCACCTGCCCACAGCATCCCGGGCCCGCCCTGTCTCTGCAGGAATGCTCGCCGTACGCGGCTCACCTCTACGATGCCGAGGACCCGTCCACGCCCCTGCGGACCGTGCCTGGGCTCTGCGAGGACTACTGTCTGGACATGTGGCGGACGTGTCGGGGTCTGTTCCGCCACCTGTCGCCGGACCGAGAGCTCTGGGCCCTGGAGGGCAACCAGGCCAAGTTCTGCCGCTACCTGTCGCTGGACGACCCGGACTACTGCTTCCCCCACCTGCTGGTCAACGAGAACCTCAACGCCAATCTGGGCCGCGTGGTGGCCGACGCCGAGGGCTGCCTGCAGCTGTGCCTGGAGGAGGTGGCCAACGGGCTGCGCAACCCCGTGGCCATGGTGCACGCCCAGGACGGCACGCACCGTTTCTTCGTGGCTGAGCAGGTGGGGCTGGTGTGGGCCTACCTGCCCGACCGCTCTCGGCTGGAGAAGCCCTTCCTGAACGTCAGCCGGGCGGTGCTCACCTCGCCCTGGGAGGGCGACGAGCGGGGCTTCCTCGGCATAGCCTTCCACCCCAGCTTCCGTCACAACGGCAAGCTCTATGTCTATTACTCAGTGGGGTTCGGCTTCGAGGAGTGGATCCGGATCAGCGAGTTCCGGGTCTCCACGGACGACACGAACACCGTGGACCACAACTCTGAGAGGTGCTTTCCTGGGGGGGCCCAGCCCGGGGCGGGGGTGGGGGCTGCAGGGCTGAGATGCAGCT
Source organism: Spilogale gracilis (assembly GCA_004023965.1). NCBI lineage: Eukaryota > Metazoa > Chordata > Mammalia > Carnivora > Mephitidae > Spilogale > Spilogale gracilis. The sequence goes on from PITA01000906.1 coordinate 46,294, forward strand.
GGCGGGCGGGGGTATGCATGGGGTGGGCCTGCACCGGTCCTAAATCCTCAGTCCCGCCCAGTGAGGGGGCTGAGCTGTTTTGAGCTCAGGGGAAGAACAGTCACGAGATAGCGTCCTAGGATCATGTCCAGACTCCTGGGTCAGCCATGGTGGGTGGTTTGTTTCCTTCAATTCTCCTAACGCCCGATGAGGGTAGCACCGTACTCCCCATTTCCCAGGTGAGGAAGTGGAGGTTCGGAGAGGAAAACTGACCGGCCAGGCCACACAACTGGGAAGCCTCAGAGCTGCAATCTGGGTGTGCCTGCCTCCTGAGCCCAGCCTTCCACTCTCCTCCCCTGGATCCTCTGCCTGCCGGCCCCCCAGCAGGTTTATCCGCTTTCTGTGTATTATCTGTGCCCCCCACTGTTTTCAGAGCTGCCCTTGAAGAGCGTTCGCATCAGTCTGGGTCCAACAGGAAAATAAACCTGGAGCCAGGCAGGACTGGATACTGGGAATTAGCTACTCAGACATTAGAAATAAAAGAGCAACCTGGGGAGGAAGTAAGATAACCCTGACTTTCCCAAAGGAAGGAAGCTGCCTCCACCTCTCAGGCTGGAGAGACAAGGTGAGATGGTGGCGTTGCTAGAGCCCCAGAGCTGGCCCCACTCAGTGGCAGCTGGAACCGCAGCGGGCCTGGCCAGGGGAGCTGGGGCCCGGAGGAGGTGCACCTGTACCAAGGCATTGCCGAGAGAGAGAGAGAGAGAGAGAGAGAGAGAGAGAGAGAGAGAGAGAGATAGATATACCCTGGCTTCTCCCTTGTCACCTTCCAGTTTCCCGCAGGTGCCTTCCACTGGCTGACCCTAACTAGAGGCCAGCCAGTGAAGGAACATGGGAAATGCAGTTTGCAGGATCTGAGTCTCTGAAGTAGAGAGCAGGTAGGGGCCGAACAGGCCCGATCTTAGGCAAATAAACAAATAATGGCACATCAGGCATTTAATAACACTGTAAAATCTTGACATTGAAAGTATAAAAAGGAGAAGGAATCAAATAGGCTGGGTAACATGAGGGCTAATGTAGGCCTTGTCATGCAACATTAATTTTGACTGTGAGCATCCTGGCAGCCAGAGCAAAAAGGAAAAAGCATAATTCTCATTATCTGACACGAGGCTATACAACCAGTTCTCCAAGGGACACCAAGTTATCACATGGCTCGCACAGAGAGATAAAGGGACAGAATGGATGTGCTTCATTGGTGACTTTTAAAAAGGGATTCCTGATAAAAACTGAAGGTGGAACACAGCGTACGGAGGAGTCTATTTCAGAGTGAGTGTTCAGTGAGGGTCCTCTGGGGAGCTGTCAAGTAAAGCCTTGAACTTGACTCACACAAGGGTAGAGGTAGGGACTCAGGGAGGGGCCAGGACTGAGTGGTCATCCTGGCCTAAGTCAGCTGTCAGTCCCTGATCCCAGGGTTGGGATCCCCATGGTAGGTGGATGCCTCACCGTCTCAGCTGTCCTCTCCAGGGAGGACTTAGAGTTTGGGGCTCTGTTTCACCCCCCAAGTCATGTGTGTTGGCCTCAATGGAAGGGTTTCCAGTCTTGGTTCCGGAACCCTAAAGTCCAGGTTCAAGTTATTTGACTTTTATGTGCCTTGGTTTTTCTTCTCTGTATTAATAATGGATTAGTTAAGTCAGTGACCAATCTTGAAAAACCTAAGCAAACAGGAAGTTGGCTACAAAGTTATTGGGAGGATCTGGAGAAGGAAAAGGAGAAGGTCAAAGTTATCCGAAGATTAAAAATTGCAAGAAGCCAGGGGAACAGAAGGGAAATGTCTTTGCGTTGCTAAGCTTGCTGCTCCTGGCACCAAAATGTCTGGGTGGAACCCAAGAGGACACGTTCTTGAGCCACTGTTCCCACTCCTGCAATGACCACTTCCAGAGACAGCGCCAGAAGCCAGCGAAGCATGACTTCTCCCTTCCTCTTGCCTTTCCACTCTCCACTGGCAAATCGGAACCAGAAGCCAGCTGGCCGGCCATGTAGCAGAAGACCTCAGCAGTAAGGGAAATTGCTGAGGGGTTGAGTGTTGAGCACAATTGCACTCCGTGCAGCCCACCTCCTTAGAAATCACAGTACACAACGAATGACAGGGTGTGTAGAAAGTACCCATCTTAAGTGGTTGGTACACAAGTAGCTATGATGAAAAAGAAACCTTTTGTGCCAGTGACTGGGTCAGCAGTTTCACGTGATCATAACTGGGGAGCTCGCAGTGAGGAGCAGTAGAAAGACCTGAGTTCAAGTTCCAGCCCTGCTACCTATGGGCTGTGTGACCTTGGACAAATTGTTCAACCTCTCTGTGCCTCCGGTTCCTCCTTAGCACAATGGAGTGAATTATCCCTGCCCAGCCTACTACATCCTTACAAAAATCACCTGCTATAAAATATATGAAAAGTCTTTTCAACTGTAAAATGGCATCTAAGAGAGAGGAGTTTTTATTGCTGTGATCTTATTTTGTGTTTTTGGCTGAGGTCGGTGTTTTTTTGTTTTTTGTTTTGTGGCCTATCTTCTTTTAGGATAATCCTGGAGATCAAAGAACCAGCCTCGAACCACAACGGGGGCCAGCTGCTGTTTGGGGACGATGGGTATCTCTACATCTTCACTGGTGATGGCGGGATGGCCGGAGACCCCTTTGGAAAGTTTGGAAATGCCCAAAACAAGTATGTTCTGCTTTGGGCTGGCTAGGGGGTTGGTTTACATGCTCTTCTGGAGGGGCTGTTCCTTCCTCAGATGCACAGCACAGGGCAATAAAAAGGGCTTTGGGCCCCAGCTCAGTCTGCAGTCAGCCAGCCGGGGGACCCCCATCAAGTCACTTCCACTCACCAGTTAGAGGGAAGAGTATAATCTCCCAGAGGAGGCTTGTCATGAGGAGTAAAGGCGATCGTGTTTGTGGAGGGACAAGCATAGAACCCACTTGTCACAGGTGCCTGCTAAGGGACATCAGAGAGCCTCTGGGAAGTCAACTCAGCCCTGCTCGAACCAGAGGAAGGAAAGGGAGCCTTTCCAGACCAAATAGGGAGTGCAAGCGGGTCAGAGCAGGGCTGTATGAGAAACTGAGGCATAGTCTTGCTGTCATTGCTTACTTCTTGGCTTGAGAAGATGGTTTGCTGATATTGCACTCATGGACCCCATGCACGCACATGCACGCGCGCACACACACACACACACACACACACACACTGTCGATGAGGATATCTAGGGCAGCTTCTTCCATTCTCTTAGCTAAAATGACAAAACCTTGCTTAGCCCAGAAAGTAAAAATAGCGAGGATGATGTTGATTACAGTAATTAAAGTGTTCACAGTCTGTGACGTGCGCTTTCATATGTGACAGTGTAAGAATCCCTGTAGCCTTTTCATGTTTGGGATGTGTTTAGCGATGTAGTGGGGAAAATAGAAATTAAGGATTTGTGGATAATTGGACAGAACTTAAAACATTATTTTGCTGCTGTGAGTTTTGCCCACTTGCATCGCGAAGTCGGCTGCACAGCGTGGGGGCTCAGGGCTGGAATCTGCAGCTTGGTGCCCAGCAGGCTGGAGCATGTGGGGGGCTCCTTGGGGCAAGCCCCAAAAGACCGTAATGGGGCATTGACCCTGGGGCATCTCTGGATGGGAGCCTATTACACGGTTAAAGAAGACATTGGTGAGACGGCTGATGGTGAGTTAGAGGCTTGGGTATGCACACTGGTCTCGAATAAGGGTACACAGTGGTGCACACCATTCAGTCCTGCCTGGAAAAGCAGCCAGGGCAAGGGGAGGGGGCAGTGGCGCGGGGAGGGGAGTTGCACCAGAGTGTAAGGAGGTACTCTGGAGCGGTTCTGAGGTCTCCTTGCTCCTGGGGCCCCAGAAACTGATGTTGCCTGGTACCATGGGAGCTGTCTAGGTTCCAGCCCAGAGCTGCCTGTGGGAGCTGGCAAGCTGTCCCCCTCTGCAGCTGGGTGGCCTCATCTTTGAGGTAGGGGTGGTTGGTGTGGAGTGTGGGGTGAAGGGCTGCTGAGGCCTGTCTGGCTCTCTGACATGGAGTGGTTCTGCCCCTGATGCCCTTGATGGTGGGAGAGAAAGCAAGAATCCCAGCCTCCCATTTCCTACTGAGATCTACACTGTTTTCTGTCCCTGTCCCCGAGCCCTGCCCTGTACTTCTGCACTTGACTTTGCAGCCATTCACTCATCAAACACTGAATGAGCCCCTATTACGTACCAGTCACTGTCCAGGGGGTTGGAAGAAAACTGTACATCTGAGTCATTTTGGGGAGTGTTTTCACTCCCTGGGACAACCCTATAAGAAGGCAAGAGGGAGCACCCTAACATGACAGCGAGGAGACAGGCATGGGGAACTTGGAAAGAGTGTTGTGGCTAAGAGCTTGGGTCTCTATGGTCCTGCTGTCTGGGGGGATCCCAGCCCACCCTTTACTAGCAGTGTGACAACGGGACACATTATGTGACCTTTGTGAGCTCAGCTGCCCCGTCTCTAAGGGAGCATCCCCGTGGTACTCTCCAACCTAAAAGTTTCGTGGTGAGGGTGAGATGGAGCCATGGAGGGTATGTACGTCTAGTGCTTCCCATGCCTGGCACGTGAGAAGGTGCCCCATAAATGCGGAATGAATGAATGAATGTGGTACCCAGCTGATAAGCAGCTGGGGAGGACTTGAACCAGGGTTTCTAGCCCCACAGTGCAGCTGGCCTTGACCTGGCCTGGCATCTGCCGCGGGCTGCCAGGGTGCCCGGGGGTGAGCCCTGGCGTTGAGCGAGCCCGAGGTGTGCCTTGTCCCCCCCGGCCCGCAGGTCGGTGCTGCTGGGCAAGGTGCTGCGCATCGACGTGGACCACAACGAGCGCGGCCCCATCTACCGCATCCCGCGTGACAACCCGTTTGTGGGGGACCCCGCTGCGCGGCCGGAGGTCTACGCCCTGGGCGTGCGCAACATGTGGCGCTGCTCATTCGACCGCGGCGACCCCGCAACCGGCACGGGCCGCGGGCGCCTCTTCTGCGGTGACGTGGGCCAGAACAAGTTCGAGGAGGTGGACCTGGTGGAGCGCGGCCGCAACTACGGCTGGCGCGCCCGCGAAGGCTACGAGTGTTACGACCGCAAGCTGTGCACCAACGCCTCCCTCGGTGACCGCCACCCCGGGCCCTCTCCCCGCCCCCGGGGCGCACCTCCCCAGTTCTTCATCGTCCCCCATGGTTATGCCCGGGGCCTCCCTCGTGCCCCCCATGCCTCTGTGTCGCATTGAGACCACCCCGAGCCCCGGGAGGCACTGATCCTGGATCCATCCCCCACCCCATAGGGTGTGGGCCAGTACCTGTCTCTAAGGACCTGCTGGGCCCGCAACCTGGATCTCCCTTCGCCTCTCCCCGCCTCCCCAGCGCTGCCGGGCTGCTCCTGGCTCTCCCCACCACCCCCATCCCCACAAACCCATGCTCTCTCTTCCCCACTCTACCCAAGCTGTAAGCACCTTCCTCCCTCGGTGACTCCCTGGGGCCCCAACTCGGGCCCTCCCGGTGACTTCACCTTCCCTTGCTCCTCCAGACTCAGATCACCTGCCAAGCTCGTTGTGGGGGAGAGGCTGACCAGCAAGCTCATCCCAGCTTCTCTCCTCTTTGCAGATGACGTTCTGCCGATTTTCGCCTACCCGCACAAACTGGGCAAGTCGGTCACCGGAGGCTATGTGTACCGGGGCTGTGAGTACCCTAACCTGAACGGCCTCTACATTTTCGGCGATTTTATGAGTGGGTAAGTGGCCCATGGGCTCCTGTGCCAAGCACCTGCTGCCGCTGGCTTTGCATAGGAAGAAGAGTACAGGGGCGCTGCGCATGTGCGCATGCGCACGCCATAGGGGCTCTGTGTCCGCGACCTTGGAGTTGGGAGCCAAGCAGGTCTCTTCCTCTGGGAGTGAGTCTGGAGTCACATCTCAGGAAACACCTTGACCCTCAGCCTTTTCCCCTGATCGATCTCCTGAGCCCTGTCGGCTGCCTCAAGCAGCACCGGGAAGGCTCGACTCCCTACTCTAGATGGGATGCTTGTTCAAGGGCAGATCAAAGACTTCCCCTCCCATCTGAGACTCAGGGGCTCCAAGCCTGACAGCAGTTCTGAGGGGCAGGGAGGGCAGAGGTGGAAGGTGGGGGGAACCTGAACAACTTCCTCAACAGACTCTGGGCCACCTGGTTTCCCCAGAAGGGAGGCCCTCTCTGTCACTACACAGACTGACCCCGTTTTCAGGGCGCATTCGTCTAGAAGAGGCTGGAAAAGTCATTCTGCTGGGGGAGGGGAGCGGGGCTCTAGCGGAGGTCTGACGGTGGGGGCCCTGGCACCTTGCTGCCCAGTCCCCACACTCTATGGCAGAGCCGCCCCACCCACCGAGACCCTAAAGGGGTGTGTGTGTGTGTGTGTTTGCATGGGCTGGGGGTGGGGTTGGGTCACCCCCCAGCAGAAAAGAGAATATACCTCCAAAGCCTGTGGGTCAGACTCCTTCCCAAAGAGAGCTGTGGAGCCTCATGAGCACCTCATTCTCCTGTTGTTCAGAGGAGAAAACAGGGCCATGGAGACCCTGGGAAGACACAATTGGCACAAGACTTGAAAGTGCTGCTGAGGAGCTCCTGGCTGGCTCAGTTGATAGAGCGTGCAGCTGTTGATCTTGTGGTCATGAGTTCGAGCCCCATGTGGGCTGTAGAAATTGCTTAAAAATGTAAGCCAAGATTTTTTAAAATAATTGCTTTTTTTATTTATTCATTTTTATTTTATCTTATTTTTTAAGTAATCTCTACCCCCAATGTGAGATTTGAACTTCTGACCCCAAGATCAAGTGTCATATGCTCTATTGACTGAGCCAGCCAGGTGCCCCACGTAAAGATCTTATCTTATCTTTTTCTTTCTTTCTTTCTTTCTTTGTTGCTTTCTTGCTTTCTTGCTTTCTCGCTTTCGCTTTCTCGCTTTCTCTCTTTCTCTCTCTCTCTTTCTTTCTTTGCATGGGGTGCCTCACAGGCTCAGTCAGTAGAATATGTGACTTTTGATCTCAGGGTCAGAAGTTCAAACCCTACGTTGGGGGTAGAGATTACTTAAAAATAAAATCTTAAAAAAAAAAAAATGCAGCTGAGATTGCCTGGTCTCTTCCTGGCCCACTTATTAGCTGTGTCCTCAAGTCAGTTACGTCACCTCTCTGTGCTTCGGTATCCTTATCTGTAAAAGGGAGATGATAATAATCCTTGCTTCCTAGGGTTTGAGAACCGAATCACTTAAGACACATACAGCACTTAGAATCTCGTATGCACTCGATATCTGGTGGTTCCTAGTTCTTCTTTCCTGGGGCTCCCGGCTGGCTTAGTTGGTAGAGCAGGAGACTCTTCATCTCAGGGTTGTGAGTTCAAGCCCCACGTTGGGTGTGTAGCCTACTTAAAGAAAAAGCCAAATTTAAAAAAGTCATTCCCACCTTAATCTCTCCACAGGAGGACAGCTGAACAGGGCTCCCCAGGGGTAAAAATAAGGAGATAAGGAAGCTCAAGGCTAGCCAGATAATTCCCATCTCTTGCAGGCTGCTGGTGTGAGAGTTGGCTTGCGGCCCACACATCAGCAGCTAGAGTAGAATGAGAACCCTGACCTGGGCTCTGGATGCTGCAGAGAGAGAGTGCACAAGCAGGGGGAGCGGCAGGCAGAGGGAGAGGCAGTCTCCTTGCTGAGCAGGGATCCTCCTGTGGGGCTCGATCCTGGGATTACAACCTGAGCCAAAGGCAGATGCTTAACTAATTGAGTCACCTAGGCACCCTCTTTTTTCTCTTTTTAAGATTTTATTTTTCTTAAAGTTCTCTCTACATTCAATGTGAGGCTTGAACTCACAACCCTAAGAACAAGAGTCGCATGCCCCAGTGACTGAGCCAGCCAAGTACCCCGAAGCCTCTCTTTCTATGTCTGAGTCTCCTTTCCCCCTTCTGCTGTCCCCCAGGAGGGCGACAGTCACCTGACCACAGAGATTCAACTAATTTTGCTAGCTTTTCCCAGGCCCTTCTGCTGGGTCTGGCTTTGTGCCAGGATTAGGCCAACAGAGCTGAAAGCACCTTGCACAGAGGCAGGGAGACAGACCCATGCCTGGTCCATCCCCGTCCAGCCTCGGAGAGCCGGTGCTCAGTATTGGGGACACCCAGTGCAGGGGCAGTCAGGAGGCCTTCCCGGAGGAGGGTACACCCAAGCAGGCCCTGGTGATTGATGGGAGGAGAAGGGAGTAAGGGCAAGATCGGCGTATTCTGAAGATGCCCGAGCTCCACCTCGTGCTTAGGAGCAGAGACCACCCTGGAGTCTGCACGGACTTTGGTCACCAGCCTTGGAGAATTCCACGGGCTCCGGACTGCCTCCCATGGGTCCGGGGCTGGGGCTGAGCTGAGGGGGTGGGGACAGCTGGTCTTCCCCCGCCCTTTTCTGGGGCAGAGGACGCACCCCCAGGGAAGACTGCCCACTGTACAGCTTCATGACAGCAGCGGATCCTGACCACGAGACTACCAGGGAGCGTCGAGGGCCAGCTTTGCGGACTGCAGGTGCTCGGGCCGCCTGCTCAGGAGGGCCCGCACTTGGTTTCCTGTTCTGCTCTCACTGTCTTGAAATCCTTAGTACTTGTTGAATGAGGGACCTGCATGCTTACTTTACTCTGGGTCCTGCAAGTGCTGTAGAGTGCAGGTTGCTTGAATAATACGTGAGTGCGCGGGTGGACGGACAGATGGATGGGTGGACCGTGGGTGTGGCTCCTCTGGGCACCCTGCCAGCCATGACCCCACAGCTCCTGCTTCTTTGCAGGCGGCTGATGTCCCTCCGAGAGAACCTGGAGACAGGCCAGTGGCAGTACAACGAGATCTGCATGGGTCGAGGCCAGACCTGTGCGTTCCCGGGCCTCATTAACAACTACTACCCTCATATCATCTCCTTTGCTGAGGATGAGGCCGGTGAGCACTCCTGAGGCCCCGAGGCCGCTCCGTCCGGGCTAGATGGCCGGGACTGATGCCTGCTCTGGCCTGGGTGGAATCCCAGAGATGGGGTCTCAGGCCTGAAATCCCCTTCAGGCTGGGGAGCAAGAGGGCAGTGGCCCGAGACCTCACTTGGCCGTCGGTCCTCACCAGCCTGGGCTTCTGTCTCCTTGTCTGGAAGGTGGGAGCAGTGTCCCCACCTCCCCACCCCCACTCCCTGCAGGGCTGCTTCTAGGCTGACCGGGAAGGCATTTGTCCTGGTGGAAATGCAGGCGGTGGGGGAAGAGTGTGTCCCAGACCTCTACTACCCTAGGCTCCTGATGGCCAAGAAATCTAGCCTATAAAATTAAGCCACCTTATCTTCAGAAAGTAGGTAGACACCCCTTCTTGTTAATGGTCTCCCATTCAGGCTCTTGGATTTTCAATGCAAGGAACAGGGAGGGAAGAGAGAGGATGAGGGGCCACGGGGACTGGATCCCGCTGCAGCCTCCGGCCTTTGTCCTGGGCCCCAATTGTCCCCAGACAAAAGCTGAGGGGCCTCCAGTGGGGCCTGGGGGATGTTTGGCAGGGTTGCTAGGCAACGCCCACCCAGGGGCCTTTGGAAGGGTATCCCCCTGCAGGGCCCTGTGCCCAGAGCCCCCAGGCCTAAGTCTGGGAAACCTTTGTTGGATGACACCCTTCACAATCTAAATTTTCAAAAGGGCAGCCCCAGCCCCCACTGCCCTCGCAAGCCCACTGGGCCTTGAAAGCCCTTCTTTTGGTCAGTAGGGGGTTAATGTGTTTTGGAAGGAGGTGCGCTTGCCTGGGGCAGGGCCTGGAAGGTGCAGTTCCCAAGGGGCCCTATTTCAGCCCTCTGAAGACATCAAGTAACCGAGAGCTGGGTGGGAGCCTCCTGGAAATCACTCGGCCCACGGACAGGCCCAGAGACAGCGTGCTTGTGAGCCTGGGTTCGGCAGGCCGCCCCTGGAAGGCACAGAGCCCTGGGGGCCAGTACAAACAAACCTCCTCCAGCCACGGCTCCAGAGCTCCCAGGTGTTTACCCCAGGAGGGGACAGGGGCTCCCAGAGGCCTCTCTCCATAAAGAGGCCCAGAGAAGGAAGTGACAGCCCAAGACTGCACAGCAAATTCATGCCTGTGCCTCTGGGTTCTCCAGCAGGGGCTGTCTTGCCAGGGTATGATTGTGTCACCTTGGGGACCTATTAACTGCCCCACCCCCCAAAGCAGGGCTGGTACTCCTGGAGGGGAGTCAGAGGTCACAGAGCGCTCAGCACCCTGCCCTCCCCTACCCCCAGCTCCCCGCCACAGCTGGGTCTACCCCAGTTACACAAGTTGGCCCAGTGAGTGTCTTCGCCTTTACAGAGATCCCTGGGTTTCCTGGGCCTTGATTCTCAGACCCCACCCCCGTGCAGCCCTCCTTGACTGCATCCATCCCCACAAAGATGTCTTCCTCAGAGTTCTCACCTCTCTCTCTGTCTTAGTTTTTCCTTGGGGACCACCCCCATCTTTGGCAGAACTCTTTACTGTCCTGTTACAAAGACAGAAGTATTAGCATGGCTGAACCATCACCCTGAATCCCACATAGGCTGTGTCTGGGCCCCCCAGCCACCACGTGTCCTACATGTGAGGGCTTGGGGGCAGCAGACCTTCCTGAGTTCCAGGAATAGCAGTTGGCTGGAGAGTTGGACTGCGGACCCTCACTTGTGCCCAGAGGGGTGTGGTGCCCAGGGACCAGGGCGGGGCCGGGTCCCCAGGAAGAGGCAAGAACGTGACTAGGTCCCGGCAGAGCAGCCCGCAGCTGGGGACACTGTTGCCTTTCTCGCCCCTGGTTCCAGCCCTGGGTGCTGAAGGGCTGTGCAGACGTCCCTGAGGTTGGGGTCCCTTTCAGAGCCTGAGGGGAGCTGGCAGTGGGGGGCATAGGAGGCAGGGTACAGGCTCCTGGCTGGGACCATATTCCAAGCAGTGTTCTCATTCCTTGTCTGGTTTCTCACCCAAGGGGAGCTGTACTTCATGTCAACGGGCGTGCCGAGTGCCACAGCGGCCCGTGGGGTTGTCTACAAGGTGATCGACCCTTCTAGGTGAGCCCCACCGCACAGCCTGGCTCCCTGCTGTCTGCTAGGACCTCGCCTCCATTGCCTTGTTTTCCTCTCCACCACCCCCAGCGGGAGGGAGGGTGTTATTCATAGCCCCATTTTTCAGGAGGGAAAACTGAGACCCAGAGAAGGGAAGTGATCAGCCAGGTCCATAGTACTGGAGACGGGCAGACCCGGGACTCAAAACTGGATCTACCATCTCACATCCAGCCACTCACTGGAGGAGGGGCCAAGGATGCAGCCTGGGCCAGATGACCACGGGCTTCACTTGGCTCTCTGACCTACTTCCCAACTGACCACACCCTTTCTTTTCTCTGACTCACCCCTCACTCCTCATTTCCTGGGCCACCCCACCCCCTGCACCACCTTCCCAACCCCCAACTTGCCTCTGAGTCCCCACCATGAGGCTGCCCTCCTCTTGAGTCCCACTGGCTCTCGTCTGGAACACGCTGAGGCTTTCAGAACACCTCCCTGGCCCTCCCCATGCCATCTCCATCTGCTTTGCTCCTATGTAGAGCTGCTAATTCGGAGTCAGGCGGTGTTCTGAGTCCTTCCACGTAAAACTCCTTGACTTCTCAGCCACTTAGTTTACAGAGGTGGAAATCCTATAAGGTGGGCGTCCCCTCCCAGCCAGAGCCAGAGCTGGGCTTCAGAGAGGCAGCTGGTTCCAGGGCCCTGCTCTGACCCCATGACTACGTGAAGCTACCCCTTGAGCCTCAGGCCTCACTGCCTCTGAGGGGCCTTTCCCTCCTGGCCCTGTCCAGTGCTCCCCGCGGCTCTCACCACTCAGACCTGTAATCTGTAACTGTAACCTCCGCCTCGCCTGGGAGCCTCCGGGCTGAGACTGCCCCTTCCCCCATTCAAAGTCAGTGCCAGCCCTGGGCCTGGCCCAGGGCACAGCGCAGAGACTCAGGTGTATTTGACCAATGAATGGATGATGGGATTTCTCAAGCTCCTTCGCGGCCCTTCGAGTTTCTCACCCTGGCTCCCACCGCTCTGCGCCTCCATTCAGCACCTGGGCAAGCTGCCCCATGTGGGCACGTTTGCACCCACCCCCAGCACAAATCACCCCCCTCCCCCGCCCCAGGGCCCTCAAAGAATCCGCTTACATCCAGCATCCAGCAGCCCATGATGGGGACAATTATCCTAACTTTTGAAGCATCTGGGCTTTGGAAAAGTCCTGAAACACCACCAGACTTCCAAAAAATCATTTTAAGAAATCAGAGTAGGTTTAGATTGAGGGACAATCTGCAAAGATAGTTGAGAATTGCCCATACGTCCCTCGCCAATGTCCTCTGTCATTAGCATCTTGGGACATCATGGTACGCTAGTCACAGTTAATGGGCCGATATTGGCACATTTCTATTAATTAAAGGCTTTCTCTAGTTTTCCCCTACTGTCCTTTTTCTGCTCTAGGATCCTATTCAGAATCCCACATTCCTTGGTCATAGCGTTTTTAGCTTCCTCTGGTCTGGGACAGCTTCTCAGACATTCCTTGCTGACCACATTTTTTTTTTTTAACACAAATCTATTATTGACATCATTACTTATCAAGAAACACATAAGGACTTCCTCCTTGCATCCCTCCTTCCCATGTCCCCTAGGTCCCCTCTGTCTTCATCTGCTAGTGCCTGTAGGATTTATGGCAATGCGGAGGAGCACATGCAAACTTTGCATTTTTCTTTGTTCATTTTCCCTATTTTGTATAAACATTTCCACATTGCAACATCACTCTCAAAAGCATCATCTTGAATGGCTATGTAATTGGCTATTGAGTCACTGGGCCACAATTACCTTACCCTTGTTCCTTGGACAGTAAGCTTATTTCCCATTTTTATTTTTCAAGAGTGCTTCTCTAAGGAAATATCACATATTTGGGGCATGTAATTCATGCCAGAGGCGGCCTTAGACCCATCCTCTCCTTTTGCCATGAGGCACCTTTCTTTCGCTATTGGCTCATTCTTCCCATGCAATTAAAGGGACCTGAGGACTAGGGAGCTCTGCCTAAGGCCCTCTGGAGGGAGGAGCGAGAAACAGACCAGACTCCTTCCCTTCCCTCCCTCCTTCCCTCCCTCATCTCTTTTGTGTTTCTCTTTTGGAATGCATGTCTTTCTTTGCACCCACAACATCCTGCGTAGGTGCTGCATTATAGACCATGGGGAGTAAAGAACTGGGGAGTGGACAAGTAGGGTGGGGGCACCCATCACTGCTCAGACAAAACCACTGTAGCATTTAGGGACGCATCTCCTACATTTGCCCTAACAGATTTTTTTTTTTTTACATCATTTCCTTAAGGAACAAAACCATGCTGGGTCTGTCTGAATGTGGGTATTATCTGGGGTTCAGAGCAAAACCCACTCTTTCTGCAGCTTTAGAAAGCATATGTGCCTGGCTGTGTTTCTTCAGCCTGTGGGGGGAAGGACATATACCCCTCCTCAGTTTCCCTCTTTGGCCAAGTCTGTTTGGAAGCCACCTCCAGTCCCATGGCCGCTTCGGCCCGCAGGCTTTCCCCTTGGGCCGCGGGAACCTATTAAGTCTGGACCCACGTGGGCCAGTCTCCCATTCAAAAGACTCACAGAACAACAGCCAAAAGCTAATTAAGATGAAATCCCATGTCTTACTTGTGCCCCTCGGAGATGTCAAAGGGAACCCAATTCAGAGCCCTGGTAACCCTTCTCAGAGGCCTCTCTCCCCCAGCTCTCTGAAGCGCTGCCCTCCATGCCCCAGATCCCTCAGCTCCCAGCCTGGCCCGTGGCTCTCCAACCCTTCCTTTATCTTTAGATCGACCTTACCTTTCCCTCCTATGACCCTTCCTTTATCTTTAGATAGACCTTACCTTTCCCTCCTATGACCCTTCCTTTATCTTTAGATAGACCTTACCTTTCCATCCCATGACCCTTCCTTTATCTTTAGATAGACCTTACCTTTCCATCCCATGACCCTTCCCTCCCACGTGGCAGCTCCAAATCCAGGGCCAGAGGGGCCGAGAGAGACTCTCCTCAAAGGCCCTGGGGCACTGAATCAGGCTGCAGTCACAGTTCTTGCAGCAGTGGAGCTCGTGGTAGAAGGAAAGGTACTTTGCTTTGTGTCCCCAAAGCAGTTCATGCTCTGAAGCAGAAGTGACTCAGGAGAGGCTAAGCCACTGGCCCTCAGGTCCTTGAAAAGCAGACACTTGACAGACCATCATCCAGGATTTCTGTCCTGGGGTTGGGCTCCCAGAGCCCCAGGGGCCACGTGGTAGGTGCTCCGCCAATGGCCACCGTCGTTGTTCACGTCCCCCTGAATGCACGGATGCCTGACTGCAGGGGAGAGCGGGCGTCAGAGGGACAGGTTCAGGGCGGGCTCCCAGGGCAGCGCTCATGAACTCCCATGTGTTGGCAGACGGGCACCACCTGGAAAGTGTCGGATCCAGCCTGCCCAGGTGAAGGTGAGGAGCCGCCTCATCCATTTTGTGCCCAAAGAAAGTAAGTGCCTGCCAACAGGGATGTGGCGGGGAGGGGAGCTCCTGGGACCTGGGGCCCAGCTGCTCCTCCACCCAGTATGGGTCCTTCCGGCTGGCCCTGGAGCCCTTCCAGGGCCCCGATGCCTAGCACCTGGAATGGCACCCATTATAGACTCAGTTAAAGTAAGTGGAGCTCCTTGAGCCCAGGCCATGGGTGAGTGGGCTCAAGGGGACTGCACGCCTCAGAGGGGACAAGGGAAGGGGAGGGATGGCTGGTGCTAGGACCACTCCAAGCTGTTGGGACAGACAGAGATAGTGGGCGTGTCTGTGTGGGAGCTCGGCTAGTGCCACAGGGGCTAGGAGCCAGGTCTGCTTGACAGGTTTGGTGGGGAAGGAGGCAGGCACAAACCTTCATGACCTGCAGGCAAAGCCAAGCCACAGATGGTGACCCCTGGGATCTGGGGCCTCCTAAAAGGGTATGACAAGGGGTCTGTTCCCCTGGGCCCAGGCTAGGGGGGAACCTACAGCCAGTGCTACCAGGCCATCCAGTTCCTAAGAGAAGTGGGAAATGTATGCATGCATGCATCCATCCGTCTGTCCATTCACTTACCACACGCATGTGCTTCATGCTGGGGACAGACCCCTGAGCCAGACAAGGTCCCCGCCTCCTTGCGTTCTTACATACAATCTCTCCACTTGTAAATTTTGGCACCTTCGGCTCAAAATCTTAAAACTCACCCAGCAGGCCAAAGGAAATACTTCAGTGGGTCCAGTGGGCCCAACAGACGAGGCCCCGTTGGTGGACTGAGGGGCAGGGGAACAGAATGGGGGGAGGCTGGGCACCTGGCAGCTGGGGGTGGGCGGCCCTGAGAAAGAGGTGCCCCCAGCAAAGGACACCTGGGGGAAGGACTGAGCTCAGGATTTGGGGAAGTTAATTCTAGCTGCAGCTGATTTCAGGCCTGGACCAGTTTTCCATTCATTCAGCAGTTTCTGGCACTTTCGATAGTCACCCTTTCCATGCTGGATGCTGGGGCCTCAGGAGAAGTCAGGCCAGACCCTGTCCTGGCTGGGACAGACAGAGAAGTCACTTATTGTCCCAGGGCTGTTATGGAAGTGTGTGCCAGCTACCATGGGGGCCCCAAGCGGTGCAGGATGAGGGCGGGGTGGGGGGGTTCCTAAAGGCTGAGGTTGAGGCTGGAGCGTAGAGAAAGGATGCACTGGGGGGGGGGGGAGTCTGGGCAGCTGAACCAGCAAGAGCCAAAGCAGAAGGCTCCCTGGCAGCCTGGGGAGCTGGAGTGGGGGCGGGGTGCAGGGAGGGGGAGTGTCTGGCCCATGTCCCGGGCCCTGACCTGCTCCTGGCCTTGAATCAAGGCCCTTTCTCAGCCTTCATCTCAGCTGAGATGGGGGGTTAGAGGGCTTCGGATTGGTGACCCTGGGGTCCCTCCCTGTTGTAAGGGAGTAGCCTGGGTATTCACATCTCCTGGCCGAGTGCCTCTGGCAGGGTAAGGTTTATCTCTGTGGCTGACCAGGGTTGAGTGTGAATGTTGGGGTGCTCCAGGGACAAAGGGAGCCACCCACCTCAGGTCCCCATGCTTACTGTATCCCAGGCCCTGCGGTGGGGTAGATGGTGTACCCTGCCCCCACCCAGGCTCTGATCAGTGTGGGCCCCAGCCCTCAGCCTGCACACAGCCCTGGGAGCGGGGAGAGCCTCAGCCTGAGCTCACCAGCCCTGGGCAGCCCAGTCCCCATCCTGCCTGTCTGCATGAGGTCCTCGGCAGGTTCCCCATCAGACTCAGCTTCTCACCGTTAAACCAAAGACTGGCACCTGAAGTGTCACTTGCCCTGAGAGCCCTCCCAGACACTGCTCTTCCACTGGCCTCATGAGTTAACAGTGTGAGGGGCTCTTCCCCCATCCTGCTCCCAGAGTAGGGACCCCCAGGAGTGCAAGCCTAGGGGTGGGGGGAGACCCCAGAAACGGACTGGCACAGTGGCTGTGGATGGGTTAGCCGAAGTCCTGAAGAAATACCGCACACCAGCTCCAGGCTGGGGTCGGCAAGAGGTCGGCAAGAGGTCGGCAAGAGGTCGGCAAGCCCCAGGGTGGGAGTGGAGGGCAGAAGGAGAACATCTTTCCCTGGGGGTCTGCATTCCGCGGTGGACAGCTGGGGTGGGCTGCGCGGATCGGGTCCCTCTGACCGCGCGCTCTTCCTCTGCACAGAGTTCATCTGGAAGGCAGAGAGCACCCCGCCGCCCACAGCCCGTGCACCCACCCAGGCGCCCCGCCGCGGCCGCCCCACGGCAGCTCCGCCCCGGCCCAGCCCGCGGCCCGCACGACCCACCCGGCCCACCCGGCCCACGCGGAGGCCCGGGGGCCGGAAGGGTGGTGGGAGGCGGCGGGGGCGACCGGGCACCACGGACCCGGTGCCCTCGAACGGCGCTGTGCGCCTGGTGCGGCCCGCCGGCCTGAGTCCCGGCCGCGGACGTGTGGAGGTGTTCGCGGGTGGACGCTGGGGCACCGTGTGTGACGACGGCTGGGACACCAAGGCTGCGGCCGTCGTGTGCAGCCAGCTGGGCTTCACGCATGCTGTGCGGGCCATCAAGCGCGCCGAGTTTGGCGAGGGCCGCACGCTGCCCATCCTGCTGGATGACGTGCGCTGCACGGGCAGCGAGCACAACCTGCTGGAGTGCACGCACGCTGGTGTGGGCACGCACAACTGTGGGCACGAGGAGGACGCGGGCGTGGAGTGCAGCCACGAGGACCCTGACCTGTAGGCGAGCACCATCCATCCCGCCGCAGCAGCCTGGCAGGACCTCCCGGCCCTGAGTGCGCTTCGTGCGCGCACGAGTCTGCGAACAGAGGGGGTCCATCTGTCACGCTATCCTATGGGCACGCGTGAGGTGTGTGCAGTGGTCGCGTGCTCTGTGTCTCTGCGCATGTGTCTTCTGCAGGCCAGAAGCCACAGCGTGTTCAGCGGGTTGGAGTCTGTGTGGTCATGGGCCCCAGGTGTTCTTTTCTTACCTCCAAACATCTCTGTCTGGCGCAGGAACACAGTCTGGCCATGGACCCTCAGTACTGAGGGCTATCACCTCTCAAGGGCAGACATGGTCCTTGGCCACATTAACAGAGGCATAGCTGGCAGATTGAGGGAGGGGACCAGGCCTGTCCTGACCAGGGCTAGAGTGGAAGGCCCTGAACTATCTGGAGTGTGGCCTAAGGAAGGGGACTCAGGCACCACTGGCAGGCAGAGGTGCTGAAGAGAACAGGAAGGCATCCAGTGGGGCAAAAGGAAGATACTAGCTAGATGGGTCCAGGATGAACTGTGGGCCTTGGGATTCTGAGTAAGGATCAGGCTGCCTGGGGAAGTGAGCATCTGGGGAGGGCTGGCTGGGGGAGGGGTTTCTGGATGATGTCTGGGAGAAGCCTCGGTCATCTTGGACTTCATCATCAGGCTGGGTCCATGTGGGTGCTCAGGGGACAGTGCTGGGGCCCCGAGCCCTGAGACATGACCCTCCAGTGCTCACTGAGACAGAAGCCACTCTCCTGGCCTCTCCAAGCCCCATGGCTCCCAGGGAGTGAGAGGACATCAGGCTTCCCTACTTTAAAGACTGTGTTGAGACCACTGAAGCCACTTTGGTCATCTCCATCCCTACACTGCTCAGTGAAATCCCAGGGCACCCTCGATTCCTCCAGCATCTCCCCCCACGTCCCACCCCTCCTGCGAAGGTCCGGAAAGACTACTGATGCCATCACCCAAAGCTGTGCTAACAACATGACTGTTTACAACCCCCTTCCTGCCTCTTCTCGCTGACCTGTACTGTCCAGGAGGAGGAAGAGGCCTAGGCCTGGACCTCCCTCCTGCTCCCAGGTGGAAGTGAGTTCCTTGGCTCACTAAGGGCCCCCACCCCGGCCCCATGTGTCAAGTATAGTGGGGCATAGCCTCTGATAGGGGAGCAGAGAGAATAAGCAGATGGTCACTGGGCGGTGGGGACAGGATATAGCCCACTTCAGGGTCTGTGAGGGCTCTGGGGGCTTTGGTCATCCCAGCCCCAACCTGTCCCTTACTCTGAGAACTGAGCTGGTACCCGGGGCGGTGTGCCCAGCAGAGGCAATGGTGCGGGCAAGTCTGGGGGTTTCTCCTGGCTGCTTGCTGAAGCTGACAGTGGAGTACAGGACCGTCGAAGAAAGCTCAGGGTCACCTCTCAGACCCCTCATACCTCTGCCTTGAGTGGGGTTGGCAAGGGCCCTGGGCCCTCACCACTTGTCTGGCCCTATTGAGCCCCTCCAGGAAACCACAGCCATGCCATTGAGTGTGGCCTGTGTGTGGGACACCACTGTAAGGACAGTGCACCGTGTGAACCCATTTGAGCCTTAGAACAGCCCCCTTCTCCTTTTACAGATGGGGAAACTGAGGTACACAGCCAGGGAAGCCAAATGAGAACCCACTCAGCCTAGCTTTCACACCCGCTGGCACCCTGGTTGTTCATTGCACTGCCTGACCCTGGGGCCGCTGTGGGCTGTGAAGGGCACTAGACCTAGAGGTCCCCCCGGCTCCTGCCCACTGTGGGCTGGGAAGCAGCTGGCGGAGACCCCCTGCCTCCTCCCACTGCCCAGCAGCAGCTGACGCGCATCTTCCCCAGACACAGGGAAATTCTGAACCGTGCTAGGAGCTGGGAGGGCCAAACTTCTCACTGCATCCATGGACAAAGGAGCCCGGGAGGTTGAGTGTCCTAGGCCTGTCCTGGATGGGGCTGAACCAAGACTAGAGCCCAGGGTACCCTCCAGGGGAGTGCCATGGTCCTACCCAGTGGGGTGACCAGAGCTGTTGGTCCCCCTGGGCCCAGAACGGTGTGTGTGTGTGTGGGGGGGTCATACAGCCTGTTCCTAGGTGTCCTCCATGCTCTTCCCTGCCCTTCCTCACCCTCTTGGGCCCCCTCTTCATTTCAGGACCTGAAGGTCATGCTGCCATCAGATGTGGCCTGGGAAGTGGGGCAGAAGTGACCAGGACCATCTCCCGCTGCTGCTCAGCAGTGATGGCCTGGAGTCACCATCTGGGGCTACTGGTACTTCCCCCACCCCGTGGTGGCGTGGCCTAGCCCTCAGCGGGGTCTGAGTGTCACCATTGTTTGGGGGGCAACTGGGAGCAGTCGTAGGCCCCTGCACTCCTCTGGGTGGGGTGCTCCCCCTCTCCACTCCCCCACCTTCTGACCCCTTGGGCTTCAGCCTGACTCCCGACAAGAAGGTCAACACAGACTCACTGCCCCTTAAGTAGTAACAAGGGTGGGCCGCTGACATTTGCTAAGCACTTACTATGTGCTAGACACTGTCTAATACCCAGTATTCACTCACTTAATCCTCATGTTAACCTTATGAACCCGGGTTCTGCTCACCCTTCATTGTATGGATGTGGAAACTGAGGCTCAGGGAAACTTCGTTACTTGCCAGATATCATGTAGTCATTATTTGAAAGCAGGCAGTAGGGCCCTGTCACCCTGCTTCCCAAGGAGCACTGAACTCAGTGTCATCCCCCACTTCCCATCGGCTCCTGTCATGGGGCAGATGGGGCCGCAGGCCCAGAGAGCAGCAGAGCCGGCTTCAGACTCCCTGTCCAGTGCTCCTTTCACTCCACTGCCTACAGCTGGCTGCCGAGGGAGCAGGCACAAGTGACTCTGCCCCCAGGGACTTCGACCCTGCCTCAGAGTCCTCCAGGGTCTCTGGGGTAGGTGCTGACCCTGGCCCAGGCTCCCTCTGCTCACTGTCACCCTCTGCCATCACCTCTTGTAGTCTGGCCTCCAGTCAGCAGTTAGAGTGATCTCTGAGAACCTGGCCCAGAGAGGGGCTGCCTCCACCCAGCGCCACACAGCTTAGTTCCTGAGCCCTTGCCCCCCACTGCTGCAGGGACACCCCAGGTGCGGCCTGGGACCCAGGACTGCATCCGTGGTGTCAGCCTCGGGTAAAAACACCCCGGGTCCCTCATGGGGCCTCGTTTGTTCCTTGTGTGCCTGCCTCCCCCTAACAAGCCTGAGGCAGGCCAGGGCCTTGGTGCCATGGCCAGAGGGGAGAAGCTTTGCACCACTCGAGGGAGGGCAGCCCCTTCAGGGCCTGGCTTCAGAGCCGGTAGCTTTTGGGGTCTGCAGCTTCCCTCAGCAATTCCCTCATATGAGGCTGTCGAACTTGAGCAAGAAACACCTGCAGGGTTGGTAAAAACACAACGGGCTGGGGGCCTAGCAGAGTTTTTGACTCAGTAGATCTCGGCGGGGCTGAGAATTTGTCTTGTGACACGGGTAATGCTGATGCCGTTGGCCTACGGGCCACACTTGGAGAAGCGCTGTCTCCGATAATAGGAGGCACATAGGTCATTCTAAATTTTCTAGTAGCCATGTTGAACAAGTAAAACTAAATAGGTGAAATTCATTGTAATAATATATTTTCTTTAACTCAGCATATTCCAAAACTACCATTTTAACAGTTAATCCATATAAAAATATTAATGAGATTTTTAAAACATTTTTTAATATCCGACCAGTGTAACCCCGTGTCTATTTTACGCACACAGAACACCTCAATTTGGACTAGCCATGTTTCAAGCGCTGGATTGGCACATCTGCCCAGTGGTTAGCATATTGGGGATTGATGTCCACATCTTGGAGAAGGGCCACGTGCTTCCAGGCAGCGCCCCCTGCTGGCGGCTTGAAGTGCTGCCTGCCCAGGCAAAGGGCCTGGAGACCCACCGGTGCACTGGGAAGCCCTCTCCTCATCATGACTCTCCATCTGATCACGGGAAAGCTGGGAGAATCAGATGAGGTGGCAGTGGGCTTGGTACATGGGGAGGGGACACTGGTCAGGGACAGGGGTTGAGAGAAATACCAGTTGAGTCCTGGTCACATTCGCCAGAGGTTACTGGTGTTGAGTGATGCGCCAGAGAATATTAACGCCCATTCCTCTCTTTAGCTCTAGTTGGACAGGCTTAGGCTCACAAATGTGCACACTGAGGCTCCCCCATGCCTGCCTCATGTGAGTCCCCAGACTGTGCCCAGAACAGTTTAGGATCTGGCCCTATCTTCAAAACACAATGGTTGGGGTCCTCCGTACAAATTGCCGCCAGCCCCTGGAGCTGGGTCTGTCTAACCTGACTGCCCCCATTAGCGCCCTCGGGCAGGACCAGCCGGCCGCTGCTTCTCACCGCCACATGGGGGCGTCCCGGCAAGCCAACGTCTCAGTCCCAGCGGTAGACGCGTCCGGCTCCCCATCCAGGCTGTGGTGGTCCGGGACGGAAATCCGGTCTCTTCTGGGTCCAGTCCTTAAAGCGTGGCCCTCTCCGTCAGCCTGCAGCCTGCAGCCCACACACCCCTCTCAGTCAAGTCCCTGCTAGGAACTGTCCCCGGCTGCACCTGGGAAAGAGCTCGGTTTCCCAGCCGCCCCCCAGCCTCTCCCGGATAGCCCGTGAATGGGGCATGGGCATGTCCCTTTCTCAGGAACCCGGTAGCATCTATCTTTGGGGACCCCCCCCCCCCAGCCCGTTGGAGCTTTATCGGGACGAGTGCGCACAGCCGGCCCTTCCATCCACTGCTCCCACTCTGGGTGCCCCGCTCCCCTCGCTCCTAGTGGAGGAATGACAACTAAAGTGCAGAGCTGGACATCCTCTGTCACACCCGGACGAGTGAGGAGAAGAGAGTTACATAAACGGCACGGAAGTCTCAGTTATTACTTCACAAACACCCTTTGGCCACCGCGGGCACATTTGTCGCCTTCCGTCGAGGGCGAACTTGCGCACCCAGACTTGCAAGCACTCCAACTCCGGCTCCTTTGGACCCGGGTCAACGCCTCCGCCCGACTTTTTCTGGGTCTGGGAGACGCGAAGACGGCCGACTCTGGTCCAGCGTGCGCTCTTCATTCGGAGACACAGCCTCCCTGTGTCCCTGGGGTCCTCGTCACCTGGCCCGTGGGCCCTGCGAGGAGACCAGGGGCGTTTGGCAGGGACGGCCCCCGGGGGGAGGCAGCTTTGGGGGTTGGGGGTTCCAGAGAGAGGCATGGGAGCAGTCGGCGTAAGATGGGCGTTTGGAGGCTAGGAGGGGGTTCCCAGGAAGGTTTTAGGGAGAAGGGAAGGGGTCAAGGACCGCGCTTGGAGAACACCTTATTTGAAGGCGTCCGAGAGAGCGGAACCAGCCAGCATGACTTAACGCTGCGGCCGGGGCAGGAAGCGCGGAGGAATCGGGGTTGCCCAGGACAACGCGTTCTGGGCGGAGCTACTGTTCGGATAGAGCTTTAGAGCAGCTGAGGGCGGGGCCTGGGGAGGCGGGGAGGGGCGGAGCATGGGGGTCTGAGCCAGAAACGGCGTTGTGACTGGCAAAAATCCCATGCTCTGGGCGGGGCCTGAGCTGGAACGGAGTGGAGCTTGGGGCGGGGCTTGGGGCGGGGCGGGGGCGGGCCCCGCGTGCAGGCGCCGGAGGCGGAGATGTGGTTGGCGGGGACCGAGCGCCCTGGGAGGGGCCGAACCGGCGGGGGCGGAGCCGAGCGGGAGTGGGCTGTGCTGGGTCGCGCCGGGCCTGGGGCCGAGGCGGCGCGCGGCGCTGACAGCTGAGTCGGCTCGCGGCCTCCCGCCCCCTCGGTGCCCGGCCCCGACCCTGGCCTGGCCTGCCCGGGAGCCATGAGCCCCGGGCTGCTGCTGCTGCTCGGCAGCGCCGTCCTGGTCGCCTTCGGCCTCTGCTGCACCTTCGTGCACCGCGCTCGCAGCCGCTACGAGCACATCCCCGGGCCGCCGCGGCCCAGGTGAGCGGGGGGTGGGGGCGGGGGCCTGGATGGGGCGCTCGAATGGGGGGCCGGGGGACCGCGTCCAAGCCGGCGTCGGGGCCGAGGGTCCAGCCTCGCCATTGCGCGTGGCCGCTTGGAGACGGCGGACGGGAGAGGGGCGCTAACTATTCTTAGTAACAAATTACTCACAGCCGCAGCAGCTGCTCGGCGCCCACCGCGCTCTGCTGGGCCCCACAAACGTGATGGCAGCGACAACCCTGTTAGGTAGGCGCTATTGTTACCCCATCGTTCAGACGAGGAGACTGAGGCGCGCGGAGGCAAAGTCACCTGCCCAAGGTCACACAGTTGGTAAGCCTAGATTTAAGCCCGGGTCAGCCTTGTCTCTAGGCACTCTTAACTTTGAGACTTGGAACGGGGTCGCTCAACCTGGATTGCAACACACTCTACTTTGGTCACATTCCCCTTTGTATTTCTGTCCTGGTATATCCTTTTTGTCTTCTCATTAGTACTTCCATTCCATCCTTGTCCCCCACCCCCACCCAACTTACCTCCCCCCCACACCACCAGAAGCTTACCTTTCTGAAGCTAAATCAAATGTGTCATTTCTCTGCTCCAAAAGCTTTCCATCACTTTAGAAGGAAATCTAATTCTAGATTAACTCCTCTCTATGGCCAGTAAGGCCCCTGCTGAGCTCTCAGAACCCACTCTGTAGGGTTCTTATCCCCCCTTGCTTGCTCACTCCTGCCCCCAGTCTTTCTGCAACCCCCCTCCTGCAGCTCCAGGGTGGTCCTGTTCCCCATCCACCCTGTGAAAAACCCACCTGGACCCAAACTCCTTAAGGGGCCATCACCCCTGAAGGTACCATCTGTTCACCTGTTGACTGTGTCTGTCTCCCCCTCTAGAATGTGAGCCCCGGGAGGGCAGGATGCTGTGTGTTTGCTCGTGTATCCCCAGCACCTGGCACATTGCAGATGCTCAATAAATATTTGTTGAATGAACGAATGAATAAACAATGGTATTAGACACACTTTTTAAAACCTCAGGACAAGAACATTCTGGAAGGTGCCCACCTCCTGCCCAAGCCAGATGACCTGGCATTGGAAGCCTGAATCCCTGTTTGGTAGGTTTGGGAAAGATCTCGGTGGCTGGGGACACCGGGAGGTGATTGTTCTCCATGCTGGCTGTCTTCTCAGGTGCCTTGGGGTCTTGCTTTTCCCATGCTTAGCAGCTCTGTCTTCCACGCCACCTAGATGATTCTTCCCCTCACCTTCCAGGCTTGGCTTCAATGCTAACTCCTCAGGGAGGTCCCACCTGCTTCCATGCCTGAATATATCATGTTCATTTTGTAAACTCTACCTCACTGTGAGAGCTGGGTAATTTTCTGTGCAACCTCTTGCTGAATGTCTGTCCTTCCCACAGGCCTGTGTCTGTCTTGTTCACTGCCCTGTCCCTGACATCCGGCACAGCCACAGCTGGTAAATGCAGAGCAGACACTCGATAAACAGTGATTAAAAGTAGATGGTGGAAGTCTCCTACCAGCTCTGTTAGGTACACTGTTGCTCTTCCAACTTTTCAAAGCAGCTATCAGCAGCCTGGGGCAGAGTGAGCTTTGTGCTGGTTCTGCTGGGTCTCATCACCACTTGGTCTTCTTGTAAACCCATGGCTTCCAGCAATGCGGACGTGGTCTGCTCTCTGTGTCTTGAGAAGGCAGACCTTAAATCAAGCCCCTCTTGGCCCTTTGCCCATCTCCTTTTTTTAAGTTGCATTTTAAAAATAAAATTGTGCCATAAAATTTACCCTTTTAAAGTGTACAACCAGTGCTTTTTAGTATAGTGACAGAGTTGTTCTCTGGTCTGCTGGTTCCAGAACATTTCCATCACCCCAAAGAGAACCTCAGCACCCACTAGTTGTCACTCTTCTCCCTGACCCCTCACTCCTAGCCCTAGGCAACCGCTAATATGTTTTCTGTGTCTAGATTTCTCTGTTTTGCCCATTACATATAAGTGGAATCATGCAACATGTGGCCTTTTGTGGCTGGCTTCTTTCACTGAGCACCAGATTTCCCAGGTTTGTCCATGTAGTAGTATGTGTCTGTATTTCTTTCCTGTTATGCCTGCATTCTCCGCCAAATCCTACACTGCAGAATCTACGTGTGACCTACAGGTGCGTGTGGGTGGGTGGAGGAGAGGGAGGAGGTTAATTATATAATCCTTAATGATATAATTAAATATAATCATAGTTGGGCTCTTTATTTTAGGGAGGTGAACTGAACGATGCATATGTGAAAGATTTGGGATTAACAGTTCTTTGGTGGTCACATATAAAACTGCACTAAAGAAAGTTCTGGAACCTCTTCTAGCACAGATCAGATGCTTTGGTATTCAAAGCCTGGATCCTTAAACCATGACTGGCAAAGAAGTGTTCATATCAAGTCTCTAGTAGTAACATTTGCCCCTTGATGCTCCCAGGCTTTGCCAACTTTCAGGGAAGCATCCCTCAGCCTTAGAAGGGGCAGCTGCTGTGCTTCCCTGGCCCCACCCATCCTCCTCCTTATTCAGCGGGAGTCACCGGGATGCCCTCTCCTCCAGGATGCCCTCCTGGAGTTCCCCACAAACAACATCCTACTGCAACCATCCGTGTAGCAGCCGAAAACTCAGACCCCGCTTTCGGATCCCTCACAAAGACTTGTGGTTTCTTCATTTTTCTTTCACTGCTCTCAACTTCCTCATCAGCCCCCACACTCCTGGTAGTGTGGGAAGAATGTAAACTTGACAACAAAAAAGCTTCTCTTCCAGTTTTTATTTATTTTGGAATAAGTTTTCCAAGTGTGGCTCCCTGGCATCGTCTCCCTCCTCCCATTCCTACTTGCCAGGTTTTGCCTGAGGTGGGGTCTGTTCAACAAATTGCTAGTTGGTCCCGGCGACGGTGGTGACCCCTTGCTGGCCCATTGGATGGCACGTCCAAAGGACTTGGGGCGCCCAGCTGAGCACTCAGCACCACATTCCACTGGCACGAGGTACAGTTGTGCCCCCCCACCTCACTGCTGGCAGCACCCCCCGCCCGCCAGCCATGGATGGGGTCCCTTCCTCCCTGTGGCCGGCTTCACAGTGGGCTCTCCAGATGATCACCCAAAACTTCTTCTGGCCTCAGGAAACCTTGGATTGCCACTGTGCCAACCACAGTGCTACAGACTGGGCTGGGGAGGGCGATTTTATGTTATTTTATTTTAGATTTTATTTATTTATTTGACAGAGAGAATGATCACAAGCAGGCAGAGAGGCAGGCAGAGAAAGAGGGGGAAGCAGGCTCCCCGCTGAGCAGAGATGTGGGACTCCATCCCAGGACCCTGAGATCATGACCTGAGCCCAAGGCAGAGGCTTAACCCTCTGAGCCATGCAGGCGCCCGGGAGGGGGATTTTCACCCTCCTCTTTCTCTCCCTGCGCTGCTCCGCCATATCCAGTCCACCAGCAGGGTTTTGCTTCTGTCAGTCCCCACCCCAGTCCAGGTATTAGAGAATTCTACCATCCCTCACACCTGCTCTTCCGGCTCCGCCTTTGCTTCCCCAGCGCCCCCTGCAGGATCAGGAAGGAAGGGATTTTAGTTCCCTTTCTTTCCAGGCCCTGGGGACCATCCCCAGGCCGCTCTGTCCCCTGGGCCTTCCTGAGATGTCACGCACCTTCTTCCCCAAATGGCAGCGGGCCCCAGTGTTTATGGTGGAGGCTCTCAGACAGGCCTGGGAGGGTGAGAAGGGTCTAGACTCTGTTCTCGCTCAGGTGGTTCCAAACAGAACATTCTTCCAAAACGTGCAGCTATGGGGAGTGACCACGGAAAGTAGATTATTCTGGAAATACAGCCCGTCGTGTGTGATGTCCGCCGCCCATCTCTCTGCAGGCGGAGCAGTGTAAGTCTAAGGCGCTCACCCGGGCGGACCTGGGCTGCCCTGCGGCCACACTGCACTCCCTTCCTCAAGCGTTCGCTCGCCCACTCTCCAAGTGCCCTTGCCTCTCTTCCGTCCCTGCCACCTCCCCCTCCATCCCCACTCGCAGCCTTTATTCTTGCCTCCTACTTTCCCGAGTAAATGGAACAGCCTGGGAGAACTTCCTTCCCCAGCCCCGACGCCTCGGCTGCCCCCTTTCCCTGCACCAGAGCCCACGCGCCCTTCCCACCAGGACCTCAGGGCTTGTGGCCAAGGAGAGCTGTCCCGTCAATTCAGCAACTCGGGCCTCAGTAGCACCCCCGCTGCCATCAATTTTCCTTGTCTCCTGCATCATTCCCATTTTTATATAACATGTTGTAAAAAAAATAAAATCACACCCATCTCTTCCCTTCCCTTTCCCTCCAACTGTCGCCCTCGGGATGCGCACCCCCTCAGCAACCCCCTGAGAAGCCTGCCTATCTTTGGGCCCCCATTCCTCCTCCTCTTCCTCTCTTGGACCTGCCACCCCACCTGCCACCCCACCTACTCTGCTTTGGCCAAGATCCCAGTGACCCCCTGTGGCTCCATGCAGGAAAAATGCTTCAGTCCTGGTCTTACCTGGCCCCAGGGCAGCCTGCGGGAGTGCCTGTGCCTCCCTTGTCCTGCTCCCTCTACAGGCTTCCCGCTCCATGCCCCACTGCTCTCCTCCTGCCTCCCCAATGGCTCCTGCTCCGTCTCCCTGGCTGGTGGTCCTTCACCGCCTGACCGCCTGGCTCTTGGGTCTCTTCTCTGTCCACCCTCACGCCTTTGTAGTCTGATGCAGTTGCCTGAGGACTGTCACATTCCCATCTCTAGCCTGGCTTCAAGTACGTACTCACCTGCTGCTTCCCTTAGTAGCTTTTCTCTAAAGACCTGACAGGTTCAGAGCCAAATTCCTAATTCAATCCACTTGTCTCAGGTTGGTCCCCAGGAGCCGATCCTGAGACAAGAATGGAAATGTAAGTGGTTTATGGGGGCTGATCCTGGGGGGAGTTGGGGATTAGAAAGAGAGAGGAGGTCAGAAAGCCAATAAAGCAAGTTACCTCAGAGAGCAACTAAGGTGCAACCCCCCTGGGGAGCTCTGGGAGCTTACCCCCACCCAGGTAGAGGGTCCAGGGACATTGGTGAAGGCTTCCCGGGGGTGTGGAGCTGCAACTTCTGGCCTGCCCTTCCTGCAGGCAGATCTGGTCCTTAAATACTCAAGAGCAGAGGTGGGCATGATGGGGTCTGCCCCCGCCCCATCAGCTCCTTCTCACCTTAGTAAATGGCAGCCCCATTCATCCTTCCAACACTTAGCCCAGGAGACTTGGGTCAGCCTTGACACCACTCTCACACCCACACACGCAGCAAGTCCACTTGGCTCCTCCTACAATGTGCCCTAGAAATGGGGCTTCTCGACTGCTCTGGTCTGAGCCCTAGCCCCTTTCACAGCCCCTCACTGGTGCCCCTGCCTCCCTTCCTGACCCTCCATCCCATTTACCCTAGCTCAGAAGCTGTGAGAGCGAGCCATTGAAAACCCATCAGACCCCGTCTCTTCTCTGCTCAAAACCCTCCAGTGGCCCCGATTTCAAGGCCAAAGCAAAAGTTTTGACAGCAGTCCACAAAGCTATTGGTGATCTGCCTCCTAACTTAGGGAACCTATCCTGTACCACAGTTCCCTCAGGCACTCTACTTTAGCCTCGACACCTGCTCCCTGTTCCTTGAACTTACCAAGTACCCTCCTACCTCAGGACCTTTGCACCTGTTATTCCCTTGGCCGTGAATGCTCTTCCCCCAGACACCTGGGCAGCCAAGTCCCTCCCTTATGGCAGCTCATATGTTACCTACTTAGAGGGCCATTTCCTGACCCGCCTGCAGAAAATGGCAACCCCCCTCCTATCCCTGCCTTTGACTACCTACTCCTCTGCTTCTTCTCCCACCACTCTCCGACTACATATTTACTTACCTATTTGTTTGTTCGCTCTCCATCTCCCTCCAGGAGGTGGTGAGTTCTCTGACCCAGAAACTCCACCTGCAGTTTTGTCGTCCATTCTAGATGGTGTAGTAGCCCATGAACTTGGCTTAGAACAAGTTGTGCAGGGGATAGGTAGCGCCTTGAAACGTGCCACAAGGGGCCACCAGGCAGACCTGGTCATGTTCTGGTGATCTCAGCAGACTTACACACAAACACTGCAGACTCAGCATCACTGAGCAGTCCTCCGGTGAGCAGGACTTTGGGGTGACCTGGCCCCAGCCATGCAGAGGCCACCGTCTGGCCTGGGCTGCCGCACCTATAAGAGGGGTTAACGACAGACCTCCCTCCGGGCAGCGGTGGGAAGGAAGTCAGCTGGAATGAGGCGTAGAATGGTGTCCAGCCTGTAGTCAGGGCTCGGTGGATATCTCAAGGGAAAGCACACAATAATAGTGTTCACTTGCCACATGCCAGCCCCTGGCGTCTGTACCAGGGAGATGGTCTCACTCTTCTGTCTCCCCTCTATGGAAACTTCTGGAGCTGGCCAGACCCGGCTTTGTGTCCTGCCTGCATTCTTACTGCCGGGTGCCCCCGAGCTAGCACCATACCTTCTTGTGCTTCAGTTCTCCCATCTGTGAAATGGGCCTAATAATGTCAACCTCATGAGGTCCTGTGGGGAAGAGGGCAGTCTTTAATGGTGACTTCCAGTGATCTTAATGTTTCCCGTTTCTTCCAGTTTCCTTCTAGGACATCTCCCCTACTTTTGGAAAAAGGATGAGGTTTGTGGCCGCGTGCTCCAAGATGTGTTTTTGGATTGGTGGGTCCTAGTTGTCATTTGTTTCCCTTATTCTAGGCCAGGTCCCTCATGGGGCACAGCGCCCACCCCTGCCCCTCCAGACCAACGTAGACACTCCCCCCTCCCCAGCCAGGTCTGCTACCCTCAGAGTTCCTCCCCTGAGTGGAGAGGCAGAGGAGGCTGGTTCAGAAGGCAAACTCTGCCTTTTACCAGCCACGTGACCAGAGACCAGCCATCAGAAACTCTGAGCCTCAGTTTCTTCATCTGTAAGCTGGGTCGGGGGGTTGACTCGGTAACAGTCAGTGTATGCCGTGGTGGTTTACACTTGCCAAAGCATTTTCAAAGACATGATCTAGCTCGATTCCCAGCAAAGGAGGAGTGTAGCAACTTATTTCATGGATGTGGAAACTGAGACCCGGTGCAGGGGGTGGGCTGTGTGACTCAGCAGGGAGTCCTGGGATGGGACACTCTGACCCTCCTGCTGGGTGGTGATGGTGATATTCATGTCTCCCATAGCTGACAACCTCCTTTGGGCCACTTTGGTTTCTAGGGCTAAGAAGTATGGCCCCGTTGTGCGGGTCAACGTCTTCCACAAAACCTCGGTCATCGTCACGAGCCCTGAGTCGGTCAAGGTAGGAAGCAGACGGGATTCCATGGGGAGGGCCCTTCCCTTCCCTGGTTGGGGGCACAGAACTCAGGCCCATGGACTGTAGAAGAAATGTCCCAGAGGCACCAGCATTTGGGCTGGTTTCTCAAGGATCCAGAAATGAATGGCATCTTTCTCTCTGACCACCCACCATTTGGGAGTGTGGCCCAGGTGGGACACACACATACTTGGCTCGCTCTTCTCTCTTAGCCTTGGTTCCTTCATCTTCAAGGTGGGATCATAACCCCTCTGCTCTGGGCTATCATGAGAATTAAAGATCAATTGATTTATTTCATAAATATTTATATAAACATTTATTTACAAATAAAGGGACAAAATATACTTAATCATGCACTTTTTTTTTAAAAGATTTTATTTATTTGACAGAGAGAAACACAGCCAGAGAGGGAACACAAGCAGGGGGAGTGAGAGAGGGAGAAGCAGGCTTCCTGCGGAGCAGGGAGCCCGATGTGGGACTCGATCCCGGGTCTCCAGGATCATGACTTGAGCTGAAGGCAGTCGCTTAACCAACTGAGCCACCCAGGCATCCCAATCATGCATGTCTTTATGTACTTCACAGTTATAAACCCATGTAGTCCTTGCAGGGGTAGAGACTCTCATCAGCCCCCACATTAGGGATGAGGGAACAGGGAGCATGGATCAGTCTGTACAATGTACAGGAGGGCACCAGATCGCTTACCTTGGAGTTGGCCGAACTAGGCTCAAGTCTGGTGGCTCTGCCATCACTCTGGGCCTTGCGTCCTCATCTATAAAATAGGGCTGATGCCTCTCTGACAGGTGGTTGTCAGCATGGAGCTGAAATAACACGTATGAGCCACCTAGCCCATGCCTGGCACACAGCAACTGCCCAATAAACACCTGTGCTTCTGTTCTCATAGTGGGTACTTGGAAGATGTGCAGGATGATTCTTGGCATGAAAGGAAGAAAATGCAACTTAGGGTCCAGATCAAGAGAAAAGGCTGAACAACCATGGTAACTCTAAGAGGATGATAAAAATAATTTCTTTTAATTTAATTTCAAATACAGACACAGTTTGAGATTTTAAAGCATGAAATTAAAATTTTAATTTCAGGGCGCCTAGGTGGCTCAGTTGGTGAAGCAACTGCCTTCGGTTCAGGTCATGATCCTGGGTCCCCGGGATCGAGTCTCACATTGGGCTCCCTGCTCAGTGAGGTAGCTTCTCCTTCTGACCTTCTCTCTTACGTTCTCTCTCTCTCAAATAAATTAAAATAAAATCTTTTAAAAAATTCTTAATTTCAAAATAGACACAGTTTAAACATTTTTAAAGCATCAAAAACCATATACAAAGAACTTCATGATGCTCTATGAGAAAAGTTGAGCCGTTTATGTTAATATGATAAATTGCATTGGTTAATATTCAAGTGTTAAGCCAACCTTGCATTCCTGGTCATGATACACTTTACTCTTCTTCTTCTTCTTCTTCTTCTTCTTCTTCTTCTTCTTCTTATTCTTATTCTTATTCTTATTCTTATTCTTATTCTTATTCTTATTCTCCTCCTCCTCCTCCTCCTCCTCCTCCTCCTCCTTCTTCTTCTTCTTCTCCTTTCTCCTCCTCCTCTCCTCCTCCTCTCCTCCTTCTTCTTCTTCTTTTATTTTTTAAAGATTTTATTTATTTATTTGACAGAGAGAAACACAGCTAGAGAGGGAACACAAGCAGTGGGAGTGAGAGAGGGAGAAGTAGGCTTCCCTGAGCAAGGAGCCCAATGTGGGACTCAATCCTGGGACTCTGGGATCATGACCTGAGCCAAAGGCAGATGCTTAATGATTGAACCACCCAGGCACCCCAAATTTACTCATATTCTGCTAAGATTTTTTTGTTCCTCTATTATTTTCTTAAAATGTTTTTGTCTCATTTGGGAATCAATTTAATAGACCTTGTAAGGGGAGTTGGGAAATGTGCCCTCTCCTCTGTTGTCTGAGGGTGTTTGTATGGGGTAATGTTATTTTTTCCTTGAATGTTTATGATAAGATTCACCAGTAAAGCCATCTGGACTTGACATTTTCTTTGAAGGAAGTGCTTTTTGTTTTGTTTTAATTACTCACATTTTTAAATTGATTTATGGCCATTCTAATTGTCTATTTTCTTGGGTTTGGTAATTCCTGTCTTTCAAGGCATTTGTTCATCTCATCTAATTGTTAAAATTATTGGTATAAAGTTGGCCATAGTATTTATTGATTAACTTTCTCATGTCTACTGGCTCTATGGTGATATCCCTTCTCTCATTCCTGCAAACAGTAGTTTGGGTTTTTTCTTATTTGCTTAAGGGCTAGCAAAAGGTTAATCAATTTTATTTATCTTTTCAAAGAATCAACTTTTGGTTTTATTGGAATTCTCCATTGTTTGTCCATTTACTATTTTATTGATTTCTGCTCTTTAGTATTGCCTTCCTCTTCCCACTTTGGATTTAATTTGTTATTGTGCAAATTTTTTGAGGTGGGAGTTTAGAAATTTGATTCTAGACCTCACTTCTTTTCTAATATAAACTCTTACAGCCATATATATCCTTGTAAGTACTACTGTAGCACAAATGTAACATACATTTCAATATGTTGTGCTTTTATTTGCAATTGGTACAAAACAGTTTCTAACTCTCCTTTTGATTTCTCCTTTGATTCATGGATTATTTAGATGTATGTTATTCAAAATCTAAATATTATAGTGTTTCCAAATATCTTTTGTTATTGATTTCTAGTTTAATTCCGTAAGACCAGAGAAAATCCTCTTCATGATTTCAATCCACCTAAAGGAATTGAAGCTTATTTTATGACCTACTGTACGGTCTATCTTGGTGAATGTATATAAGCACTTAAGAAGAATATATATTCTGTGATTGTCGAATGAAATGCTTTAGAAATGTCAATTAGGAGAAGTTGATTGACAGTGTTAGTGGAGTGTTCTAAGTCCTCACTAATTTTCTGTATAGTTTTTCTAGCAATTACTTGAAGAGGAATGTCAAACTCTTACCACAATCATGGGTTTTTCTATTTCTGCTTTTGGTTATATCAGTTTTGCTTCATATATTTTGAAGTTTTATTATTAGGCAGGAACACATTTAGGATTGATATGTCTTTGTGATGAATTTACCCCTCGATCTTTAGAAATGTCCCCCTTTATCCTTGGTAATATTCCATTTCTTAAAGGACATTTTGTCTAATATTAACCTAGGCAATCCAGCTGTCTTCTGCTTAGTGCTGAAGTGTTGATCTTTTGCTATCCTTTTACTTTTAACCCATTTGGTTTTTATATTTATTTATTATTTAATTTTTTTTCAAACACTTTATTTATTTACTTGAGGGAGGGGAGAGAACACAGAGAGAGTGACAGGGAGAAGCAGACTTCCTACTGAGCAGAGAGACCATGTGGTACTCAATCCCAGGACCCTGGGATCATGACCTGAGCCAAAGGCAGATGCTTAACAACTGAGACACTCAGTTTCCATGGTTTTTATGTTTAAAATGGGTTTTGTATAGATAGCATATAGTTGGGTCTTGCTGTTTTACTGTCTGACAATCTCTGCCTTTTAATTGGAGTGCTTAGGTTATTTATATTTAATGTAATCATTGATATGGTGAGGTTTAAATCTACTATACTGTTATTTGTTCTCTGTTATACCTGTTCTTTGTTCCCATCTTCTCCTTTCTTGCCTTCTTTTAGATTGAGTATGCTTTAGTATTCCATTTTATCTCCACCATTTGCTTATTGGCTCTCTTTCTTTCTCTCTTAGTGGTAGTCCTGGGATTTATAGTATAATCCTTAACTTATAACAGTCTATCTTCAAATAATATACTACTTCATCTCTGTCTAATTTTAAGATTTTCTCTTTATCACTGGTGTCAGAAATCTGATTATGATCTTTGTTAGTGTATGTTTCTTTATGTTAATGCTCTGTAATTGTCTTTGAACTTCTTAGATATGTGGGTTCCTTGCACATATTTGCAATATTTGTAATAAATGTATTAAAGTTCCTGTCTGCAAACTCCATCATTTCTTTTATTTATGGGCCTGATTTTAGGTAGATTTTTCTGTTCTTTGCATGTCTAGTGATTTCATGTTGGACCCTGGACATTGTGAGTTGTACATTGTTGAGTGCTCACTTTTGTTTCATTCCTTTCTTTTTTAAACGATTTTATTTATTTATTTGACAGTGAGAGACATGGTGAGAGAGGGAACATAAGCAGAGGGAGTGAGAGAAGGAGAAGCAGGCTTCCTGCTGAGCAGGGAGCCTGATGTGGGGCTCATTCCCAGGACTCCAGGATCATGACCTGAGCCGAGGGCAGATGCTTACCAACTGAACCACTCAAACACTCCTGTTTCATTCCTTTAGAGAGTGCTGGAATTCATTCTGGCAGATGGCAAAGTTATCTGCGGATCAGTTTGATCCTTTCCATGTTTGCTTTAAGGCTTTTGTAGGGTTGGTCTAGGGTTGGTTTTTACTCTAGGGCTAGTTTAACCCTACTACTAAGGAATGACTCTTCTGGGGACCCCACAAAGGCCTTATGTTTGAGATTTAACTCTGGCCATTGGGAACTTGAGCAGTTCTTGTCCCATCTAAGCTCTGAGAATAGTTCAGCTCAGTAATTCTCCTTTTCCCAGAAGTTGTTTCTAACTTAGTCTTGTGTTCACTGTATGTACTCATAGGTTGGTATTCCTCCAAAGATGCAGGGGACCCCTGTGCAGATTTCTGCAGCCTCCTCTGGCCTGTCTGGATTCTGATTTCCGTCTCATTAACTTGGAAAGCCTGCTGGGCTATACTTGAGTTTTACGTTTTAGTGCCTTTATCCTGAAAGTGTAGAAAAGTGGAGTAATCTTAGGATGTAGGGCTCACATCATTTTATTTCCTTTGCTTCTCTTAGGATTCACAATCCTGCACTTCCTGTTGTCTAGTGTCTAAAAACAGACATTTCATGCACTTTGCCTATTTTTTAAATTGCTTATGGCAACAGGGCAAGTTCCCAGCAGTTATCCCTTAATGTGCAGAAGAGTGCTGTCAGTGTGGACACTCAGAGAAGGCAGTGAAGGTGCTGAGGGTGCCCCATGCACCCATCATGTCCCATAACCTAGCTCACTGGGCCTTTGAAAGATCCCCAACCCCAGGGACAGCAGACACGGGGACCCCCGACTATGGGAACACGTGATTGGAGCCCGTGTTGAGGCTGCTATGCTACAGCGTGGGGACTCCTCAGTTTAGGTTGGGAGGTTGGTACAGACCTTGGGTTATTTGGGGATGTTTGAACGGGACCTGGGAGGTGGGTCTTTTTTTGTCCGAGGGATGGGACCTGCAGGCATGGGCAGTGACAGAAGTTAGTTTATAAATAACAGTGTTCGGGTGGGGCTGGGGTTCTCAGGATATGGCTCATGATCCAAAGTTAGCCATTTTGGGGGATTCCTTTCAGCTGAAAAATAGGTGTTAGACCTCTGGGCTCAACTCCCAGATACCAGCAGTCCCTGGATTAATGTACAGTAGAGATATTGTCTCATTGCTTCCCAGGGTCCATGAGATAAAGCTCAGTAAAACCATAAAGCAGACCTCTGGGATCCAGCCCCCCTGCTACTCCTCCCCACTTCTCTCTCTGCCTGAAGGCTGCATCTGGCCTGGGCTTCCCCTGCCTGGATCACAGCCTTCTCTTTTCTGTCTCCCATGGCAACTTGCCTGGATTCAAATCCTAGGTCCACCATTCACCGTGTATGTGACCTCCGGCATTTTAAATCTCAGCTTCTTTATCATATGTAAGATTAGCATAAAAAGAGCACCCACATCTTCGGGCTGACTGGGCACTAAGTGAGCTATAGTGTGCCGGTATGCCCCTGGCCTTTATGGGGCACCTGCTGTGTCTCACTGCTCTCAGACTTTTCACATAGAGCAAATTTATTCTTCACAGCAACCTTCCCAGGCAGGCGCTCCTCTGAACTTGTCATGTGAGGTGAGGAAGCTGAAAGCAGAGGAGATGTGTAAATTGCCTGTGGTCATACAGTTAGCAAGTGGTGGAGCCAACACCCTGAGCCTGGGTCCAAATTTGAGCCAGCTGACCTCACAGCCTGAGCTGTTAACCCCTTGGCTATACTGGCTCAAGAGCTCTCAGCTAATGTTATTATTGCTACCATCCAGCTTGCAGTGAGGCAAGTTGAGATCCTTCCTCCAGGAAGCCTTCCTTGACTTCCATGCCTTGGTTGACACTAACAATACCGAATCTCCTCTGTCCCAGAAGCCTTCCCTCTGGGCTTCTCCCCTTCCCTGTTCCCGTCTCAGAGCAGCACTGGCCTTTGTTCATTCTTGCTGCTTTGGAAGGTGGTGTGGTGTGAGGTCCGTGAGTGGCCATGGAAGTGAGGACCCCCTCCCCCCACTCCTGCTGTGTGGCCATGGGGATATCCCTGCACCCCTCAATCCCAAATAGGATGCTTTTGCTGGAAGGCAGGGCTGCTAGAGGGTCAGGTGAGATGGTGCTGGATGTCCTGTCACCACCACTGGGACTCAGTTAATGGTGACTGTTGGGGCATTGTTTCACAAGAGTCCAGAAAACTGCTGAGTCCTTTGCAGCCTTTCATGGTGCCTGACCTCATGTTGGCTTTTTGGGGATGTTTAGAAGTTCCTGATGTCCACCAAGTACAACAAGGACTCCAAGATGTACCACGCAATCCAGACTGTATTTGGTGAGAGGTAAGGCATGAGGAGGGGCTGGGGGAGCGGCTGGGAAAGCCTCTTGCGGCAGGCAGGGGGATGCGGGGCCCAGGGTATTGGGTGTAGCATGAAGGCCCAAACCCTGGCTACCAGGCACACAACAGGTGCCCCGTCACTGGTGACCACCGCTCTTGTCATCGTCACCTTCCTTCTCCTCTTTTCCCTTTGGATAGCAGAGGGGCAGGTTGGGGGTTGCAAGACTGGGGCACGCAGCCATCCTATTTTTTATTTATTCTTGGTTGTGGTAAAATTCACTAAAGTCATCATTTTAACCACGTTGGAATTACAATTCTGCGGCATGTGGCCCCTTCGCATCCGGGGGTAACCATCACCACCGTGTAGATCCAGAACATTCCTGTCATCCCAAAAGGTGATCCCTCTCCCGTGAAGCCATCAGTCCCCCTTCCCTCCCTGTTTCTCACGTCAGACGTCTGTCTTCTGCAGACTGTTCGGACAAGGCCTGGTTTCCGAGTGCGACTACGAGCGCTGGCACAAACAGCGCAGGGTCATGGACCTGGCCTTTAGCCGCAGGTGAGTGCGTCCAAGATGGCGGGCTCTGGGAAGGGGCCTGGGCTTCACAGGAGGAGGCCTCACCCCCGCTGAAGGGAGAGGGGAGAGGACATTAGCAGTCAGAGAGAGAGCAAGGCGGGCTGCCAGGGGTGCGGGACTGAACATCGGGGGCTGAGAGGCAGTGATGTCTGGGGGACGGGGTCTCTCCGCCAGGAGCTTGCCCACGCAGACTCATCGGTCCTCCTCTGGGTGTTTCATTTTCTTTATGATAGTTCTCACTTTGGGTCACATTTTATGTTTTAAAGAACTTTTGTTGAGGTCTAGTTTCCATACCATACAATTCATCACTTACAATCATAGTCACAAGGTTGTAAACCATCACCACGGTCCATTTTAGAATATTTCACTTTACTCCGGAAAGCAGGCACTCCCCATTTCCCCTCTGTGGCCTCAGCACCTGGAAACCACTCATCTGCTTTCCGTGTCTGTGGATTTTCATATTCTAGACATTTCTTATAAATGGAATCCTACGACATTTCTTTTGTGCCTGGTTTCTTTTTTCTTTTTTTTTTTACTTAAAGATTTTATTTATTTGGCAGAGAGAAACACAGCCAGAGAGGGAACACAAGCAGGGGGAGCGAGAGAGGGAGAAGCAGGCTTCCCGCCGAGCAGGGAGCCCGATGTGGGACTTGATCCCAGGTCTCCGGGATCATGACCTGAGCCGAAGGCAGTTGCCCAACCAACTGAGCCACCCAGGCGCCCCGCCTGGTTTCTTTTATTTAGCATAAGGTTTTTGGGGCTCATCCATGCCCAAGCATGCTTCAGAATTTCCCTTTTTTTATTATCGATTGAAATTCCGTTGTATTGGACATACCACATTTTGCTTATCCATCCATCCGTCGATAGACACATCTGAGTCGTTCCGGTTTCTTGGCTCTTTCAACGGATGTTGTTTCCCCAGCTCGTTGGTCAGCTTGATGGAAACGTTCAACGAGAAAGCCGAGCAGCTGGTGGAGATTCTGGAGGCCAAGGCAGACGGGCAGACCCCCGTGTCCATGCAGGATATGCTGACCTGCGCCACCATGGACATCCTGGCCAAGGTGATGGGAGGCGGGTGGGCCATGGGAGCGGGGTCCGACATGGGTCTGAGGGCTGCTCTTCTCTCCCTCTTCCCTTTCCTCGCATTCCCCCACCCTCCTTCTCTGGATGGGAACATCTCCTTGAATATTCAACACAAACTCTCACAAGACCACAGCTACTTACTCATCCTCTGGGAATGGACTCCGAGAGGTATGGGGGCTGGCCTGTGTCTGGGCAGTGGCAGAAGCTGGCTCTCGCGTCAGCCTGCTTCCCAACCCAAAGCCTACCTCCCCTCAGCGCCTTCCCTGGGTCTGGCTTGGCTCTGCACCCTGGCGGGCTCCCAGGCAGCTGGAGTGCAGACAGTGAGTAAAGGGTCGCTGTCACTCAGTAATTCACTAGGAGGCTGGTTATAAAAGGGACACCAAGGAAGGCTGCATTTCTGGGGAAATGCATCTTGTCAAGGAAGGAATCCAAGATCTGTGGAAGTGGCTCCTGTGTACCATGTAGTCCTCACCGCAGCCTGCGGGGTTGGAATCATCATGGATGATTATAAGGAGTCGATGACATGATGCACATAAACCCTTAGCCCAGGGCCGGATTTCTCCCTGAGCAGTGCCAGGTTCTGCCCTGGGCCTTCAGGTCTCCCCGCCCACAATCCAGGGATGACCTCGCCCTTCTCTCCCCACCAGGCAGCTTTTGGGATGGAGACAGGCATGCTGCTGGGCGCGCAGAAGCCTCTGTCCCGGAAGGTGAAACTGATCCTGGAGGGGATTACTGCATCTCGAAACACTCTGGCAAAGGTACTACCTGCACACCCCTCTGGGGACCAGCACCAGCTCTGGTGCTGTCCCAATTTGCTGGAGCACCTCCTCCAGTGGCCTTTTTTCAGAATGGGTTTTGGGCTCCGGTATGAGCAAAGTGAATCTGTTAGGATTTACATGCAATACCTAAAGTAGAGAATCAAAATCAAAGTGGCATAAGTAAATTAGGAGTTAATCTCTCGCCCCTGTAAAATCATCCTGAAGAAGTCCGTTGAGGATGGCTGTGATAGTGCCACAGTGTCTGATGT
Organism: Spilogale gracilis; assembly: GCA_004023965.1. NCBI lineage: Eukaryota > Metazoa > Chordata > Mammalia > Carnivora > Mephitidae > Spilogale > Spilogale gracilis. The sequence continues at coordinate 86,269 of PITA01000906.1, forward strand.
TCCTGGAATTTTTTGTCTTTCTCTTCCACTGTCTCCAGCACATCAGCTCATTGTTATAAGATGGCTGCTGCAGCTCCAGCTATCATCTCCTTGTTCCAGGCACGAAGTAGGAAGAAGGGAGAAAGGTGGTACTTGAGTTGATCCTCAGACAGATGCCCAGGGCCTCTTCCTGTTCCCTGGGACTTCAGCCTCTGAGCTGGGGGTCCCCTGACACCACCCCATCTTTTCTGCAGATGATTCCACCTGACTCCCCTTGGGCTGTGGTTTCTTCCTTCCTCGCAGTCCTAGCCACCTCCATCCTTCAGGGATCCCGTCTTATTTTCCAGGCGTCTTTCCCATCACATCTAGGAATTTTGTACAGGAAGGAGAAGCCGATGCTTGGGCTCAGTCTGCCGTGTTGGTCAAGTCTCCTTGGCTGCTTTGTCTTTTCTAGAATTTTCTCACAATCTTCCCACCTCCCAGCTTGCCAGGGCCTCTGGGTGTTTCTAAAGTCGTCTCGGAGCTGGGGGAGTGGGAGAGGTTGACACGCATCTCAGCTGGCGTCACGAGCGGGAGCTCTTGTTCAGTTTATGCCAGGCAAGTGGAAGCAGCTCCGTGAGATCCGGGAGAGCATTCGCTTTCTGCGCCAGGTTGGCAAGGACTGGGTGCAGCGCCGCCGGGAGGCCCTGAAGAGGGGGGAGGACGTCCCTGCCGATATCCTCACACAGATCCTCAAAGGTTTGAGGACTCCCGCACGGGCCTGGAGAGGGCCGGGTGGCAGGGGTGCCCCCTGTCGTGGCTGGTCACGCTTGACCCCCAGTGTCTCTATCTGACTTTTGGGGAAAAGGACATTTGCTTCTTGGCTGAGCTGCAGGGAGAGGGAGTGAGGGGTATGAGTGTAGCAGGTGTCTGCTGCTGGGCCCTGAGACCCTCCTTGTCTTTCAGCTGAAGAGGGAGCCCAGGACGATGAGATCCTGCTGGACAACTTTGTCACCTTCTTCATTGCTGGTCTGTACCTTCAGGGTTGGCCAAGGGGTCAGGGCTTTGCAGGAATGGGGGGAACCGGGAAGCCCCTAAACCTTGACTCTGGGCGATTTTTCAGGCTGTCTGTGCAGAGTTCTGTGGCAGAAGTGAGGGGTTGGGATAGGGAAGCAGAAGGCTTCTCTCTGCTCGGGGAGGTCCAGGAGGACTTCTCGGTGGCTGCTGACCTGGTAATGGAGCCGGCGCTGCGAGGGGTTGTGGAGCTGTCTTTTGGGACTCAGGAAACCTTGGTCACGTGAACAAGTCTCCGCCTCACTCAGAATTTGCGGGGAAGCCTTCTTTAGACCAGCATGAAAAGATGCCCCAGGCAGCTTCATTCTTTTACTCATCAAATATATATTTTTTAGGGGCGCCTGGGTGGCTCGGTCATTAAGCACCTGCCTTCGGCTCAGGTCATGATCCTGGAATCACAGGATCGAGCCCCGCATCCAGCTGCCTGCTCGGTGGGCAACCTGCTTCTCCCTCTCTTGCTCCCCCTGCTTGTGTCCCTCTCTAGCTGCGTTTCTCCTTGTCAAATAAATAAATAAAATCTTTAAATATATATATATTATAAATTTTTAAAGATTTTATTTATGTGTTTGACAGAGATATAGACAGCACAAGTAGGCAGAGCAGCAGGCAGAGGGAGAGGGAGAAGCAGGCTCCCCACCGAGCAGGGAGCCTGATGTGGGGCTCGATCCCAGGACCCTGGGATCATAACCTGAGCTGAAGGCAGACACTTAACCAACTGAGCCACTCTCATCAAATATATTTTTTAAAGATTTTATTTATTTTTCTGGGAGAGAGAGAGAGCACAAGCAGGGGGAGAAGCAGAGGCAGAGAGAGAAACAGGCTCCCCACCCAGCAGGGAGCCCAACTTGGGGCTCTATCTCAGGACACCAGGATCATGATCTGAACTGAAGGCAGGTGTTTAACCTACTGAGCCACCCAGATGCCCCAGAAGGAGCTTTTAGGGTGTAAAAACCAGACGCACGGGGGACCTGCAGGCAGGCAGCCTGTCTCCTTCCCATCTGTACATGCAGCTCAGCTGCAGCGGGCAGAAGTGGGGACCTGAAATGCCACGAGGGGCTCAGGGGCTCAGAGGTGGGTGGGCCGGGCCAGCAGTTGCCGCTCTCCTTTCCCACAGGCCATGAGACCTCTGCTAATCATTTGGCATTCACGGTGATGGAGCTGTCCCGCCAGCCTGAGATCCTGGCAAGGTATGGAACGGGAAGATTTGGGAGGCAGGTAGTTGCTCCCCTTGAAGGTGGTGAAGGGATTAGCTGATGTCTTGTTCCTAGAAGACAACCAGCTCCAGCCTCCAGTAGGTCCTGCTTCTCTTTACCCCAGGAACTTTGCGCATGCCAGTCCCTCTTCTGGAAGCTCCTCTCCTTGCTTTTCTCTTAGAGAACTCCCTGACCAGCCCCACAAGAGCCTAAAGTAGCCATTCTTTGTTTTCCCCTCCTAGGCTCCTCCTAGCTCATGGATGCACTTTTTCTCCCGGGCTGGTTTGCTTTGAGTCTATTTCAATCATGAAACTAGAAGCTCCCAAAAAACCAGGGACCATGGCTCTTTCCCTCCCCATGCTGTGCTCAGTGCCTGGCCAGGGGCTGGCACTGAGAACTGAACAGAACCCCAACTCAGCATTGAGGAAGGACATATCCTCAGCTGCTGAGACAAAGGAGGGTGCCTGGAGATAGCATGTGAGCTGGGTCATTGGTTTCCTTACATATAAACGTATTCCCTTGGGGATGTTGCACAGACTATGCCAATGTGAAAGCACTCTGAAAACCTCGACAGGCTTGGGGTGGGAGTCCCAGAGGCAGGGAAAGACTTGATTACTGTTGTTAATCAGCAGCATCCAAGGGCAGGTATGAATGATCGTGCGTGAGTACGACATGGTTGGTTGGGGCTTTAACTATATCTATGATACTAATGTGCTCTTTATAAAAATTTGGGAAAAGCAGAAAAGTATAATAACAACAACAACAACAACAATAATAGTAATTCTACCCATAGTGCCTCACCCCCTGGAGGCAGTTCACGATTAACTACTGAATCTCACCACGTTTTATCACATCGCCCTACGTTATTTATTGCAGACTCTTCTCCCAAATCCACTCTTTTTTATATTGTGGATATATGCACACACACAAACATGCATAAAACTTGCCACTTTAACTGTCTTCAAGGGCATAGTTCAGTGACATTAAGCACATTCCCATTACTGTGCAATCATCACCACCATTTCCAGAACTTTCTCATCGTTGCAACTGACACCATCCCCAGTAAACACTAGCTCCCACCTCCTTCAACCCTGGCCCCATTCTACTCTCTGTTTCTGTGAATTTAACTCCTCTAGCGCCCTTACATAGGAATCACACAGTAATTGACCTTTTTGTCTGGTTTATCTCACTTAGTATATGTCTCTAAGGTCCTTGTTTTAGCAGGTGTCAGAACTTCCCTCCTTTTTAAGACTGAATAATCTTCCATTGTATGGATAGACCACTTTTTAAAAAAGATTTTATTTATGTATTTGAGAGATAGAGTGAGTGAGAAGGAGAAGGGAGAGAGGCAGAGGGAGAGGAAGAAGCAGACTCCTCACTAACCAGGGAGCGGGATGTGAGGCTTGATCCCGGGACCCCAAGGTCAAGACCTGAGCTGAAGGCAGATGCTTGGGTGACTGAGCCACCCAGGTGCCCCATGGATAGACCACATTTTGGGGATCCATTCATCTTCATCTGGTGATGGACACTAGGGTTGCTTCCAACCTTCGGCTACTGAGAATAATGTACTATGAACTAGGGTGCAAAAGTATGTACAAGATCCTACCTTCAGTGTGGGGTCACACACACCCAGAATGGAATTGTTGGAGCATATGGTAATTCTACATTTCCTGTTTTGAGGAACCTCCATCCCATTTTCCATATACACCTGCAGCAGATTCCACTCCCACAATAGTGCACAAGGATTCTGATTTCTCCACATTCTTGCGAATGCTTGTTCTTTTCTGCCTTCCTCACGGGTGTGACGTGGTGCGAATCCACTTTGGGTGCTGCATAGTCTTCTAACGGCACCCATCATTACTCAGCCAGCATCCCTGCACTGCTCATTCTGTTTCCAGCTGTCGGCTACTGTGAGCCAGGCTGAGCCAGGCTGCTCGGTGCAGAGAGCTGGTTTGGTGGTGCATTTACTTTCTGGAGCCGGTTCCAAGTAGCAAGCAAGACGGGGGACTATCGTAAGGCCCTGGGACGTAATTGCCAACTGCGTGGGAATCTCGGTTGGGACGTGGCGGTTCAACAATAGGGCAGACTGTGCGTGTGTGCGTATGATGGGGTGCCCCAGGAGGCTCACTTCTGGCTCCCCTCCATCCCCTCTTCCTAAAACTGGTAGGGGGCGAGCTCTCCTTGGGGACAAGCTTTTCTTTATCTGCCCCGACAGGCTGCAGGCAGAGGTGGACGACGTCATCGGTTCTAAGAGGCACCTTGACTGTGACGACCTGGGGAGACTGCAGTACCTATCCCAGGTGTGGGGGCCGGAGAGAAGCTTCTGGGCGCTTGTGGGTGGTTCATCAAGCCAGACTTGCCCCCCTCCGCCCCCCTGGAACCCTTGCATGCAGGTGTTCTCTAATTTCACTGCACGTGAGAATGTCCCAGGAAATTGTGTTTTCCCTGCAACCAGCTGCCCCAGACCAAGGACATCAGAGTCACTGGGGCAGGTGGGGGGGGGCAGGAGTGGTAGCAAGTGGTTGTAAAGGCCTCCCAGGTGATTCCGATGCCCAGCCTCGGTGGGGAAGCAGCCGTTGACAGAATGGTGCTGTCTGCACCTCCCAGCGAGGCTGGGCAGTTTGAGGAGCCTCAGGCTGGCCACCGGGGGCCAGACTCCAGGGCCATCTCCCCTCTGCGACAGAGCACAGCGGGAGGCCTGGCTTGAGCTGGGGGAGGGCTCCCCTGGGATGGTGGCGCCCTGGGTCAGAGGGAGGCCTGGGTCCTGGTCCAGGCTCTGCCGCGGGTTCTGCACCAGCCCCTTCTCCTTTTGGGCCTTGGTTTCTCCTTCTGTGACAGGAGGGGTTGGACAAGAAGTTGAGGCTAACTTTGTAGGGGTCTAGGGCTCCTGACGTCTCCCCTCGTCTCCCCTGTGGCTTCTGTAGGTTCTCAAAGAGTCGCTGAGGCTGTACCCACCAGCGTGGGGCACCTTTCGTCTGCTGGAGGAGGAGACCTTGATTGATGGGGTCAGAGTGCCTGGCAACACCCCGCTCCTGGTGTGTGGCGGCCCTCCCTGCCTGCCCCCAGCTCTGAGGCCGGGAAGTCCGTGGCCCCACTGTCACCACTGGGTTTCTCACTCAAGTGGCCCTGTAACCATATGAGGTCTTTCTCCCCTTTCACACCGTCCAGTGTAAGGTGACACAGGATGATTCTGGAAGGGAGGCACCGTGTTTACATCTGAGGACACTGAGGCTCAGAGAGGTTAGGTCACTTTCCTGAGGCCACACAGCTGGCCAGGGACAGATACAAGAGCACCCAGTTTCACAGCTGACCCCAGGCTGGCCAATTCCTTCTCTGTCCCCTCCACAGCCCCTTCTCCCATGGAGGGTGACTTTCCCTCCTCCTCTCCTTTACTCCTTCCTTCCTTCCTTCCTTCCTTCCTTCCTTCCTTCCTTCCTTCCTTTAAGAGAGAGAGCATGAGAGTATGAGTGGAGGGGCAGGGAGGGGCAGAGGGAGAGAAGAATCTTAAGCAGGCTCCATGTTGAGGACAGAGCCCAGGCAGGGCTTGATCTCACAACCCTGAGATCGTGACCTGAGCCAAAATCAAGATCTGGACGTGCGCCCGACTGAGCCACCCAGGTGCCCCTACTTGTTTCTTTGTTTACATGTGCATTCATTTATTCCTTCATCGGGCACCCCTTCATGCACAGTGGGTCCCAGAAACCCACCCCTAAACTAGAAATGTGTCACTGTCCAGCTTCCCTCCACAATTACTGTTCTGAATTGTGTGCTTGCCTCGCTTTTTAGTGCACACACGGTAATATGTCCCAGGATTGCTCTGTGACTGCGAGCCCTCAGTTCACTGCTGTATGGTGTTCCGCTGTGTGGAGACCACCACCCCGTTCTCAATTCTGGGTCAGCGGGCATTTGAGAGGTGCCCTGTTTCTTGCTCTCCCAAGCCGCTGCCACCGTTCGGGCCCGCGTGACCAGTGGACGGTGCAGATGGGGGACGGAGGGCTGGGATGTGGGATATCTGATTGGTCAACTGGGTAAACGAGCACCAAAGTGTTTTTCAGAACACCTGTGCCAACCCCGATGCCCATAAACGTGGTTCCTTATCCTTCCCAACACCTAGTATGGCTCAGCTTCTTTTTTTTTGCCAATGGAATAAGTACAAGGAAGGCACTTCCCCGTGGTCCTGATTTGCACTTCCTGGTTACTTACTAGTGAGGCTCACAGCCCTGTGCTGCTTTTCTTCTTCTGGGTTGTCTCATCTCTGTGCAGAGATCTCTTTAAAAATTCATGTTAATTCTTCGTCAAAGTATGTGTGTTCCAAATTTTATCTTTAGATCTGTGGCTTCTCTTTGCTAAAGTGTTTTCAGTGATCTGAAGTTCTTAATTTTGTAGTGGTCCCTTCTCTTGTTTTGTCTTAAAGAACCCCACCCCCCACCCCCATCCCCGTCCTGAGGTCAGCATCATCGCTTAGATTGTCTTCTAACAATTTCACGTTTTTCTTTTGCAAGTTAAGTTCCTGTCTGCCTGGAGTTGATTTTGCGTATAGTGTGAGGTAGGGATCTGGCTTCGTTCCTGGGGCTGCGAGAACAAAACCCCACGGATGGGGCACTTAGCAGTGGGAATGTACTTGCTCACAGTTCTGGAGGCTGGGGGTCCAAGATCGAGGCAGAATTGGTTTCTCCAGAGTCCTCTCTCCTTGGCTTGCCGATGCCACCTTCCCGCGGGGTCCTCCCAAGACTTCTTCTGTGTGTGTCTGTCCTAATCTCTTCCTCTAAGGACACAAGCCAGACTGGAGTAGGATGTGCCCTAAAGACCTCATTATAACTTGAGTATCTCTTTAAGGACACCATGAATACAGTCACATTCTGAGGTTAGGACTTTAACATAAGAATGCCAGGGGGGCACAATTCAGTCCATCCTAGGATCCGAACCTTATCTACACAGGAAAGCAACACGCCTCGGTGGTATCTGTTAGGCAGCTCCCTCCCTGCTCCCACTCCACCCCACCCGACTTCCCAAGACTCTGCTCCGCCCTCTCCAGCGTGTATCACGGCTTTCCCATGTGTGTTCTTCTGTTTATCTGCTTCTTTTTTTTTTCTTCACACCCCTGAACCAGTACCACCTGCCTGAGTGACCGAGGTGGTGGTTTAGAACGTCCTTACGTCTGGCTGGGCAGGTGTACAGCCGTGTGGGCCTCGAGTGGGCAGACCCCGGCTGCAAGCCCCTCTCTGGCAGCCTGAGTCATCTCTGGGCCTCACTGCCCTCCTTGTAAGATGGGGCTGATGATGCCTGAGTCACAGTTCACTGAGAAGAGTCAATAATGTATGTCACGTGTCTGGCAAAAATCCCTAGCGCACAGTAGGTGCCCTTTGCTGATCTCAGGCCCCTCTCCACCTTATGCTCCCACTCCCTTTGCAGGGCTTCGCTCCAGGCCCTCCCTTCACCCAGCCTGCCCGGGACTCTCGGCACAGAGTGGGCTCAGGGAGCTCTTTGGTGCAGGAGTAATGAGGAAGAGGTTGGGACCCAAGGCCCAAGTTACGAGGGCACGTATGGCCTATGGGGGCCAGGGGCATGGAACGTTAACCCCAGTAGGAGGCAGCGTAGCATAGCACGGAAAGGCTGGTGGGTGCCTGCGGGTCCTCGGCCTCACCCCTCCCCAGCCCCACCCCCACCCCCAGATGCAAGTCTTGTGCCCATGGCAGCTCTCACAGACCCCGAGGAAGGCGGCCTTGAAGCAGAGTGTCACTCAGTTTGGCCACTTACTTGCCAGGTGACTTCAGGCAAGTCCTGAACTTCTCTCTGAGCCTCAGTTTTCCCATCTGTAAAACAAGGATAGTTGTCCCCCCACAGCACGGGCCAAGCCTGGGAGGCTGCAGCTGCCAGCTGGCCCCTGTGGGCACCCTGGGCTGTCCCCTTCCTTCCTCTGAGGCACGTTCCAGGAGCCAGTGGCATCCCAGGCTGGCCCAGATGGGTGGGTGGGGTAGAGTGGGGGGTGGGCCTCCTCTGCTCCTGGTCTCTCCACTGGGGGGCCGCAGTGGGTCAGGGAGGTGCGAGGCTGCTCAGCTTTGGAACCAGAGACAGGTGGATCTTCTCCCCGCAGTTCAGCACCTACGTCATGGGCCGGATGGACACATACTTTGAGGACCCACTGACTTTCAACCCTGATCGCTTCAGCCCCAAAGCACCCAAGTAAGTCTCTCTTCAAGCTGTGCGTGTGGGAAGCGGGTGTTCCAGGGACCTCTGGTCTGCACTGCCTGTGACCCTGAGTCCACATAGCCTTCCAGGTCACCATGAGGGAGTTGTGATCCCTGCTCTGCCCTCTTCTATGGAGAGGAAATCACAGCGCAGAGAGGTTAGGTAACTTGTCCAAGGATACACAGCTAGGAGCTGCAGAGCTGTGGTTTGAGGCCAGCTCGGACTGGTTTCAACACCCATGCGCATAACCCATCCCTTGTCCTGGGAAACCCTGTGACTTGGGCCAGGGACCGTACCTCCCCCTGCCTTGACGGCCCTATCCTGAGAAATGGGAATCCTGATGGCTCCCTCTGCAGCTCACCATGGGGGCGAATCCCTGAAATATACATTTGGGGGGCTCCAGGGACAGGCCATCCAGACCGACTCTGCCCAGAACTGGCCATGTCATTGGCCGTACATAGAAGTGCCATAGGATTGCGAGTTCCTCAGTTCCTCCTCCTGTGAACTGGGGATAATAACAACTCCTTCTGGAAGGCTCCAGAGGAGGATAAGATGAGAAAATGCCGATGCTTTTGGTGCATGCAAAACACAGACATTCATCAGCAAGGGACGGGTTTGTCACCGCTGGGATGGGGCTGTGACAGGGCCGCCACCTCCTGACTCCTCTCTCCCTTCAGGCCGAGGTTCACCTACTTCCCTTTCTCTCTGGGACCCCGCTCCTGCATCGGGCAGCAGTTTGCTCAGGTAGGAGGCCTGGGCTGGGCTTTCTGCCCGGGGCTGACTTCAGGGCTGGTGTCTCCTCCTGAGTCTGGAGGCATTTCTGAGCCCGCTCTGGGACCCCTGGGCTGGGGGCTAGGGGGCCGGGCCAGCCGGCTGCAGGCTTTGCTGTACGTTCCCGCCCTGTGCCTCCCACTCTTCCTCGTTTCTGCACACAGATGGAGGTGAAGGTGGTCATGGCCAAGCTCCTGCAGAGGCTCGAGTTCCGGCTGGTGCCCGGGCAGCGCTACGGGCTGCAGGAGCAGGCCACGCTCAAGCCGCTGGACCCCGTGCTGTGCACTCTGCAGCCCCGGGGCTGGCAGCCCGCACCGCCGCCGCCCTGCTGAGCGGGCCTGGGATGGGTGGGACTCCTCGGGCAAGGGTGCCACACCCACGCTCCTCTGCAACCCCATGGCCACCCACCCCGTTGCCCTGCCTCCTTCCTTGGGGGCACCCTCCTCGCTGGCTCCCAGTGGGCCTCTTGCCAACCACCACCTGCTTCCCACCTCCCTTCTCCCCCACCCCCAGAGCTCCCTGTCCACTAATTCCATGCCCTTCCTGGACTGGCCCCTGCCTAACTCTCAGCTGCTGCCCAGATGTGCCCTCTCTTACCCTGAACCTCTTTCCATAGGCCACTCCCTCTGCCACACACCCTAACTCTTGCTCACTTCCTAAAACCCTCTTCAGGTGTCACCTCCTCCAGGAAGCCCTCCCTGCCCCCCCCCCGGCCGGGCCAGGGGCCCCTCCTCTGTACTCCCTTGGTCACCTGTGCTACCTCTAATACCACACTGACCACACTGTATTGTGAGTGTCCTTTGATGTGACTGACCACCCTGCCAGGCTGTGAGCACCTCATGGGCGAGGTCTGTGTGTGATACGTCCCTGAGCCCGCCCCCGGGCCTGGCACAGAGTCAATGCTCAATAAAAATGTGTTGACTGCATAAATGCATGGTGAGACCGGGCCAGAGTGCTCCGGCCTCAGTTGCTCATCTGGTAAATGAGAGTGATGTGGAGGCCAGTCTGAGGGCTCATACCCCCGCAGGTGCCGAAACATCTTGGGAGAAGACTGCCCAGGTTGCCCCCAGGTTGCCCCCAGGTTACCAGGGGGTCTGTGTTAGTAGCAGTCCGTTCCCTGTGTTGCCTGCAAGACCACGTTCCTGGGTGTGGCGGGGAGCTGGGATTACAGGCAGGGTTTTGAGAGCTTGATGTGACGGGGTCCGGGGTCCTGGGGCCTTTATGGTCTAGTTGACTCCCCAGAAGGGTGCTGATGTCCCAGAGGGCCTCACACAGCTAGAGCCCCCAGGACCTCTGTTGGGGACAGCTTGGTGGACCTGAGCACCGGGATGCCCGGCCTTGCAGGCTAACCCGCTAGCCCCTCCGCACCTCCTGGGGCAACGCTTCCCTCCTGACCAGCTTGGCAGAGGCCGGACTGGAACTCCCATCGTGGGTGACGGGGTGGGTGAAGACGTCATTCTTCCCTCCCCAGGGCCTAGAGGTGGCCAAGGGGCAGTAAATACTGGACTAGCCATATCCTCTCGGCCCATCCGAGGAAAAGGACCCTTGAGTTTCTCCTTCTGCACAGGTGAGTTTGTCTTTCTGCCGAGAAACCAAACGCCCAAGCCCACTGCCTGGGGTACATGCCCTGGAGAGGGCTCCTCTCCACACCAGGGAAGATAAGGATTTGGGCTGGCCCTTGCTTTATATTGGCTCCTCAATCCTTAGGCAGTCTTTTTTTTTTTTTTCAAAGATTTTATTTATTTATTTGACAGAGAGCAAGCAAGTGCAGACAGGGAGAGCAGCAGGCAGAGGGAGAAGGAGAAGCAGGCTCCCCGCGGAGCTGGAAGCCAATATGGGGCTCGATCCCAGGACCCTGGGATCATGACCTGAGCTGAAGGCAGACGCTTAACTGGCTGAGCCACCCAGGTGCCCCGTTGTGCAGTCTTGAACTGAGGGGAGCTTCCTATTTAGCGGAAGAGGAAACTGAGGCTCAGGGGAAGAAGTGACAGGCTCAGCACAGGGGGTATATCGTTGTGCCAGGATGGAGCTCGGCTCCCGGCCCAGCCGTGGCATGGGGAGTGATACCAGTCATCTGCCCCGGCCTCTGGGCGGAGGTCCTAGCCTCCGGGACGCCTCTGTGGCCGCTGATGTCCCGCAGACTGAGAGGGCTCCCACTCCCCAGCCCTTCTCAAGCTACACTCCCACTGTCCTTTTACAGTTCCCTGTGTGGGGGGGTCCCAGACCCTCCTGTGGCTCTGAGAACAGGTGTGCCTGGGCTCTGCCTCCAGCTGCCTGGCCAAGCCCAGCCCTTGCTCATTCTGCTGAGCCCCAAAATGGCCCTTTCCCAGGGCCACCCAAATGGCACTGTTTGATCTTGTCTCATTCCTGAGCCCTCCGCCTTGCACTGCTCCCAGGGACCTGTCCTGCTGGGATCCCTAGGCCCCACCCTCTTCAGCCTGCCTCTGAGGTTTACCAGCCCCCCTGCAGCCCTCCAGTGGCCCCACAGCCACCCCCACACCAGCCCCCCAGTCTCCACCAGCACGCCGTGCTCTGTGCTCTACTTCCTGCCATGGCTTGGCTTGGCCCCACAGGACAGAACTTCCTTCACTGTCCATCTAAGTCCTCCACAGGTTACCAAGCCTCAGCATTCCAAGGGCCGTGACCTGGCATTGCCTGGAGGGGTCTTGTGGGGTCAGCTCCTCCTGGAAACTTCAAATTGCCTTTACCATGCTCTGACTTAGCAGATATCTATCCATTGCTGAGCCTGAGTTTCCACATCATTATTTCTTCAGATCCTCTTGAGTATGACCCATTTCACCGATGAGAAAGTTAGGGCCACAGCACATAGCCAGGCCATAGTGGAGTCAAGACTCAAACCTGTAGCCCTTTGCACTCAGTGGCCTTCCACCAGCTCAGCAAACCCTGTCACTGAAGGCCTGGGCTTGTGTCTGAGCACTTGAAACCCAGGGCTGGAGGCCCGAGGTGAGTGGGGAGAGCAGAGTCTCCCCCCTCCCCCCTGCTGTCATTGCCTGTGGGTCAGTGGCCCGATCCTGACCTTCCCGAGCCACTTTCTCTTTCACACAAAGGACTTTCTGTGAGTGAGCAGGCGTTTCTCAGGCCACCCCAAAACTTTTCTTAAGCGCCCTGGGGAGACTCCAGTGTGTACAAAGATGGTGCCAACCCTAGAGGGGGGGGATTAAAACCAAGGCCCTGCAGCCAAACCCAACCTGCACTGTCACTGTTTATGTGGCTTGAGCCTCAGTTTCCCCATCTGTAAGGGAGGACGGATAATAGCAGATCCTAAGACTGATGGGAGAATTAAAAGCGTTCTACGTAGACCATACTTAGCACCGAGCCTGTAGCGACGGAGCTGCAGACTTGTCGGCAGTAACTATCACGTGAGCATTTTTATCCCTTGGACCTCGACGGAAGGAAGGGCTTTCCTGGGAGGCCAGGCCGTGCAGTTCCCAGACTAGCCACACGGTGGCGCCCCGGCGCAGCGCTCGGGTTGACGTGGCTGTGGCCGGCCGAGTGGGCGGTGCCTCCCCTTCCCGCCGGGACTTGAGGCTCGGAGGGGGCGGGGCCCGCAGAGGGGCAGGCCGGGCCTCCTGGGGGCGTGGCCAGGCGCGTGCGGTCGGGGCTGGTCCGCTGGCCCCTCCGGTGCGGGTCGGCAGGCAGGCATCGCTATCCCCCCGTTGCCGGTGGTGCCGCCGAGGCGGGCGAGGCGCGGCAGCCGGTGGGGCCCTAGAGGGACCGCCACGCAGGAGGGCGTGGCGAGATCGCGACCTCGCCCGGCGATGGGCGGCGTTTGGCGGAGGGACGCAGGCAGGTCTGGGGTGGGGGCGGGGGAGCTTTGGCAAGAAAAGCCTGGCGGCTGAGAACCGGGCCCTCATTTCTTGTGGCTGACACTTAACATGCTCTTGGCTGAACTGAAGCCGTCTCCAGTGCCCCGCTGCACCAGGGTCCTGGAAGCTGGTGTTGAGGGGTCCTCTGGGGTGACCTGTGGCCAAGGTCCAGCTGGTGGTCGGACCAGAGAGCCTGGGCCTACCTGGGCTGAGGGTGAGAAGCTCGGTACAGCTGTGGGTGGCAGGAGGTTTTCCTCCTCTGTTCTGTGCGCTAGGACAGGAGGCTGGCTGTGGAGTCACCTAGTGGCCCTGCTGGGCCTCAGTGGCAGCCAACGTGAGTGGACAGAGGGTCACAATTAGCTTCCCACCTGGGAAGGTTCTGGATGGAGCTTGACCCCTCCGATTGTCTTGGCCAATCAGGCATTGGCCTTGATACTGGTTCAGAGTTTGGTAGGTCCACCCCAGGCCAGCCTCACAAACAGTAGGGGGGTGTGTTTCCTGGGTGATCAGAGAGAGGATGGCCACCTGGAGGGGGCCTCGGGGCAGGGGCAAGGAGGGGCTTAAGCCAGTGGCTTTTCCCACATTGCATCCTCTGCAAGGATGTTTGCTTTCCTCTGGGGCAAGAATTCTGCCTCCTAAGCAGGCCTCCTGATGAGTGTGTGGCCCAAGGGAGGCTCTCGCCCCCGCTGGTATGGATGACTCCTAAATCCACATGTCTGCCTGGACCTCACCCTGGGCTCAGACAGCTTTGGGTGGCTCTGCCTGGACCTCTAAATATAACCTAGCTGGGGGGCACGGGCAGACACTGGGGGTATTTCTGGCAGGGAAGGGAGACTTACTGCCGCAGGGCCATTTCCCTGAAACAGGGCTCGGGTAGGCACTTGCGAGGTCAAGGCCCTTCCTTGGCCTGGAGCTTTAGAAACATTTGTTTCTCCCAGAACACAGCTTCCCCTGCACTTCCTCTCCTTGCTTGAGGAAACTGTGGTCACCTCCCCCGCTCCTGGTGTTGCCCACCCTGTGAAGGCCGTGGTGGGCTGCACTCTGGGCCAGCCGGGCAGAGTGGTCACCACCAGCAGGAGGTAGCCAGTGGCAAGTGTGCTGGTGCCTGCGCCGCACCCCAGAACCCCAGCCCGCTGGCAGCACCCCTCACCCCGTGCCAAACTCCCCTGCTTGACCTGGGGAGGCTCCATGGGTCTCAGGACAGTGAGGCTGGGCAGGGGCAAGGACACGCTGGGGCCTTCCGTGCAGGACCCTGGCCTCGTGCAGGTGGTGTGTGGAGGGTCCCAGGGTCAACGCTGTGCAGGCAAGGGTAAACGACTAGACTCCCCTCCCTGTTCCCTCTCTGGGCCAAGCTCCTCTGCTGGTTTCGGGTTTTGGAGACGGAGGGGGACGATGACAGTGACTCTGCCAGGGCTCTTCTAACCCCTGAGCATGGGAGAGCCCTTATCTGAGCCCCTTGGGCAGCCCTGGGACCCTGGGTGAGGAGGAGCCCGAGATAACATGATGAGTCTGATGCCACCTCCAGCTCATGGCTGAGCAGGTGCTGTGGCCCCTCCCGAGCCCGCTGCACTATAAGCCCACCCCCAGGAGGTGGGGCCTCACTTTCCCTGGGAGGGGGACCTCACCCCTGCTGTGAGCCCCAGAGCCTGAGGAGGAGGCCAGATCATCCCCATCAGCCCCACGCCCCTGGACTCAGTCTCACCCCTCACACGCCCCAAATGAGGGCTGCTCCTTGGTCCCCACCCTGAAGGAGCCAGGACTACCCCGCCTCACATCCCAGGGACACCTTGTGCCGCAGGCCTCTGAGCTTCTCGCCTGGCTGGGAGCGTGGAGGCTGAGGGGCTCGTCCCAGGCCCCCCGGGCAGCCATCAGCCTCGGGCACCCGGGCTGGACCGGGGCCCCTGGGTGCGGGAAAGCAGCTCCCAGAGCCGCACTGCACATGTGTGTATGTCTACTCACGTCTCCGCATCTCTGCGTTTCTGCGGCCTCCCTGCCACGACCTCTCTGTCTCCTCTGTGTGGGTCTCAGCGACCATGTCTGTGTGTCTCAGGCTGTGACCTGAGCTGAGGAAGGGTCTATTGTAACCTGAGGCAGTGGACAGACCCGGGAAGTGTCCTGAGGCCCACCCGGAGGTGAGGGGCCCTGCTGAGGACATACACTGTCCTTCCTCAAGTCATGGCCACCAAGGGCCCAGGTGGGGCTCTGTGTTCAAAACTTCCCTGCCTCTGTTATGGGCGGGGGGACCCAGGCCCCGGAAGATGGGATCTCTGGCAGGGAGGAGTTACTGGGGCCCCCGAGACTAGCTGGTATCCATGTGAATCTGGGGTGAACAGGTGAGCAGACAGGAGGCGGGCCTCCTCCCTGACCCCAGCATGCTGGGGCGCCCCTCCCACCTTTGATCAGGCCAGCCCTGACGCTCCTTTCCTCGGGCACCCTCCTTCCAGCGCAGGGCAGGCTGGCTGGCCTCGGAGTGTGGGGGCAGGTGTGTGTGTGGGGGTGACATCCTCCCTTGAGACCCTGCCATGAGGCAGATCCTGGAAGGGGGTCTCGCTCAGAGTTGGCCCCACTGTAGTCCAATAAATGTGTTTACACCCCCCGACACACACGTGCTCACCCCCCACACTCCCCTGCATGCATATACGTGCTCCCACACATGACGCGCACACGCCCGTGCACTCTCGTACAAACCCTCACCGTCACATGTGCTGTGCTGTCACACGTCCTCGTGGGCACACGCTTCCGCACACGGACCCACCCACGTGCATTGTCACACACATGTTCACCAGCGCACGCACAGCCACACACGTCTGCACACGCACGCCGTGGCCCGTGGCTGCTGCCGTGACCTCAGGAGCAGAGGAATCAAGCTGTTTTTTTCCCAACACGTGTTCCCACAATAAAAAAAACAACCAACAGGAAGGTGCTTTGGGCCAGGGACAGGAAGGGGAAGTGGCGTGCGCGCAGGGAGCCGGCTCCAGGGGGTGGGGGGTGGGGGGCACGGGGCAGCCTGTCTGGGTGGGACTCGGGGACACACAGGCTGCCAGCCAAGGTGGGGAGGCGGAGGGCCCCTCCCGGGAGTCCTGGCCCTGTGCTTATCCCACCGCAGCCTCCCACTTTCGGATGAGAAGCCGAGGCTGGGGTGGGCTTGTCCCTGTCTCCAAGGAGGGCTGGCAGAGTGGTGTTGTCCCCAGGGGCCCCCTCACCCTGTGTATCCTGGCCCAGTCCCGTGGTGGCCCCAGCAGCGGCCGAGGTGAGGGAGGGCCTCGGTCTGGGATGCCAGGTGACTTGGGGGTCTCTCTGTGGCACCATTGTGTGTCGGGCGCTGGCACACCCCCGCCCCCCTCAACTGGGCTACTGACAGTCAGCGGACACCCAGAAGCACGTCCCCGCATGCCCCTCCGTCCTGCTCCTGCTGGGTTGCCCAGAGCAGGTGCTGCAGGAGAGAGGGCTGAGCGTGGCCCCTGGGACCACGTGCACCTCACACCAGGGACGCTGTGTGGTTCTTCCTGCCTCAGCCCAGCCCAGGGCCAAGTTCACAGGACGTGTGCCTACGGACTCCCCAGATGAGGAGACGGGGCGCGGAGAGGGGCTGTGAGCTGCCCGAGGCCCCAGCAGGCGGCAGGTCTGACCCTGCCTGTGCTTCCTGCTGCCGCTCCCAGGGAGCGCTGAGGGCTGAGCGGAGGGCTTGGCAGGTGGGCTCTGGGGCCCCTTCCTGGTCCCACACCTCCCCGGGGATGTAGCTGCCCCTTGGGGAGAATGGCTACGCTATTGCTGTGCTTTATCTCAGTTAATTCTCAAAACCCAGCAGGTGAGATGCCCCCCACCACCCCGTGCAGGTGGGGATGCCCTCAGGAAACTCTCCTCTCTCTGGGGACCTGCCTCCGGTTCCTCTGCCCAAGTGTTGCTGGGTTTCGACTCACTCCCAGGGAGCTCCCCTGGAATTAGGCGGTGGGAGGGGAGGAAGGCAATGCTTAGGGTGGCGTGGGGTGGGTGGGTGGGCTATGGGGTTCCAGAGACAGTTCCAGCCTTGCTTTATCTCTCTCTCTCTCTCTCTTTTTTTTTCTTCTCTCACTTAAAAATCTCAGAAGAGACTCAGGACGACCGACAGTCCTGGTTTGCCTATGATTGAGGGTTCCCAGGAGGCAGGCAGGCAGGACTTTCGGGGCTGAAACAGGGCAAGGTCCATGGAAACGAGGGCAAGTTGGTCATTCTAGAAGGGCCCCAAAAGCATTAAACTAACCTTGCCTGATGCTTGACCTCCCCCTACTGTGTCCTCTTGCAGTAGCTGTCCAGCCCTGCTTACATAACTCCAGTGACGGTGAGCTCATTACCACATAACAAGAACCAACCAAGAAATGGACAAAAACAGGGCCAGGCACTGACCACAGTGAGGGCAGATTGTGGAGCAGAATGCACGGGCCCCGGGCCCACCTCTAGGGACAGTCAGACCAGGTTCACAGAGGAGGAGAAGGGGGAGGAGGACAGGGAATTCCTGACCAAGGGAACAGCACAGGCAAAGCCCAGGAGGCCTGGAACCACCTTATAGGGATTGATTTCTTTTGCTGTTATCTCTGACAGCTGGTGTGACTCTCCAGCTCTCCACAACCCCATCTCCAAAAGACATTTCTTTGAAACATGGTGGCCTGGGTCCCCCTGTCTTCATCCCCCAGGTGTCTGATCTGGGAAAGGCCTCAGTACCTTTGAAGGGCTGCTGGATGCCTCTGATGCTGTTCTACTCCCTTCTCATTTTTCTGAGGCTCATGGACCCTTGAGCATGGGCATCTGCTCCCTCTTCCAAAGAGCCTTCCCTGACTCTCTAAGCCCAGTGCCTCCCCTTCCCCAAGTATCAGCCTCCTCTCCTTGGGATGATCACGACCTCCAGCCCCTGCCAGGATGCTTGGCACTCTCCAACCAAGCTTTCCCAATTCTTATCCATGCACCTGCTGGTCTCTTCCTGGAAGGCCCTCTCCTTCCCTGAAAAAACTTTTGTATTCTTCAAAGATATAACTCAAATGCCAGCTCCTCCAGGAAGCCCTCCCGTATCTCTCTATTTGGGGTTTATTACCAGCTTCTCTCCTTTTTAATCCACTTCACTCCTGTACCCTGCATGCAGAACTAAGTAGACCTTGAGCCCTGGGGGGAGAGGGGCCCAGTGATGCTCAGCCCAAGGGTGATGCCTCTGGGACTGGAGCCGAGAGCCCTTCACTTGCCTCATTGCCCTAGTCTCTGGCCCAGGAGAAGGCCTGGGTTACCTCTTAAGCAAGCACATAGCAAGTGCATACTAAGTGCTTGCTGAGATGTGACCTCCCAACCGATATTTCCTGAGTCCCCACTCTGTGTCTGACTCTGGGTCATGTGGCTCCCCCAGGGAGTTCACCTCTGTCCTCCCACAGCACCCCCAGCACACGTGGGACAGTTGGCACCCAGGAGGTGCCCAGAAGTGGCTGCTCTTGGTCCGCCAAACAAAGGCGGGGCCATGCCTTCCTGTAACCTTGGAGACAGACAGCCGGGCTCCAGAGTCCGGCTCTGGTCACACCCCTCACTGGCTGGGTGGCTTTGGGTGGGTCATGGCCGCTTGGGAGAGCTCAGTGAGAGGACACGAGTGGCAGCTCCAGGCATGAGCTCAGTGGGTGGCATCACTCCGTTTCTCCAACGCTCATAAAAGCCCCTCACCGACCATGTGGATCCCTTCCCAGAGAGAGAGGCTTAGGCACCCTGGGGTCTCCAGGGTTGGGGCTGGGGTCTTAGGGACTGACCATGCACCCAGGGGTGTAGCAGTTTCTCAGGCAACATTTCTGAGGCCGCCCGGGAGAGGCCCAGGGCAGGGGAGGGCAGTGCCCAGATTTATCCACCAATCGGGCGTGCTCCTGGCCCAGGAGCCCATTCTTATCTGCCCAGCCCAGCATGGGGGGGTGGTGGGGGCCCGCCGGGCTGGCTGGGGCGGGACGCTGCCTGGGGACTGGACACAGAGCAGGCCCGGCAGCCCCAAGCCCCACTGACGGCTCTGAGTGTCCCTGCAGGCCGGTGACCGACTGCCCGCCCATCTCCTGCACCATGTCGGACGGCGAGGGCCCCTCGGCCGGTGAGTGGCACTGCTATATTTACCCGCCACGGCTCTAGTTGCAGGGTAAGGCTGCTGGGCGCTGAGGGCACTGGGAGCCCCCACCCTGGGCTATAGACAGCTGTGGGGCTGGTCCCCCTTCCTCCCAGCCTGATGCCTGGGGGCGGGGGGCGCTGCTGCACTCCTGGAAAGGGACCTGGCCTTTAGGAGCGAAGTTCTGCACCCGCAGGCTTCCCGCTGGGGCTGGGGCAGGAAGTCACAGACTGCGAACCCCTCCCGCTGCTAGCCGGGAGTACAGGGCTGCCCCACGGCGCCGCGGGCATTGGACTTGGCTGGGCCCCTTGGTGGGCACGGGGTGCCATGGGCCTCTGGAACGGCATGCGAACGAGTGCGTGTGAACAGGGATCTGGGGTGGGGGGAGCCCCAGCTTCCATCTGATTCCCTGAAGATCTGAGACCCCTGGGAAGTAATGAGCCCCGGGTCTGCCTGGGGTCTGCCAGACCTTCCGGGAGCCTCAAATCCTCTAGTTGGAAGTGGCCCGGGACACAAAGGCAGAGGGGCGGTCGGATGCTGGGGTCTGCCCACGCACCCGCTGCCCTCGCTAAGGGACTGGCTGCCTGTGTGACTCGCTGGTCACCCTCGGCTCCTTCCAGCTTAAGGCAAGCTCTGAGGCAGACGTCCCTCTGAGCCGGCCCTGAGTCAGACAGCCTCCTCCAGGCTGCCTGGGATCAAACCCTAATTACTTTGCTTCTGGATTGGGGGGCCGGCCTGTGGCAAGGGGCTTCACTGTTCTGAAGCTCAGTATCCCCAGGTGAAAAGGCAGTGCCAACTCCCCTGCACGTGGTTGTGAAGCTTAACTGTGATCATGTGTGACTGCCGACCTGTATCAGGGCCTGGCTGCGGCGGGCACGCCGTGACGGCCTCGCGGAAGCAGCAGGCGGAGGGTCCTGAGCGGAGCCTGTGCCTCCGGGTCCAGCCCCTCCAGCTGCACCTTCCTGAAGTTCTTATCTGTCCTGCAACGCCATGCGGGGACATGCCCAGGCATGCCAGGCCGGCCTGGGGGTCCTGGGCTGGTTGTGATGGACAGCAGTGGGGTCACCCCTGGCGTGGTGTCTGATGGACAGTCTGCCGCCTGGGCCGGCCCAAGTCAGATTTGGAACTGTGTGTGTGTGTGTGTGTGTGTGTGTGTGTGTGTGTGTGTGTGTGTGTTGGGGAGCGGGGGGACAAAAATGGCCTGACCTCACCCTCTTCCGCCAGGCATCAGGGGTGCAGGCCTCCAAGAACTGTCCACCGAGAAGCCGGTGGTATGTGGGGAGGGGGGTGCCCCAGACAGGCCCTTTCTGGCTGGCTCTGCCCGCACCTGACGCAAGCCCGGAATAGCTCTCTCCCTGCACCGGGGACAGGGCCCTGCTTTTAGCAGCTTGTAAAAACCCCTGCAGAGAGCTGGGTATTTCAGGAAGGCCAGAACAATATTTAGCCCACCAGGGCGATGGAATGGACGCTGAATGCATGCACGTGTGTGCGTGTCTGGGAGGCTAGGAGGAGACGCGGCCTTTAATGCCCCTTTGGGGTGTAGGAGAGGGTCAGCTGGGCTGGGGGCTGGCAGGCACGGTCGCAGCTCTGCCCACCTGGCCGGGCATGTCACCCTGGGTGAGCATGGGGCCTGGCTTCCTGCTTCTGCCTGTGGAGCACGGCCGGATAGTTTTTTCTCTGCTGTGCTGGGCTTGCCGGGGAATCTGGGAGGACTGGAGGCAGCCCGTGCATGCAGAGGTGTGTGTGTGTGTGTGTGTGTGTGTGTGTGTGTGTGTGTGTGTGTGTGTGATGGGGGGAGTCTTTTGGAGTATGTTGTCTGAAGGTCAAGACTTTCCAGGATTCCAACCCCATGGCAATGACTGGGTCCAGGAGGTTACTGAGAAATATTTCTACCTCTTTTCAGAAACCGATCTCTGGGTCTGTGTCTATAGCAAGAAAGTTCTCAGCTCCTCAGCCACGACCTATGGGCTGTGAGCAGCTTCCTGAAGGTCACTGTGACTTGGTTTCTTCATCTGTTACGTGCTGACAATGATAGAATATTAGCTCCTCAAGCCCAATGAGGGCTAAGTGATGGGAAGCATGTAACCTGCTTGAAACTATGCCAGGCTCCCTATTAGCCGGTGTCACTGTTACTCTGCACAGCCACTAAGGGAGCTGCAGCCTGAGAGGGAAATGAAGGGGACAGATTACGTGCTGTGTCTTGTCCTGGCCACTTTGGAGATGTTGGATCCCTGGAGGGGGTGCCCAACCCCACTGTACAGCTAGGGAAACTGAGGCACAGGCAGGTAGACTGGCCCCAGGTCGCCCAGCTGGTATGTGGTAGAGTCAGGATTCGAACCCAGCTCCCCAGACCCAGACTCAGGGCCCTATCCAGGAAATTCTACCTCGCTTGCCCACGGGTGGGGGCTGGGGGTCTTGTAGGTCCTTGTGGCCCTCGTCTGATCAACAGCCCTTCTCATTTTGGACACAGCTAGCTCAGCATTGTCTCCAGTAATTTGGAGTCTGTACCAAAAAAATGTGGTACCTTGTTAGGGTGTCCGGAAAACTGTGCAGGGCAGGAGCAGCGCGGCAGGTGGTCAGCTCCAGGATTCGTGGCCCTGCGCCTGGACAGGGGAGAGTGGCGGCTAAGGTTACCGCGAGTCAACATTGTATTTATAGCAGGAAGCCGCCTGCCCCAGCAACTGTGGGCCCACACTCCCGGTCCAGCGAAGGGGCTTCCCTCACAGCTGTTGAATTCTAGGCCTGCTTCCACCCCCGAGCGAAGCCCAGCACGGGGCGGACCCCTTTCCCACGGAGACTTAGTTCCCCCATCTGTAGAATGTGGCCCCACCATGTCCCTCACTGGGTCTGGAGACCGTGTCTCTAAGGGCAGCCATGGCCTGGACAGAAGGGCCGGAAGGTGCTGGCTCCATGCATCCTGGGTCTGTTGATTGTCCCTTCCTGCCTTTGACCTCGTGGCAGGGTCCCCTCCCCTCTGGGCAGAACTCTGCGGGAGGAGAGCCCAGCCTCTGTGCCTTCAGAGCCCAGACAGACTTGGGCTTGGGAGGGATTCCAGCAAAGCAGTTTCACAACTCCAAGCACCAAAGAACAGGCCGTTGTTATTCTCAGCAGAGTAATGAAGGCAAATCCCTCTGCGGGAACCCCAGGTTCTGGGTTCGAATCTCGACTCTACCGCCCCACCCCCTGGCTCTGTGGCCTTGGGTGAGTCACTTAGCCTCTCTGAGCCGCAGTGGTAGGCTTCCATGTGCCCTGCTTTGGACGGTGCGCTGAGGGCAGGCACGCCTAATGTGATGAGAGCTCAGCCAACGGAGGAACTCTGTCCTCTCGCAAAAGCTCCCACCCAGCCCGTGGCCCCTCAACTTGTTGCAGTGGACAGTGGGCAGGCTGTCCCCGTCTTTATCCTCTCCCTCAGCTCTGCAGCTACTGGAGCTGTTCTGAGCGATTCAGCTGGGAGGCCAGCAGCTCTCTGGGGCTCCCAAAAGGCTCCCATACGTGGCTCCCCAAGTATCACTCTTGCCTGGATATAAGGGTTTTTTTTTTCTAAGAGTGGAAGGCCTGACATTGGGGTGGGCCACCCCTATATCCCTCTCAATTCCTCCTGGCATACCCAGAGCCCAGAGAGCCCCACTTCCTTCTCCCACCTCGTCCTGGCCTGGGTTTGAGTCTCCTTCACATTTCCCAACTGGCGTCAGCCCCTGTGCCTTTGACTATAAGGAGACTAAAGCAAAACATTTTAATTGTTTAGGTCCTGCTCTTGGAGAGGAAATGTCTTCCCCCAGGAGAGGCAGGCTTGGTCTTGGGGTCTTGTCATCTCTCTAAGTTGTTCCCCTCCTATTGATGAGGGCTTCCCCCTTTCTAGATAGGTGAGTGGGTTCAGGTTTCATCTCTTGTGCAGTAGGGAGCCAATGAGAACTCTAGCTGGAGGGGGGGTACCTGGATTGTTTCCATGTGTGGGGGACAGAGACTAGAATCTAGAGGCCAAGACGCCCAAGAGGAGGCTGGCAGGATGGTATTGAGAAGAGAGGCTGAGGCTGACTCAGGAGGGGAGGAATGGGCAAGCTTGCAACGGCTGAGTGTGGGGGCAGGGAGGCTGCAGGGAGGCTGTGGCCGGTGGAGGTCCAGAGGATGGATGCTCGTCTCCAGGGGGCTGGGGGCAACCGGCTAAGTCCCAGAGGTGGTCTGTAAAAACACGTGGGAGTGGATGGAGGATGGCGTCCAAAGTCATCTGGACATGAGTGACACCACCCCAGGGGACTGTCGCAGGGGCTCTGTGAGATGGCGTCTTCAAATTCTTTGCAAACCGTGGTCCTGGGGGAGGAATGGGTGGCCGCTTATGGTGCTCAGGAGAGAACCTGAGAACTCTCGCCATGGGTGTGCCACGGGTGTGCCTCCTGAGGGCAGGAGGGCTCAACCGAAACAGTGTCACAGGACCTGGCTGAGAGCATTGGTGGGGGAGGGGCAGCCACAGGATCCAGAGAGCCCCCTACTCCGATCCCACACTGGTCACACTGCATTCCATGCCCACACTCCCAACCTGCAGAATCTCTGCATTACAGAAGGGGAGACTGAGGCCCAAGGGAAAGAAAGACTGGCTCAGGATCACCCAGCCAGGGAATGATGAGCAGGGACTTGGCCTTGATTCCCAAACACGGGCCCATTTTTTCTGGCCCCTTTGTTCCGGCTCCCCTCCATCTCTCCTCCTGCCCCAAAGCCAGCCCTTCATGTGGCCTCCGTGGGGCCCTGCATCTTCTAGGACCCTGCCCTTGATTCTGCGGTTCCTCGGGGACCCTGCCCCCTTGGAGCACCCACCCCCCAAACATCTGGTTCCGTGGTGGTCCCCCCTGGAGCCCCCAGCCTGGCCCGCAGGTTGTCGGACGGCAGGGCAGATGATAGGCGCGGTTCATTGCTGGGGGACCTGTGACAAGTCTCCTTTCCTTGGTGGCCCCGGGGAAGTTATTTTTAGCAGCCACCCCATAGACTCCTACAGGCAGGCACGTGGCTCTGCTCGCGTCCTGGGCTCCAACATCAGGTGAGACTCCCGCCCCTGCTCTGCACCCAGCCCCAGCGCCGCCCTGGGCATCTCCGAGAAGCAAGTGAGTGCATTTTCACTCCACGTGGCTCAGGTCCCGGCCCCAGCATCTGAAGTCCCCTTGGAACGGGTTTAACAGCACAACACGTGCTGGTCAGAAGCTGTTGGGAGTTTAGCTGGGAAGTGACAGTTATCCATTTCTGTTCTTCTAAGGGGTCGGGTTCATTCCAGTTAAGCGTTGAGAAAACAAGGTATTTTTAAAATTTTATTGTATTTTTAAATGAAGCTGCTGGTGTTTGCCACCATTTGCTGTATTTTTTTTCTTTTTTTTTAATTTTTTAATTTATTTGACAGAGAGAAACACAGCCAGAGAGGGAGGGAACACAAGCAGGGGGAGTGAGAGAGGGAGAAGCAGGCTTCCCGCTGAGCAGGGAGACTGATGTGGGACTCGATCCCGGGTCTCCGGGATCATGACCTGAGCCGAAGGCAGTCGCTTAACCAACTGAGCCACCCAGGGGCCTCATGCTGTATTTTCCTGAATCATTGCAGTCAAAAGACAGAAACTAGTGGCCAGGGGTATCTGGGCGGCTCCATCGGTTACGTCCTACTCTTGGTTTTTACTGAGGTCGTGATCCTCTGGCTGTGGAACCCAGCCCTGTGTCGGGCCCCATGCTCAGTGTGGAGTCTGCTTCAGATTCTCCCTCCCTCTCCCCCGTGGGCTCTCTCTTAAATAAATAAAACTTAAAAAAAAATAAAAGCAACGGTGGCTGAGATGAGTCAGAGATACCCATTGTCATCCACAAATGCTGATTTCAAATCTTTGCATTCATCAACACAGACCCTCTGTTTTTTACTGACTATGGCAGACGGGACTCAGTACATGCTGGGAAAAAAAAAACAATCACATAAATCCCAGTGGCTTAAAGCAACAAACGTGTGTTTCCCATTCATGCAAAGTCCTTTGCGGATCTGGATGACTCTTGGGGTGGGTTACCTACACGGTGGCTCAGCCCGAAGCCTCCATATGGACCCACGCTTCTCAGGTTATGAGGCGGGCAGACAGAGACACCACAGTGACAATGAAAGGCTCGCATGCCCAGGTTGCCCATCCTGCCACCGTGGGCATTTCATTGGCTCGAGCGAGTCACATGGCCACACCTACCAGCCAGAAGGCGGGGTGCCATCCTGTTTGTGGTCGGCAGTCATATCTGCGCCCCCATGGACTTTTATCCCCAACTGACTTAAAAAAAAAAGTAATCCATTTTAATTATGAAATGTTGGGAGCGTATCATCAGAGCTGCGGTCCGTAAGCATCTGAAATGCAAATTATGAATCCTTCCACCATGCCAGTCACAAAGCAAGGGACAAGATTTTTCAAAACGTGTTCTTTCCCACAGATTTGAATTTGCATTTAAAAGCACACACATAAGTGTCTGAGAGATTGGGTCACCACACCAGCAAGGAAAAGCATAACCAAGAGAAACATGAGCCGTTAATTGCCGCGAAGCTCTATTGATATATTATTTGCTCCCACGCTGAAGGGGGTGCTGGCTGGACAGCTCCCGAGCCCATTCAATCACCACAGTCAACGGATGAAGAAATAGGGTCTGAGTTTAGAAGGAAACGATGGAATAGACTGGAAGGTGAATTATGAGTCCGCGCACCATTTCTCTGAGCAGACACTATTTCCTTGACCCCACACTTCCACCACCACATAGAGGCTCGCCGTCAGTTTGATGAATGGTAGCATCTAATGAAACGCGTCTAGACCGTAACGGGGGTGGGGGCCGTGACCTTGAGCACCATGTGTCATTTTGTATACTGAGATGAGATCTGGTTTAAAAACAATGTTTGCAAACATGAGAGGCTGTCTCTAAGCCTTTCTGTAAGGGTTGATGACGTCAACTGAATGGCTAGAAATAAAGTGGAATAAATACATTAATATTAATTAAGTATAATTTTTAATGTATCAATTAATATCAATATTACCATAATTAAGATAGATTAAATATTGATTACATTACTAAAGCTGGGATGGTGGGACTCCCTGCTAAGGATCGGATTCCCCTGCAGCGCCAGGGCCCCACATTCCAACCTCCAAGCCAGAATGTTTAGAGAACTCTCGCCCTAGTTTAAACACATCGTCTAGGCTTCCCACCTGATTTATTTTAGATGGAAAAATGTGTCAAAGCACAGTGCAGTTGCAGAAAACACTCTCGCTGCTGCTCTTCTCTGGAGGGTCCCATGGTCTCAGTGGACCACCTGACTTGGTGGAGCTTATCGGACATGTCCTGTGTGCCTGGGTGCCTCCAGGCCCTGCCACGTGAGGAAAGAGCTGGCCTGGAGAGGCCCCTGGGCGGCAGCTGGCCAGGGGAGTTGTGCTCAGGTCCCTCTGAGTCCCCAGTGATGCTCAGGCTACAGGTCCCAGGCAGGGTCCTGGGGGCCCACCCTGGCACGGATGTCGGGGTCTTGGTAGTGGCTTTACTGAGAGGTAATTCATACATCTCACACAGCTCACCCACCTCAAGGGTACCGTTCGGTGGGTCTTAGTCTGTGCCCAGAATTTTTTTTTTTTCTTAAAGATTTTATTTATTTGACAGCGAGAAGCACAGCCAGAGAGGGAACACAAGCAGGGGGAGTGAGAGAGGGAGAAGCAGGCTTCCTGCCGAGCAGGGAGCCCGATGTGGGACTCGATCCCAGGTCTCCGGGATCATGACCTGAGCCGAACACAGTCGCCTAACCAACTGAGCCACCCAGGTGCCCCTGTGCCCAGAATTTTGCTACCACGCTCACACAGTCTGCTTGGGAACATTTTCATCACCTCGAAAAGAATCCCCCACCCCTCAGCCATCCCTCCTGGCCCCCTCAGCCGCCTCACTCTGTCTCTGTGGAGTCGCCTCTTTGTGGCCGTTTCATATAAATGGAATCCTAGTGTGTGGCCTTTCACCTCGTGGAACGTTTTCAGTCTCCTCCACGTGTGATCCGCGTCCGTACTCCATTCCTCCTGTGGCCAGATACCCTCCCGTCGTGTGGGGGGCCACATGCGGTTTACCCAGTCACCAGGGGACAGACGTGCAGGCCGTTGGCTCCCGCGGACACTGATGCACGACCTGGGCCGTCTTCGTCTGTCTTGGCAGATGCCGCCAAGTGGGATTGCTGGGTCGGAGGGTGACTGCGCTGAACTTTCCGAGGACCCCTGGTCCGTCTTCCACCGCAGTGGCACGAGCTTGGGGGTGCCCCACGGGCGCGCGAGGGTTTCCCCTTTCTCCACACCCTCACCAGCGCACCTGTTGGTCCCAGCTGTCCCTGTGGCTGGGAGGGCACCTCACTATGGTTTCGATTGGCTTCCCTAGTGACTGGTGGCATTGAGTGTCTTTTCCTGTGCTCCTGGGCATCACCCCGTTGGCTCTGAGACCGTGAGCCGCCGTGTCCTCATCTGTAACGTGGAGACAGGGACAGTGCCTGCCTCCCGGGCTGTGCTGAGGATTCAGTGAGACAATTCCAGGATCTTGGCCCAGAGCAGCTGCCCCGCAAATGTTTCCTGCTCGAAGCTGCGGTCTGGGCTTCTAGTCCCTCCTCTGAAGGCCAGTGGGAGGGAAGGAGTCAGAGAAAGCTGGAAAACTGGAGGTTTCTGCAAGTTCCAAACCCATTTAGGAGAGAGACAAATCTCATCAGGGAAGGGGCTGACTAACTCAGGCCCGGCCCTGGGGATTTCTTTCCTAACTGCTGGGCTGGGCGGCCAAGTGAGCCGGCCGGGTCTACACAGCCCAGCTGAGGCCGGTGGCAGGCCACATGTTTGGGGAAGATCAGCCTGGCCTGTCATTCGCGTTTCCGGTGAGGGACACCTACAAGTTCTTCTTATCTCAAGTTATTTGGCCTCCTCCCTTTGACTACTCTCGAGGCTGGTCTCGTTGCCCTCCTGCACTTGCAAGCCTCCATCTGTCCATGTAGAGCTCTGGAACTAGGCGAGGAGCATCCTCCGTGAGCCTGGGCAGGAGCCTGGGGCCTGGTGGAGGTGCCGGCGGGATGGTCAGGGTGACCGTGGAGCGTAACCCGAGCCAGGAGCTGGGTGCCAGGTGAGGGAATACAATCACCTCATCGTGAGCGGAGAGCAAATTCACCCGCAGATAACAAGCTCATTAGGCTTCCCCAGAGGGAACGATTCAAGTTCCGTTCTGGGGCCCAGTGGGAGAAAGGCAGAGTTTACCCCACTGGCCGAGGGTGCTCAGTTGAGTCTGTCATCTGGGAACAGTGGGTCAGACCCCAAGGGGACTCCAGGCTCTGGAGCCGGGTGTGGATGTTGCCACTGTGCCCGCAGTCCCTCGAGGAAGCAGGTGAGAAACAGGGATGAGAGTGTGGCTGGAGAGTCAGTGACTGGCATTCAAGCTCTGCTACCCGGGGCTGTGTGACCTTTGCGAGCCAGAGAACCTCTCTGGGTCTTTGCTTGTGCGTAAAATGAAACTAATGATACCTGTAGGGTGGGTGCCAAGCACAAATGGAATAGTGCTCGTGGTCAAGGGCAGGGTGAGGGGATTCCAGAGATAGGATGGAGGTCGGGTCTATGCACGGTGCCTCTGTGCGAAAGGCGCCCGGGAGACAGAAGGGAAGGGAGGAGGGAGGCAGGATACGGCTTCAGGCAAAGTGTAGCTTTATTTTGTTCGATGTCTGTACACTTGGGTGTCAGGTCAGTGAAGGAGGAGAGCACGTCTTTCTTGTGGCTTCCGCTTCTGCGTGTGGGGAGGTCACCCGGTGGGATCCTGAGGGGACTCTTCGTGGAGATGGCGCCGCGGAGTCTGAGTGGGGAGGAAGCTTTGTGCCCGGCTGTCCACCCCCGAGGCCTGGCGGTCTGCCCTGACCCCCCGGCTCCTGCCCAGTCTGGCTGTGGCTCTGTCTTTGCTTCCTGGAGCTCCATTGACAAATGGCCACGAACTTGGTGGCATGAAACTGCAGAAATTAATTTTCTCACTGGTCGGGAGGCCCCAAAGTCTGCTGTTAGAGGCACTGGGCCGAAGTCCAGATGTCAGCCAGACTATGCTCTCCCTGGGGGAGAATCCGTCCCTGGCCTCTTCCAGCTTCTGGAGGTGTCCCTTGATTGGGGACTATGTCCCTCCATCCCTGCCTCCGTGGCCACGCTGTCCCCCTTCTGTGCATCAGATCTCTGCTGCTCTATCCTAAGTACTCTTGTCGTGGTATTTAGGGCCCTCCGGATAATCCAGGAGAGTGACCCCCCACAGCACACCCCCCATCCTTAATTTAATTACATCTACAAAGACCCTTTCCCCATTTGTGTAACATTCCAAGGACCTAGTGAGCAGAGCTCAGTGCCTATTGCAGGAACCAACAAAGGATCTCTGAGAAGCTTATGGCCTCCCGGGGCTCTGGCTGGGGACCCAGGGTAACAGTCTGGGGGCACAGATCTCCCCAAGGGAAGAGCTTTGCACCTCACACCTTCCTGGCCTCTGAGCCCTGCTCTTCTCCCTCCCTTCTGAACCATCTTTGGCTGCTGGACCAAAGCTTGCCCACTGCCAAGAGCAAGTGTCTCCCCTTCGTTTCCTACCCCCTGTGAAGAAAGTGCTTGATGGCCTGGAGTAAACAGGGTCCGTGGGAGAGGGAGTACAGTGGGACCTGACCGCTACCTTTCAAAAATACACATTTTTAAAAAATATACTTTTTAAAACAGTAGTTTTGTTTTTTTTTTAAATAGCGAAGCCTGAGTAAGGAAATAAACCCTAAAATATGCAGATGATGGAAGACATCCTCAGGGAAGCCGAGAGGGAGCGTGAGCGAGAAAAAGGCCCCTGTGGGAGATGCATGGCAGGTGACCACACCTGGCTGAGCCTCGGTTTCCCTGTCTAGAACTCAGGGCCCGCTTGAGGATGGCCAAGAGCAGAAAGCGGGAAGGCGGCTCGGCCGGCAAACACCTGGAGGGGGTCCTGCCTACAAAGACGGGGTGTCGCCTCTCCCCCCGGGAGGTACCCCCACCGCCTGCCTTTCCCACCAGGCGCCTCTCTGCTCAGCCCTGTGGCCCAAGGTCCCTGATGCTTCAGCGGGTGGGACTTCTCAAGGACTTGTCTGCACTGGAGCATGGTCTAAGCCCCTCAGCCTGGCACACGGCCCCTCTG
This sequence comes from Spilogale gracilis, assembly GCA_004023965.1. Lineage (NCBI taxonomy): Eukaryota > Metazoa > Chordata > Mammalia > Carnivora > Mephitidae > Spilogale > Spilogale gracilis. Next base: position 116,526 of record PITA01000906.1, read on the forward strand.
GGGTCGGCCAGCACCCCACCCCTCCCACCCCAAGTGAGTGAGGAGCTAGAACTCTGCACCTTCCGGGCCATTTCTCACCTTTGGGTTCCTCCTCCGGAACACCTCCTCATCCCTGCCAAAGCCCTTCTTCCTTTCCAGCCCCTCCCTCCCTGCCCTGCCCCTACCAGGCAGTGACCTTTGCAAGGGCGACATCCACGTCTCGGTCTACGTCCAGCACCTGGCACATAGTAGGCGCTCAACAAACGACCCCGTTCTTCCTCCTCCTCCGCTAGCTGCTCTTCCACCAGTGGCCTTTATGAAGGAAGTCCTAGGGTCGAGACCCGTCCAGGGCCCTTCCGTGCACCCTGTTCTCTCTCCCCCACAGCCCCACCACCAGGGCGTACCCCCACTCCCACATTATGGACAAGAAAACTGGGGTTCAGAGGGTATGGGTCGTCACGTGGCTACTGCAAGGACCTTCCTTGTCCCTGCCCTGCATCGCTGGGGCTCATGGACAATTCCCTTCCCTCTCCTGGCCTCAGTTTATTGATGTCGGAAGTGGGGGAGGGGCTGCTGGTGGTGCTCCCTGAACCCTCATCCCTGGAGGTAGGGGCACAAGACACGGCCACACTGTGTCCCTCCTTGTGATATCCCCTTAATCCTGGGGCAGGGGTGCGGTCTTCAGGGGAGGGGGCACCTCTCAGCCTGGAATGCTGCCTCCCCCACCCCCTGTTCCTCCGACACTGGCACGCGTGACCTCTGGGTGAGGCCAGGCCTCGGCTCCCCGCCCAGCCTGCCATGGTGGGGGAGCTCCCCATGCTGGAGGACAAAGGGGAAAGGGGGAGGCATGGGGGATGCAGCCCGACCTCCTGGGCTCCTTTTGCTGGCCTTCTTGTTTTCCAACTCTGCTTATCCCAGCTGTAAAGTTAGAGGTTCGGGGGTGGGCGGGCAGGGTTTGCACACACGAATTCCCTTGTTTCTTGTTTTGAGGGTGGGTGAGTCAGCTTGCCGCCCCAGGGCAGAGAACCCTGGCAGAGCCACCCACCCCCTGAGTGGTCTGAGCAGGCCTCAGTTTCCCCACCCCAGGCAGGAATAGTAGTAGCCGGGGTGCATGTGCTGCGTGGGCCCAGACTGAGAGCCAAGGCCTCCCCTGTCCCCCAGCAGACCGCTGCAGATGGCAGGCGCCCGCCCCTCCGACGCCCGCACTGTTGCAGGAGGGACAGGTGGTCACAAGGAAAAGCTGTAAATCTAATCAGTCTTTTTAAAAACCTCTAACCGGTCTTAATCCTGCTAATGGTTTCTCTTCCTTTCATGAGAAGGAGGTCCCACTTGCGGCACAGGGCCAGGAACAACAAGCCTTTGTGTTCCTTTGGAAAATCGAGGTGGAGCTCAGAAGAGGACAAGTCAGGTGTTGGCGTCTTATCTCTCCTGGCAAAGCTGGGGCCTCTGGGCCAGGTCCCTGCTGGCCGCTGAAGGGAGGGGTGAATAATGGAAGGGCTGGCACTGGGCTCCCTGCCACCAGGGCTATGTCGGGAAGTAGAGGGAGGAACCGTGGGGATATGAAGCCTCACATGGCATCAGGCTCCTGGAGGCCCAGAGGGTCTTGAGGCTGGGTTGACACTGGCTCTAAGAGGCCAGGTATCTCTGCATCCGGGTCCCTAGGAAGGCCCTGGACTTCACTCTTCAGATTACACCAGCTGTGCATCCTTGGGCAAGACGCCTAACCTCTCTGAGCCCTCACCTCCTTATCTATGCCATCCCCGTCTATATCTTATGATGGTTTCAAGGGCCCCAGCAGGGAGAATGCGGGGTGCCTGGTGCACAGCGGGTGCCTCACAGGGGCAGTGATAGGAAAAAGCACTCAGGGTCGGGCTGTTTCCCTGGGGAAACGAGGGGGGCTGCTTTTCCTGGTCCCCAGAGCTTGTAGGACTCCAATTCTGATTTGCACTGTTGCTGATTAGTGGCTCAGTCCCCACCACCTCCTTGCCATGGGCTGGGGGTGGGAAAACTGAGACATGTTTGTTGGTCAAGCAGGGGCTGCCTGGGGGAGGTGTGCCCGAGGAAGGCAGAGGGCAGGAGGAGCCAAGCCCCAGCAGAGAGTTGGCACGGGGATGGGCTATTTCACAGATGAAGAAACTGAGGCTCAGAGAGCTGAAGGAAAGTGCCCAGGCCGCCAGGTGGCGAGTGGCAGCCCCTTTCCACACCATTGCTGTACTCAGCGAGGAGATAGCATCTTGACCCTTTCCGCGAAGTAGAGCTTGGGAACAGAATTATCCTGGGTGAGGTCACTGGGCGCTATCAACCCAAGGATTGGCACCTGCGTGAGGACCGTCCTCCTTGCTGCTGGAGACGGCACCCCCTCCCCCCCCGATGGCACCAGGGGGAGGGGTGTTGCCGATCACCAGCAGTCACTTCCAGTTCCGGGTGGGTCTCGGTGTGGGATGTCAGGCCGGGAACACAGACAGGGGCGGGGTGCCCAGGAGCAGGGTCCAGAGCGTGACCCCTGCTGATAAATTGGAGAAGTCACAGGGGTAGCAGCTCTGGCCGGGCCCTGCTGCTGCGGGAGGTGGGAGGGGAGGGCTGGCCATCAAGACTTTTCCGTCCCACTCCAGCATGAGTCACAGCTTGGCTCAGGGCCCAGGCAGCCGAGGGAGGCCTCTGGCCGGGGTTCCCTGAGGTTAGCAGCCTTGGTGCCCATCCATCCCTTCGTGTTCCTGGCAGGCTTCTGTTTCTTTAAGAACCTGAACTTGAAATACTAGGGTGGGTGATGAGATGGCTTGAGCTTGGGGATGTTCTAAACCTCTCCTTAAAGAATCGCGGGACTCACTTTTCAGTGCCCCAAAGCTACGGCCTAGGGTTCTCAAACTTTGGTATCATGATAGCTGCGTGGGTGGGGGTGCTGCCGGAAACGGTGCATTCCTGAGCCCCATGCAGGCCCCTGGGATCTGCATCTCGGGGCTTCCCGTGTGGCTCCTGGGCCCTGGTCTCGGGTGCCCCTTGGCACATCCACGAGGTCCTCCACACTCCCTTGTGTTCACTCTCTCCAGTCCTCACATGTGCCCCTCATCCATATGGCTCACGCCCACACTCTCCGGGATGTGTGAGTTAGATGTGCATATGCACACGCACACACACGAGTGCACACATGCGCACACGCACACACGCTCCTGAGCAGTGAGGCTTTCAAGATGGCTTTTTGTTGGGATAAGGGAGTGTGCTGGTTAATGTTTAATAAAGCAGAATTAAAGTTGAGTCACATGTGAATTGCTTGTAAGCAAGAAATGCCAGATGGAGTATTAGCTGAATCACTGTCTTGGGTTTCATGAGTAACATTTTAATAGGGTTGTGACTAGTTTGGGAAAACTTCTAAGCTCCCTCCCACCCCTACCCCAACATCTAAATTAAACCGGCACTTATTTCAGACTTGAAATGCTGCAAAGCGCACCAAATAAAACGTGGGCTTCAGGAATTCTGTTAACAGACTTCTTTCCCAGACGAATTAGGGTCTGGCCCTGCTTTCCAGGAGTGGAAAGGGGAGACTCGTGTTCAGAGCACCTGCTGCGTGCCGGCCGGCGTGCTCGGTGAGGTGGCCTTCTGACTCTGCACCTGTTTGTAAGCCCCGGGCTCACTGCCCTGCACGTGGTCAGTGCTTTGGAAGGCGGAGCTTAGGGCGGTACAGACGCACCGCGGAGGTGTTGCGGGCTCGGTTCCAGACCGCCGCAATCCGGGGACCATATACTATACGATTACGATGAAGTGAGACAAATGGATTTTTTGGTTTGCAGAGCATATAGAAATGACCTATGAAGTGTCCAAGAAAACAATGTACATACCTTCATTAAAAAATATGTATTTCTAAGAAATGCCGACCATGCTGAGCTTTCAGCGAGTGGTGACTAGTGGGCACAGATCATCCGTTTTTAAAGATTTATTTATTTATTTGTTTGTTTATTTATGTGAGCAAGAGTGAGAACGAGAGAGAGAGAGAGCAAGCCAGGGCTGCGGCAGGTAGAGGCAGAGTCCCCACTGCACAGGGAGCCTGACACAGGTTTTGATCCTAGGACCCTGGGATCACCACCCAAACCAAAGGCAGATGCTTAATCGACTGAACCACCCATGCGGCCGAGCACAGATCACCTTAATAAATATAAGAATAATGAAAATAATAATGAAATATTGACAGAATTATGAAACGGGACACAGAGATATGAAGTGAACAAATGCGGTTGGAAAAATGGTGCCAGGAGACCTGCCTGGCTTAGGATGGCCACGAAACTTCGATTTACAAAAGACGCAGAATCCGCTAAGTGCAGTAAGACAAAGGACGCCTGTGCTTGTCAGAGCTTAGGATCCCACAGATTCTTAGATGCTTATTCTCTCCTGGACCACTAAGAAAGAGAAAACACCGCCATTCGCACCCTGACACCAGCCAAGGTGGTGATGGGTGAACTTGCTTCGGTCTCAGAGGCGCTTACCTTCGAAAAGCGTGTCTCAGGGCTGATGCAAGGAGGGTTCAGCCTCCCAGTGCACAGATAGGAAAGGCTGAGGTCCAGAAAGGGTAAGAACCAGGCAGGGGGCTTTGGGGCTCTTGCTCTTATGTGACCAGGCTTATTCCAGAGTTCTACTGACAATGCATGCAGGGTTGTTTTTTCTGGGGTGAGGGGAAACCTGCCTCAGTTTCCCTGAAATGGTACTGGTATGCCCTTATCTGTGCAGCCTTGGGATTCAAGGGTTCCCACAGCAGAGGCTTCATTCTTTGCATCTCCCCCACATTTGACCAGAGGTAGGCACAGTTGGGAGCATTTTCTTGAAAGCAAGTTTTAGAGATTACAGTAATTTTGACGACCAAGTCCTGCCTTGAGCCCAGCCGTCGCTTCCCCTGCAATAATTCATTATGGGAGGATTTTTAGAGACAGCCACTGGCCTTGGAAGGCGATGAGCTCATGAATATGCATCAGTTCATCCGCATAAATTATGCATTTGATCGGGAGGCTTCCTGGGGAGGCCAAGGAGGGCTGGGGCGCTTAGTCCCAGCAAGCCTCACAAGTACTTCTGGTAAAGCCAAGATCCTGCTTGCCCTCCTCCCCATGACAGTGAAATTGCCGGGTACCTCTGGGCTCCATTCAAACATGGCACTCTGGTCCTTTAAGAATCTGGAGTTCACTTGGCTCTTCTTTAAAATGACGAGGCTGGTGGGTCTGGAGGGAGCCAGAGCAGGCACGCCCTCACCCCCGGGCACTTGCTTCAAACACGCAGACCTCGATAGTCTGACCGCACAGAGGCTCTGGCAGCTGAAAAGCTGATGCCATGTGATTTACATGTTTGGATTTCAAGGGCTCATATTCCTCCAAATGGGAGCGTGCTCAGGTCCCAGTGGCCCTGGCATCTTGCGATAAGTCCTGGGCCGAGAGTCCAGGTAGGACCCAGGCGGTAGCAGGAAGGGAAGGAGGTGTCTGTGGCGAGCACCAGCACCTGCCTTCCCCCAGAGGCACCCTCCGCCTCCCAGATGCGGTGCAAGCGCGCGGTGGGCACATGCGCAGTTGGGGTTCAAGCTGACCTCTGCTCGTCTGCTTGGCTGGATGAAGGTCACCGCTCCCCCGTGTCTGTCCTTCTCTCGCCCAGCTACTGCCACGTGGGCCCACCTTCCCCGTGGCTTTCTGGAGGTTCCTCCACATCTTGTGGGCCACACCTCAGCCGCTCTTGAGGACAGCCCTGGGCCGGGGGTCCTGTTTCTCTATTTCCTGCTGGGATTGTCAGCTCGTCTCCCGCTGCCAACAGCCTTCATGTGTGGGCACATCAGAGCCTTCCTTTCATTCCTCCTTCTGGGTCAGGGTCCAGGCCTCAGCCGGAGAGGGAGGGGCCTGTCTTGGTGAGTGGCTGAGAGGTGACACTGCAGGTTCGGAGGGGACAGAACATGGTCACCAGCCCAGCAGCTGTGGGCGGAGCCCCGGGCGCGCCTCCCGTCTCCCCGCCTTGCTGTAGGGCCAGGGGTCGGGGGCCCCCAGAATACTGTGAACACCATGCATGGAGAGCTATGGGCCTAGGCTGAGATGATTCCATCTTCCGAAAAATAAGTTCCTAAATGTGTATAAGAAACAAAACCTTTACGGAAAGTTAGAGACATGGAGAACAAGAGACCGCTGTCACCTGCAGTCCTTTTGCTTGGAGACGCCACGGACTAGTGTGTGGGCTCCCTTCCCCGCCACTCCTGTTGCTAAGCAGGACGGTCCCTGCAAGCCACCCATAAGAGGACGTCTCCTGTCCCTCCGTCTCACCATTACGTCCTGAGTGTTTTTCACGTTGCTGTGTCATCTCCAGAATTATTGCTTCTAATGACCGCAGAACGGAAGGCGTGGGATCATTCCCTTGTGTTTGGGCATTATTGCACAGGATTTTAAAAAGTCACTGCTCAAAGGAAATTAATTTCATCCATCTGGTAATTTAATTTTCTTGTCGTGTCACTAATGGAGGGCAGCTATCGACCCGTCCCTCCTCCACACAGCGAGCGTCCTGCGGTAGGACACACACTGCTCTCCCCAGCCTCACTCTAAGGGCCTTGCAGACAGGATGGGAGCCTGCTCCACTCCCAGACGCATGCTAACAGCCGCCATGGTCTTGTTCCCACCAAGTAAGCACCTATCCTGGGCCTGACGGTCCCCATGCTGCCATCACACGTCCCACCTTAGGCTAAGCAGTGTCTCGCCCTGTGCTTGTCTTCGGCCAGTAAGTACAGAGAGGGGATACAGACGCCTGCCTAAGGATCAGCGAATGACCAACACCCAACCTGGGGGAGCCGTAGGCAAGCAGGGGGCCATCCAGCCTGAGGGCTGACACTGAAAGAAACCAGGGGCCAGTTAGAGAAACACCGTGGAGATTGCATAGATGTGTGGATGGGCCAGGAGAGGGACCCCACCCCCGGGCAGTGATCTGGACCATTAGAATTTTCATCAGTACCAGTGGGCAATAGTGCCACCTGTGCCCCGGGATTGTTCTTAAGTGTCCTGGGTTTTTTTTTTTTTTTTAAGATTTTGTTTATTTATTTGAGAGAGAGAAAGCATCGGAGACAAAGAGAATGAGATCAGGAGCAGGGTGGAAAGGCAGAGGGACAAGCAGATTCCCCACTTAGCAGGGAACCCCATGCGGGGCTCCCTTCCTGAATCCTGGAATCATGACCTAAGCCGAAGGCAGACGCTCAATCAACTGAGCCACCTGGGCACTTCTAAGTGTGCTTTCTTAAAACTGGTATCTAGTGTGCATACATACAGCAAAGTGAGGAAGTCGTAAGTGCAGTGCACACACACAAGTGCACACACACCTTTGTCACTGGCACCGTGATGGAGACAGGGTGTCATGGCGCCCAGAGTCCCGCAGAGACCTCCTCCAGGCACTACATGGAAGGCACGCTTTCTGGACCCCTCACACTATAGATGAGCATTGCTTTTTGGAGACATCATGCATTTGCAAATACAAAGGCTGGGCAAGAGCTGGGACAACTGGAACTCGCACGCGTTCCTGCTGGACTGTCAATTATTGAAAGCATTTTGGAAAGCCGGGATTACCTGCGAAAGCAGAACGACACTCTCGGCATGCCTGTGTGATGTCTGTGTGCACGCGTGTGTGCGTGCGTGCGAAAACACACATGCGAATGCTGGGGGTGTCCCCAAGAGACATAAATACACGTATTTACTAAAAGACAAGAAATTTCACAGCAGCAAGTTCATGAAAGCTTCAACCTGGACACTGCGTACGTGTCTGTCGACACTAAAAATCAGTAAACAGATCAGTGCATTCCCGCAGTTCAGCGGTGCTCAACAGTAGAAGGGAAGAAGGACACGCAGCAGAATGGATCTCAGAAGCCAAGGGAGGCCTACGCACGGGAGCGCCCACAGTGAGGTCCCCTGGACCGTTCCCGGAAATAATGACCTCGGGGACATCCACTGAGTGCCTGGAGAGCGTGGCTGGGGTCTGCATCACTGTTCTCGTGACTTCTCTCTAGATCCTCCACTAAGCTGGACAGATGTTTTGATTGATTTTAGCTTTTACCATGCAAGTCCCTTCACCTCTCTGAACCTCAGCCCAGAATAAAAAGGAGCATGGGAGGGGCACCTGGGGGGCCCAGGCGATGGAGCACCCGACTTTGATTTTGGCTCAGGTCGCGATCTCAGGGTCATGAGATCGAGCCCCGGGTTGGTCTCTGTGCTTGGAGTAGAGTCTGCTCCACCCTGCCCCTTTGCTCCTCCCTCCGCTTTCTTGCTTGCTCTCACGCTCTCTCAAATATATAACATAAAATCAAGATGAGCGTGGGGAGTGATATGGGCTGGCCGCTCAGGGCAGTGGGGTCGCCTCTCTGGCCTGCTGTGTGCATCAGCGTACCCACTCTGCTGCGCCAGGCGGGGGACGGGGGTAGGCTTTGGTTCCCAGAGGTCACTGACCCAGGGAGGCCCTCCGTCCAAGGCAGCGTTTGGTATCAGGGCTGTGTTTTGCTTCTTGCTGGGACTGTAAGCCAGCTCAGGGCCTTGAAGGCTTCCTTGAGGAGGAGAGGGTTTGCAGCCAGAGTAGGGGTGCCAGAGACAGGCACAAATCCCACGACAGCCAGTGATTTGCAGTGTGACCTCGGGGACTGCCCTCCTCCCCTCCCCCTCCCTCTTCCACCTTCTCTCTCCCTCCTCCCCCTCCTGCCCTTCTCTCTCTCTCTCTCTCTCTCTCTCTCTCTCTCTCTCTGTCTCCCCTTTTCCCTTCCTTGTCTCCATAGCCCTACAGACAATAACGTGCTGCTCACAGAGGCCATGCCCTGCCCCAGGTCACATGAACAGGAAGATCTGGGGCCAGAATTCATCTGTGAGCGTCCCTCCCTTGTCCTTCCTGGCTACCACTGGGGCTCAGGGTGGTCTTTCCCACCGGACACAAGCTAAGCTGCTCCCGCTGGGCCCTTGTTCAGAAAACCTCACCGCTTCCCCCTGCCAGGAACCTTTTCTCTTGGTGGCTTCCCCAGCGGAGCACAAAGCCCGGGCTGCCTCCACCCGAGGCAGCTGGACAAGGAAAATGGCAGCCGGGCCTGCCTTCTGGGCCAGGTCTCCTATGAGAATGTGGGCAGGGGAGCCGTGCTGTCCCTGCTCTACCCAGGGGGAAGCCAGGCTTGCACGAGGAGAGGCCAGATCCAGCTCAGGCGCCAGCAGCTCTCCAGAGGGGATGGGGGTGTAGGGAAGGGGCGGGGGGTTCAGCCAGGGCAACCACAGCATCTCAGTTGCCCTGTCTCTGTGGATGACGACCTTAAGACAAGCAACCATGTGCCCATTGGCCGAGACGCTGCTGTGATCCCTACCTAAAAGCCCCTAAGTACAAGCTGGTTCTTGCTTTCCAGAAAAGGGCAGCGGCAGGTGGCAACGTGGGACGGGGAGGCATTTTCTGCCCCATGAGCGGTCCCCACCACCCAAATGCACACCCGTGTGGGACCGGAGGGGCCCCCGGCCTGGGCAGAGAGACAGCAGCGGGGCAGAGCAGAGGAACCCACTGTATGAAATCTTGGGGTTCTCCAGACCAACAGAAGGAAAAAGAGAGACGCAGGGATCTTTAAGAGGAGATGTATGCTAGGAACAGGTTCACCTGGTTATGGAGGCTGCCAAGGCCCATAGTCAGCCTCTCCAAGCTTGAGAATCAGGAAAGCCCGTGGAATAATTCAACCCCAGTTCAAAGACCTGAGCACCTGGGGGCCAAGAAGTCCCAGGAGATGTAAGTCCCAGTCTGCATCCCAAGGTCCCCGAATCAGGAGCCGAGGTAACCCATCCTCCACCTTTTTGTGCTATTCAGGCCCTGAGGGGGGTGGGTGGCGCCCACCCACACCGAGGAGAGCAATCTTCTTTACTCAGGCTATAGATTCAAATGTCCTTTCTCACAGACACACCCAGAAACCACGTTTACCGCTGATCGGGGCACCCCTTCGCCTAGCCCGGTAACACGTGAGTTCACCAGGACACCCACTGAGGTTGGGAGGGTGTCCGTGTGGAGAGGAATGGGCCCCTGTCCTATAGACAGCGCCTTTGGGGTGTCGCTGTCTTGGCGGGAAGAACTGACACCTTCGAGAAGAATCTGAACTCTTCTCAAAATGCGCTTGTCAGTATTGAGCCAGAGGTCAACACACGCGATGGTGGACACATACCACGTGTCCAGCTCTGGGGTGCAAGAATGAGCAAGCCACTGTCTTGTATGTGAGGTGGGGTCCCCCGAGCCATGCTCCCAGGAGAGCCGGGTCCAGAGGGGGACAGCAGGGCAGGGAAGGAAAGAAACCAGATGAAGTGGAACTGTACCCCTCAGGGGACTCTGTGTGCAAATGCCATCTCATTCTGTCCCAAGGGCAGGCCCTCACTCCCTGCGCAGGTGTTGGTTAAGAGCTCCGGGGTGAGAGGAAGGCGAGGGGAGAGGTCTGCAGGACTGCTAAAGCTCTGATTCCTGAGCCCAGAGATTCTCAGTCACTGGGTGGACGATTTGCATTTCTAACAAGCTCCCAGGTGCTGCTGGTGTTAAGTACCGGCCAGGGGAGCACAGGGACTTGTAAATAGAGAGAAGGTCAGAGCAGGCTTCCTGGAGGGGGCACCGGAGGGGCTGCTGGCGGCTGAAGGAGTAAGGAAGGAGAGAGGCCCCCACCAGCCTTGCAGTCCAGGTATACGACCCAAGCAGCGGGACGGGCTACGCACAGCCACGGGAGCCAGTGTGCTCGGTGAGGTATGCATGGGGCCGTTCTTGCTAGACCTTCGGCTTGGGCTGTGGTAGGTCCATGTCAGCACCCGGGGACACTCAAGCTACTGCCTTACCCATTCCTCAGCTGGTATCATTTTCTTGTGATAAAATACACGTAACGGAACATTCACCGTCTTACCCGCGTTCAAGGGCACGGTTCAGGGGCATTAAGCACATTCATGCTGTCGTGCATGCCGTGCCGCCGTCACCCATCTCCAGAACTCTCCACTCTGCAAAACAGAAACCCTGTATTCATTATTCATTAAGCACTAACTCTGCCTCGCCCCTCCCCCAGCCCCCAGTAACCACTGTTCTACTTTCTGTTTCTATGAATTTAACTCCTCCAGGGTCATCATAGAGGTGGAATCATACAGGATTTGTCTTTCGTGATTGTCACTCAGCATAATGTTCTCAAGGTTCATCTGTGCTGTAGCTAGGTCAGAATTCCCTTCCCTTTTTTTTTTCTTTAGGGGAAGAGAAGCTTATTCTTCCCTGTAAGCACCAGAATTCCCTTACGTATAAGAAATTTTAAAAATTTTAATTCTAGTATAGTTAACAGAGTGTTACATTAGTTTCAGGTGTAAAATAGAGTGATTCAACACTTCCGTACATCACAATAGGCATATTCTTAATCCCCATCCCCTGCTTCCCCAGTCCCCCCACCCAGACCCCCTCCCACAACCACCAGTTTGTTCTCCGTAGTTAAGAGTCTGTTTCTTGGTTTCTCTCTTGCTTGCTCTTTTCCCTTTGTTCATTTGTTTTGTTTCTTAAATTCCACCTCTGAGTGAGATCATATGGTATTTATCTTTCTCTGACTTATTTCATTTAGCACAGTACTCTCTAGCTTCATCCATGTCATTGTAAATGGCAAGATTTTATTCTTTTTTAGGGCTGAGTAATGTTCCATCGCATATACATATACACGACCTCTTTTTTTAATCCATTCGTCAATTGATGGACGTTGGGGCTGCTTCCATCAGTGGGGCATCATAGAAAATGCTGCTGTAAGCATAGAGGTGTATGGAACCCTTTGAATACGTGTTTTGGTAGAATTTCCTCACTTATTAAGGCTGAATAGTATTCCATTTTATGGGCATACCAAATTTCGTTTCTCCATTCAGCTGTCCACGGACACTTGGGCTGTTTCCACCTGGCGGCTCTCGTGAGTAAGGCTGCTGTGAACAGAGGCATGCAAACATCTCCTTTCAACTGTTTTGAGTTCACAGCCAGAAGTGGAATTGCTAGGTCCTACAGCAATTCTATGTGTAATTCTTTTGAGGAATGGAATCAGTATCTTTTATCACCCACAGATTGAGGATTTCAGGGAGCCTTAGCAACAGCGGGATGAGCTGGCCCTCATGCTCTCATGCTATTCAATGCTTGATTAGTAGCTTCATTAGCCTGGACTTAAAAGCGGGGCATGAACTCTTCACCGTTGAAACTGCGTCGGACACTGAATATCCACCCAAATCCACATCAATAATCGGTTCCACTTGGCAAGGGAAAATGTTTAAAATGCAACGAAGCCAGCGGATCCCCACACGCCTGTGTTGCCAAGCAGTGACCGTGTTCACAAAAGACCAACGTTTTTCTTATAAATAGAGGAGGCCAGCGTCCGCACGGAGACAGCGGGTCTGTCGCCCGCAGAGTGAGGCTGGTTGTGGAGTTTCTACAGGAGGCAAAGAGCAATCCATCATCTTGGAATGTTTACTTTGAAAGTGCGGCACGTCCCCTGGGAATCACAGTTTTCCAAGGTCCTCTTGCTGGATTTGCTGATTCATATTCCCACAATTCCTTCACTGCATAATATTTTCCCATTGCCATGGTGACCGTGTGGCGAGAAGGCATAGGGAGAAACTTCAGAGTTTCCTGCTTATTTCACAGAACTGAGATTCGACTTCTGCCGGAGAGTGGGCTCCATGTTTCTATTTTAAAGAGAAGAGGTAGGTTCTACCAAGCCGAGTTCTCTCGTGCTCAGAGACAGCAGGAGTCAGGAAATGGGAACAGCTGGGGAACTGGTCCTGGTTCCAGCACTTTCTGGCTGGTTCTGGCCAGTTCTTTTTGTTGACCTTGGGCAAGACTCTTTCCTTCTCTGAACCTTGGTTCCTTTCTCTATAAAATGAGATGAGGAATGGCAATTAGGTTTCTCTGTGGAATCGATCAAGAAAATGCAAGACATTTACAAATTGTAAAACTTTATTTTTAAAAAGATCACACAAAAATTCCTCAAATACAAAGCCCCTTAGTCCCGGCCAGGGGCCACAGGTGGTTCTATCTGGCGCTGCTGCTGGCCACGTTCCTTCCAGCCGCCCCAACCCCCTCATTCACACACACAGCAACCTTGGCCTCACCAAGGACAGGAACTTTATTTTGTCATGCTGATCTCTCTAATTGGCAGAGCACACAACTTTTCCTAGTGCTGGCCTCAAGAGATACTTACATTGAGCTCAAACTTGGATCTACTAAGTACAGCCAAGCTCAATCTGTAGTAGGCTGTGGGGCCACGTACATGTCTTGGGGGAGGGGGCTGAGCCACCCCACTTCTGAGACCTGCCTTTGATTTCATAGCAGCCTTTCCTGTTGGTGGGGGACAGAGAGAAGCACGTCTACATTAAAAGTACACATTGAAATGGTAGGTTCAAGCCTATTTCAGCAACCTTCCAAAGCAAAGCAGTGTGTCCTAGAGTTGAGAAATTGGTTAATTACAATGCCACATGTTACATGAACTTCTCAGAACCTCTCTGTTGGTAGAGGTGACCTAGGGTTCATGCTGTGTGATGGGGTGGGGTCTGAGAGTTTCATTGAACAGCTGTCCCAGCTGGAGCTGTCACATTGACTGGGCTACCAAGGAGGAAGAGATTTCATGGGCACCGGGAGAGCTGTGTGCTAAGACATCCAAGAGCTGCAGACCTCTCCACCACCTCTCCACCACTGATGGGATCCCACCAGAGGATCCTCTTCTGGTCCTCCTTTCTCTGCAGACCCCACTTGGCCAGCAGTTTGCATGAGAGGCATAGAAGGGAGCAGCGGTAACCCTCTCTTCTGGCAAGTCAGCCCAGCAGGGATTTTGTAGCTGTGCTGGGGACTTGGGGAGCTGGGGTGTCAGCGTGCAGACAGCAAGACCTGCTCTGCAGATGGCATCCTGGCCACCTGTGGGGACACATGACCCAGGTTAAGGTCCTCCGGTGGGAAGAACCCATCCCTGAGATGCCAAGTAAAGCACTGTTCTGAAGGTCATGGCTCTGGTCCCAGAAACCCTGCCCTGGGTGCCAGGAGGAGAAGGCTCCGGGGGAGCGTGTATAGGACGCTGGGAACAGAGAAGCAAGAGTCTCGGCAGTGGGCAGGGAAACAAGAGCCTCTTTCATTTCCAGAAGTCCTTTTCTCATCCCCAGCAAAGCATTGAGAGCAGACAACCCCAACTCCCTGGGTTTATGTGGTCTGCCTGATATCATTCCTTTGGGAGCCTCATAACCGACGAAGGGGGAGCTCTGCACACTACCCATCCCCTCCCTTTAAGACACCAGTCTGGACCAAGGACAAGACATATGTGTTTCAGCATCTGGACAGGTGTGGTGATGTCCTCTCGCTGTACCTGCTATTGTTGATGCTCAGGTTTTCTTGGGACAGTACATTGGAGACACTCAGTTTAAATAGCAAGAAAACTCCCCCCTGTCTCCATCTCCCAGAGCAGCCAACCAAGGAGGGGAAGACAAGCAAGACACTCAAAGTCCCTTTACTTCTTTACTATCCCCTTTCTCCCTTCTTGCCTGGGAATAGAAATAGGGGTCCAACTGGATTTGAGCTAGCCCCTGTCACCCCTTCTGCTCATGTCCCACCCATCCCTCTTTCCTCCTTGAAGTTCCAGTCACCTGACATCCATAAATGTCACACACAGACTTTCCTGCCTCCTTTTCTTGCGTCCACATGGTTTCCATGACACCTGTACACTCCATTGTAATGCGGTTCTCCATTTCCTCTGAAGTGCAGGGGTTGCCCTCTTTGTCTTCTTCTGGTCCTTTTGTGGGAGTCAGGACCACTTCAAATTTCAGCTCTGACACTAAACCAGTAATTTTACCTCCCTGGGCCTAAGGTCCGTAAAATGGGGATCATAATGCCACCTGGCCAAGTAATGAGAATTCTATAACTGTGTGATGTGTGGGGCACAGGGCCTGGCACCTAGTACATAGGGAATAAACATTAAGTCCTTCCCTTTCTTACTCTTGCCTTTAGCAATTTCCACTGTGATTATAATAATCTGTGTCTGCCTCACCCATTAGATGTTGAATTTTAAGTGTCTATGATTTAGTCCTTTGTGTTTGCCCTGGCTGAGTGATTTTCACCTTTTTTTTTAGAAATGAATCATAGTAAGAAACATATTTTACATCATAACTCATACATATAAATATCAATTAGGTCAAGATGTGTTGGGGTCCTCTGTCATTACTGATTTTTGTCCCATTCTAGTAACCTCTGCCTTCTGACTAGAGTGGTTGCCCTTACCATTTAATGTAATTATTTGCTTGGTTGGATATGAGCCTATCATTTTATTTTTGATTTCCCTTATGTCACCTCTGTTTTTAATTTATCTATTCATCTTTCCTGCTCTTAAAAAAAAAAAAGATTGATTTATTTATTTTATTTCGAGAGAGAAAGCTCAAGGGATTGGGGGACAGGGGCAGAGGGAGAGAGAGAATCCTGAAGCAGACTCCCACTGAGTGGAGAGCCAGATGGGCTCAATCCCAGAACACTGAGATCATGACCTGAGTTGAAATCAAGAGTCTGAGGCTTAACCAACTGAGCCACCTAGGTGCTCCTTTCCTACCCTTTTTGGGAATTATTTGAGTATTTCGGGGAATTCCATTTTAACCTACCCATTGACTTTTTTTTTTTGTAAGATTTTTATTTATTTATTTATTTATTTGACAGAGAGAAACAGAACCAGAAAGGGAACACAAGCAGGGGGAGTGAGAGAGGGAGAAGCAGGCTTCCCACCAAGCAGGGAGCCTGATGTGGGATTCGATCCCAGGTCTCCGGGATCATGACCTGAGCTGAAGGCAGTCACTCAACCAACTGAGCCACCCAGGTGCCCCCTACCCATTGACTTCTTAGCCACATCTCTTCACACTGTCTTTTTAGTAATTGTTTCAAGGGTTATAGTATATGTCTTAATTTTTTACTTATCTTCAGGTTAAAATTGAATGGCTTCACATAAAATGTAAGAAGTTTTTACCCATTTGGTGTATTTATCCTCATTCCCATCATCCTTACACTACAGTTGCAATATGTATTATAGTTGTATCTATTATGAATTCCACAAGACGGTGTTAAAATTTTTGCTTCAGACAGAAATAGATGATTTTCTTTAGATTTTTATTTATTTATTTAGAAAGCAGGGGATGCTTAATTCACCAAAATTCCTAGTAGCTCTGACTGCAAAGACGTGGAGCATCTGTGGGGATGAGTGACCAAAGTCTCCTCTATTCTAAAGTGTCTTTCTTTCATCTTTCTTCTTGAAGAATACTTTTGCTGGATAGGGACTTCTGGGTTGATAGTATTTTTTCTTTGGACACTTTAAAGCTGTTGTTCCACTGTCCTCTGGTCTCCATGGTTTTTGATAAGATGTCTGCAGTCATTCAAAGATTGATTCCCTTGTTTATAATGCATGGCTTTTCTCTGTCTGCTTTCCAGCTGTTGCTTTTATCTGGTTTCCAGCAGTGTTTTATGATGTGTCCCAGACATAGCTTTCTTTATCCTATTCAGATGTGCTGAGCCTCTTGAAGTTATAATTTGTGTTTTTCTTCAAATGTGGGAAGTTTTCAGCTATAATTTCTTCAGATAACATTTCCCACCCTGTTCTCTATCTGTCCTCTGGAACTATTAAACCTATGATATTGTTTTACTGTCTTTGAGGCTCTGTCTTTTTTTTTAACTTTTTTTTTTTAAGATTTTATTTCTTTATTTGACCAAGAGAGAGATCACAAGTAGGCAGAGAGGCAGGCAGAGAGAGAGGAGGAAGCAGGCTCCCTGCTGAGCAGTGAGCCCGATGCAGGCCTTGATCCCAGGACCCTGAGATCATGACCTGAGCCGAAGGCAGAGGTTTTAACCCATTGAGCCACCCAGGCGCCCTTGAGGCTCTGTCTTTATCTTCTCTTTCTCTTTCTTTCAGATTGGAAAATTTTTATTCGTCCCTTTTCAAGTTTATGGATTATTTTTACCTTCTCATTTGGAGTCCAGTGGATTTTTTTCATTTCAAATACTGTGGTTTTCAGTTCTGAGATTTTCATTTAATTAATTTAAAATGTGCAATTCAGAGGTGTGTTTTTTTAGTATGTGCACAGAATCATCACCACTACATAATTTCAAAACATTTTATTACTCCCAAAAGAAACCCAATATTCATTGGGTTTATTTTTATATTTTATATCTCTTGATTGAGATATTCTATCTTTTCTTTATTAGAACATACTTTTATTGACCTCATTGAATATTGTTATAATAGCTGTTTTAAAGATCTCATCTAATAATTCCAATATCTAGGTCATTTTTAGGTTGGTTTCTGTTGATTGACATTTTTCTTGAGAATAGGTTGCATTTTCCTGGCTCTGCATATATGGAGTAATTTTGGATTGTATCTTGGACATTGTGGGTGTTCTATTATAGAAACTCTGGATTCTGTGATATTGTTTTGGAGAGAGCTGATGTTTTTGTTTCAGTAGGAATTAACCTGGTTAGACTCAAACATCAGTGGCGAGTGGGAGCCCAGATCTTGGTTCAGACTGCTTTTAACATGCCACACACATGTGTGGTTTGGGGGTCAGCCAGAAACTTGGGCAGAGTTAACACACACAATTTTATGTATACCTTCTCTGTCTCTCTCCTTTATGGGGTTCCTCCCCACTCTCCAGCCACTTTGGTTGTCCAAGGAACTTATGGTTCCTCAGTCCAGAGGGACAATAGGCTTCCTACTGGAATCTAGCCACCTTGTCCTCTCACCACAAATGTGCCTGCCTCCAGGGAAAAGCCACAAAAGTGGGGAAATTGCCCCATGTGGGTTGATTCTTCTAGGTTGTTTTTTTTTAGATATTTATTTATTTGAGAGAAAGTGAATGAGAGAGAGCATGAGCAGGGTAAGAGGCAGAGGGAGAAGCAGAATCCCTGTTGAGCAAGAAGCCTGACACGGGGCTCAATCCCAGGACCCTGAAATCATGGCCTGAGCCAAAGGCAGACGCTTAACTGACCGAGCCACCTGGGCACCCCCTTCTAGGTTTTAATGCTACTCCAAAGCCCGCCTGCTTATGTTTACTCTCCAGGACCTTCAAGATGTTGTTTTTGCTATTTTGTCCATAGTTTAACTGTAGATGTTGTTTGTGGGAAAGTTGGTTTGCGAGGAATTTACTCCTCCTTACAGAAGCTGAAAACATATATGTGTGTGTATGAATATATGTATATATTTGAATATATTAATATATTTGAATATATTCAAATATACCCATATTTAAATATATATTTAAAACAAATGGTTTATGAATTAATACTTACCCTATTCCATGTTTACCCATGATACATTCTGATATTTTCTGCTCTGCTCACAGTACTTCATTTAAAAAATGCTGGTCTGAGTCCCCTGCAAAATTGATTTCATGAGCCAAGAGTGGGTCATGACCCACAGTTTGACCCATGGTTCTCTAATGCCTGGCAGGCAAGGGGCAGGTGCTCCTACTGGAAGAGCTCATTGAACAAAATGCAAGAGATCCCCCCCGTCCCCTGCTCCAGTTTTCCTGAATATCCTGGGAGCAGGGTGGTCATAATGGACATTCTCACAGATGGATGAACATCTGTGTCCCTACCCCTTCCTCCCCGCCCCCACCCTGGGGCCTGCTGTGACCAAAGCCCAAAGCAAGAGTCTTCCAGGGTCCAGGCTTTGCTGCTACCTGTGATTCACAGGCTTTCGCTTGCATGGCCCTGACTGCCCCCCAAGGCAACAACATAGGGCCGTAAACTTTTTATTTTGCTGAATAAGGACATTTAGTAATAATGAGCATCTACTCAAGCCATCACATCGTTAAAAAAATAAATCACAAAAATGTCAGATGGACAGTCTCAGAGCAAGGCAAAAAACGGAAATCAGATTAATTTTGTGCATCATGAAAACCCACTGCATGCGTTCTCACTCCATGGCTGGAGACCTCTGATCCAGCCAGGGACTCGGGAGGCTGGAGCCAGAAAGACCCTGGGAGGTTTCAGAATCCACCTCCCTCCCTCTTGTGTCAGGCCCACAATGGGGGGGACAGTTGCCCAAGGTCCCACACCTGAGAGAGAGAAAATGTTTTCCAGTTTTTCCACAGAAAATTCACCAAAATTCCTAGTAGCTCTGACTGCAAAGACGCGGCGCTTGCTCCCAGATCCCATCTGTGCTCCGTAGATTCCCCAGATCACTGAGCTCATTTCACTAACTGCCGCCAGTCCCCTGGGGTGGCTTCCTATGCCCTACTTGCCACCACCCAGATAGGCAGGGCCTTGTAGCAGAGAACAGAGGTGGGGATGGGAAGAGGACCCCGCCAGGCCAGGTGGGCGTGCCCCCTCCCCCGCCCCCCCCCCGCAGACCCGCCCCTCTCCCAGCCGCTGGCTCGGGAGGCCCAGAGCCCCATTAGTTCCTGCATAATGGATGTCTCTCTTCTTGGAATCACCAGCCCATTTTACTTAATGACAACGAGAGAAGTGGGATTCCTGCGCTCTGCTCCTAAGGCTGGTCTCTGCCTCCTATCCCCCTTGGAGGAGGGGCGGCCGGGCGCTCATGCTGGAGAGGAAGTAGCTAGGTGTCTTTCTTCTGCCTCACAAAGACCGGGTGAGCATCTTCCCCCTTCCATCCTCAGACTGTCCTGCTGGGGGCTGGGGTACCGGGCCTCAGAACCATGAGAGGTGGGTGGGGTGGGCAGGAAGAGCTTGGGTCAGGGAAGAGCCCTTCGCGGGGCTAAGAGGCCCCAGGGTGTGAGGGTGGGAAGCAGAGCTCCAAGCAAAGAGCAGAGGGCTTGGAGGTGAGAGGGTGGGATTCTAGGAGTGGAGGACTTTCCCTCGTCTGGTCCCCAGAGATAGCCATGAGGCCATGGCCGGTGACCTTCCCACTAATACACATCGATGCTCTTCGCCATGGTGTTCTTAGCATCTTTAGGGCCCGGTAGGGCCTGAAGTTAGCTGGTGCACCAGGTTTGACCATGGCAATTGTTAGGATTCAGGTATTTCTGTACTGCTTCGTATTTCTGGAAGGCTGCCTCGTCCCCCAATCCTCTCTAGAGTGCACCCTTTTGTCCTGCCACCCGGCCTCCTTCTGGGGTCCCTCCAACCTCTCCACACCCAGCAAGGAAGGGGCTCCTGCCGAACACAGCCCCAGGCCCGGCTGCAGTCCTGGCTGTGCAGGTACTGCAGAGTTTATGAAGTCCCGGGGGGGCCTTCCTCATGCTGGGCTATTGGCAGCATGACCCCCCACCGATCGGCCACCATGGGCATGTGCTTGTCTGCTTGTGGAGGCAAACCGAGGCTGTCAGCCCTGCTCGTGGGTGACAGGCAAGCTCAGGGGTAAGGAGCTGTCCCGGTGCATCCTGGGGAAGCCGGGGTTCGGGAGATGCTGCAGGGAGAAAGGGCTGGAAATCGGGTGAGGGGAGGGGGGTGGGCACGTTGCCGGCATCCCCCTGAATGGTGAAGAAAGTTGAGAGAGAAAATTCTAATTGCAAATCCCACTGACAGCTTGAGTTTAAGGGAAAAGATGAGCTAAATTTAACCTAGCCAGTTAAAGAGCCAAAAATGCAATTTACTAATTAGCTTAAAATGGAAACGAGTTGAGTGATCATAAAGAGCTTTTCTAGTTACAAAATACAAAAAAAAAAAAAAAAGAGGTTGTTCCTTTCTTCATACTGACATGCATTTTCTATTCTATACTGTTATATAATTAGGAACATAGCCTGCTGGCACAGTGCTCAAGACAGGCAGAGCCTCACTGCCCACTGGAAAAGTTCCAGGAAGCTGTGTGTCCATGGCAAATCTGTTTTCTAATCCCAGAGCATCGGGAGGGATCTAACCTAGGTTCTCAGGGGAGCGGAGCCCACTGGGTGCAGAGGCAAGGTCTCGCAGGGGAGCCCCTCTAGAGGGCACTGGGTGCAGAGGGGCTCAGAGAAGGGGGAGGAGCACTTGGCAGGGAGGGGCAAGGGGTCCCCAGAATGGGAGGCATCTGAGATGAGCCTTGAGAGAAGGTGACCAGGAAAATACAGAGTGTATCCATCTGTTTGGGCTGCCGTAACACGATTCCACAGCCTGGGGCAGCTTAGACTATAGAGATTTACTTTCTGGAAGGTGAATATCAAGGTGCTGGCAAGTCTGATATCTAGGGAGACTCTCTCCCATCCTGCAGATAGCCACCACTGCATGCTTACACAGAGGAGGGAGAAAGCTCTGGTGTTTTCCTTTTCTTAGAAGGACACCTTTCTTAATCATATGAGGGCCCTACCCTGTGACCTCATTCAACCTTGAGTCCCTCCTTCTCTCCAAATGCAGGTACGTCAAAGGTTAGGGCTCCAATATAGGAAACTGGGGGGACAAAATTCAGTCCATAACAGGAGCAATGGGAAGGAACAACACAAAGACTGAGACGGAACAGAGTAGGGGTGTATCCAGAGAGTGAAGGGGTTCATGCCACAGGTGAGCTGGCTGCGGCATGGGCAGACACGATAGACCTCAAGCTGGAAGGTCTGACTGACCCCATCACAGCAGTTCCCAGGCCTGGCTTACTCTGCAGTCCTGGGCAGCAGGGAGCCCCTGGAGACTTCTGAGCAGGGTGGCGACTGCACTCGAGCTGCATTTTAGCAGAGCAACCTGACCGTGCTTGGAGGACACATTTTCATTACCGTGGGATGTACTTTGTTGAATATCATTTTTGGACCAATTTAGAAGGCGTGCCTAAAACAGGGATCTAACTTCTGAGCTTCTTGTGTTTCCCACGCAATGGTCGTACTGGGGTAGCAACAAGGACTTTGGACACGACATGTGTCGATTGGTCTAGGACATTATAAATGGCCATTGCATGAAAGGTAACATTTGGGAGAAAGCGTTCTCTTAGCACATTTGCATGGTACAGCGTATGTTTCTACCCTTCCAACTAAAACAGATGGTTTTCCCAAACTATGGCTATCTTTTAAGAATATTTCCTGCTGCTGTAATTTGGTGCAATAAAATGTCCTTTGGGCAAAAATAAAATCTTAGCAGATAAAACAGCTGTTCATATATTAAATATGTAGTAAAAGTATGTCCTTGAAGTCCTCATAGTTGGAGCTAAAAGGAGGAAGTTGTATCTGTTTTAAATAGAGAAAGTGTAAAAGCCTGTGAAATTAATTAGTGCAAAATTCTGCTGACGTATAGATGGATATTTTACTATCCCATTCATCAGATATGGTTAGTTTTTAATCTGTGAATGACATCATTAAGAATGCATATAATACTATAGGGGCGCCTGGGTGGCTCAGTTGGTTAAGCGACTGCCTTCAGCTCAGGTCATGATCCCGGAGACTGGGGATTGAGTCCCACATCAGGCTCCCTGCTAGGCGGGAGGCCTGCTTCTCCCTTTCTCACTCCCCCTGCTTGTGTTCCCTCTCTGGCTATGCTTCTCTCTGTCAAATAAATAAAATCTTAAAAAAAAAAAAAAGAACGCATATAATACTGTAATTCAGGACTGAATCACAGTATATGGTATATAAATGAATCTTAACTTCTTGTCATTAGTAATGTTGATCATAAGTTAATACCCCTCTTCCCAAATGGCTATGTGCTGTCCATAAATCTGTTCTCAAATTACCTTTCCTGCCACCGTCCCTATTTCTCACCAGAGTGGCCAATATATGAAAATAGGAGCTTACACATTTGATTAATTATGGGAATTTTTCCCCAGCAGATTTATTATAAGTTCCTTTATATCAGAAGCTCCAGCCACATTGTCCCAAGCCTTCCACTAGTTTTCAAATAAACAATTTAGACTTCTTCAGAAACCCACCTATTATGTAAGAACAAAGTAAAAAGACACATAAATCTTTGACCTCCTTCAAGATTTTCTTATTTAAAAGAAAGGTCCTTTAGGGGCAGGCGCTGAGATTTCACCTTCATTGACATGGCACCTGAATTTCAGAAGAAGGCTCACAGCAAATGTCTGTAGAATGAATGAGTGAACAAACTAAAAAACAAATAAACAAATTGAAGCTGGAGAAGTTAGATTAAAATGCACAAATATTTTCAGAGCCTAATTTCAGTTCATTAAAGTCATACTGCACATATCTTAAAAAACCAGGTAGTTCTACTAGGCTTAATACACACACACAAACACACACACAAAATAGCAGTTATCTTCCTTCCTGTTTTCCCCACATTCGAACCCACCAGACATAACTGCTATTTCCAAATATTGTATCTCTTCCTTTTGGAATGCATTTATCTTTCCTGAAATAGCTTGGGTATACTGATTCTTCTTGATCTTCTAGGTTCAGGGATGTTAGTGTCCCACAGCAGAGGATAAAGACCTAGCTCTCATTCACATGGCCCACACATCCACACACACGCCTCCCTCTCTTTCCAATGCAGTAGTCATGTCATAATTTATTAGTATTATTATTCTAGTATAAAAAACAGTGGCATATTAGTTTCAGGAGGATAATATAATGACTTGATAATTCTATACATAGTCAGTGTTCATCATTGTAAGTGTACACTTTTCTTGTTTAAAGATTTTATTTATTTATTTGATAGAGAGAGAGAGAGAGAGCACAAGTAGGCAGAGCGGCAGGCAGAGAGAGAGGGAGAACCTGGCTCTCCACCAGGCAGGAAACCTGATGCGTGCCTCGATCCCAGGACTCTGGGATCATGACTGAGCCGAAGGCAGAAGCTTAACTCACTGAGTCACCCAGGCACCCTGTGATAAGTATATTTTTAATCCTCTTCACCTATTTCACCACCCCCCCTCGACCATCAGTTTGTTCTCTGTAGGTAGAATCTGGGTTTTTGCCTCTTTTTTTCTTCATTCATTTGTTTTGTTTCTTAAATTCCACATATGAGTAAAATACGGTATTATTCCTTCTCTGACTTATTTCACTTAGCCTTACACCTTCTAGACTCATATATGTTGTTGTAAATGGCAAGGCTCCATTCTTTATGGGTGTATAAGTATATAAGTACATATATGTCACACCTCTTCTTTATCCATTCATCTATTGGACACCTAGACTGTGACCATATCTTGGCTACTGTAAATAATGTTGCAATAAACATAGGGGTGCATATATCTTAGTGAAGTAGGGTTTTTGTTTTCTTCGGGTAAATACCCAGGAGTAGAATTACTGGGTTGTATGGTAGTTCCACTTCTAATTTTTTGAGGCATCTCCATAGTATTTTTCACAGTAATCGTACCAGTTTGCATTCACACCAGCATTGCACACAGTTTCCTTTTTTTCCACGCCCTTGGCAATACCTGTTTCTTGTGTTTTTGATTCCAGTCATTCTGACAGGTGTGAGGTGGTACCTCTTCGTTATTTTGATTGGCATTTCCCTGATGATGAGTGATGTTGAGCATCTTTTCATGCCTGTTGGTCATCTGTATGTCTTCTTTGGGGGAAAAGTGCATTTATGTCCTCTCATTTTTTAATTGAATCATTTGGTTTTTTGGTTTTGGGTTGTACGGTTCTTTATGTATTTTGGATATTAACCCCTTATTGAATATATCACTTGCAAGTATCTTCTCCCATTCAGTAGGTTGTTTTTTTACCTTGTCAGTGGTTTCCTTTGCTATGTAGACGCTCTTATTTTGGTGTAGTCCCAATAGTTGAATTTTGCTTTTGTTTCCTTTGCCAGAACAGACATATTTAGAAGAATGTTTCTATGGCTGATGTTAAAGAGATTATTGCCTATGTGTTCTTCTAGGAATTTTATGGTTTCAGGTCTCACATTTAGATCTTTAATGTATTGTGAGACTATTTTTGTGCGTGGTGTTAGAAAATGGTCCGGTTTCATTCCTCTGCTTGTAGCTGTCCAGTTTTCCCAACATTTGTTGAGGAGACTTCTTCCCATTGCATGTTCTTGCCTCCTTTGTCATAGATTAATTGACTGTATAAGCACGGGTTTATTTCTGGGCTCTATTCTGTTCCTTTGATCTATGTGCCTACTTTTGTGCCAGTACCAAACATTTTTTTAAAGACTGATTTATTTTTGAGAGAGAGAGAGGACAAGCACGTGGGGTGGGGAGGGGCAGAGGGAGAGAAAGAATACCAACAGACTCCCCACGGGGCACAAAGCCCCACTTGGTGCTCAATTCCATGACCCTGAGATCATGACCTGAGCAGAAATCAAGAGTTGGATGCCTAACCATATGAGCCACCCAGGTGCCCCCCCCAAATTTTTTTGATTACTACAACTTTTTAGTATATCTTGAAATCGGGATTGCAATACCTCTAGTTTTGTTCTTTTTCAAGATCACTTTGGCTATTTGGGATCTTTTGTAGTTCCACACAGATTTTAGGATTATTTGTTCCAGTTCTGTGAAAAGTGATAGTGGTACTCTGATAGGAATTGGATTGAATCTGTAGATCATTTTGGGTAGTATGGACATTTGAACAATGTTGGTTTCCCCAATCCATGAGCATGGAATATCTTTCCATTTGTTTGGGTTATCTTCAATTTCTTCCATCAGTGTTTTATAGTTTTCAGAGTGTAAGTCTTTTTATCTCCTTGGTTAAGTTTGTGTCATGTCATTATTTTTTATTTGATCACTATGTGTTTATATTATTCTGATGATGAAATGCTCTCCATGGTTAAGACATATAGTATATGATTGGATTTCCTTTCTTCTACATTTTTTTTGTGTTGATGTTTTCCTGGAATGACTAGCTGTTTTTGGGTTTACATGTATCTATCACTAAGTCATCCCCAAATACTCTGGCTTCTGTGTAAATTTCCTCTCAATAGTTTCCAGTTTCATCTTCTTCATGGCATTTCTCTAACACCTCTGTCCCCAGGATGGCATCTGACTGGCTGCCGACTAGCAAGACTGTTACTGTGCACTGAACAGCTGATGTCTTGAGAGCTCTAGTCCCATTTTCCCAGATCTGATTCTTTGTTTTTTGTTTTGTTTTGGTTTGGTTTGGTTTTTGGATCCTATATCTTTTTCTTCTTTGGCAAATCCTTCATTTTGGTGGAGCGCATCCTGCAGTAGCTTCCTGAGAAAGGTGGCACACAACAGCTAAGTTTTGGGGAGCTTGTAGGACTGGAAATATCTTTATTCAACTCACACACCTGATTTGATGGTTTGCCTGGGTCTGTGATCATAGGTTGAAAACAAGCATGCCTGCAAAACTTACTTTTTACATTTCTTTATCATCAGAAGGCAATGAGCTCTGCTCATTGCTACTCAGAAATCCACAGCCATTCTGATTCTGATCCTTTGTCTGAGATCTGTTGTTCTCCCTGGAAGATTTCTGAATGATTTCTTTATCCCCAGTATTCTAAAGTGTCATAGAAACTTGGTTCTCTCTCTCTCTGTTGTGATGAACATTCAGAGGTTCTCCAATCTAAGAATCTGTATCCCTTTGTTCTGGGAATTTTTCTTGATTTATTTCTTTGATGATTTCACTCCCTCTAATTCTGTTTTGCTTTCTGAAACTCCTGTTTTTAGACCCTGAACTTCCCAATAGGATTACCAGATTCTTTCCCCCTACATTCTATATTGCTTTGTCTTTTTGTGCTATTTTTCTGGGAGATTTCCTTAACTCTATTTAGACTCTTCTGTGGACATTTAATTTCTATGGCCATATTTTGACTTCCCAGAATTCTCTTTTATCACCTGACTCTAGCATCTTGTCCTTATCTTGTGGCTGCAATAACTTGGGTCATTGAGGATGTTGATATTGTTTTATTTCCTTCTGTTCTCTTGTCTGCTTCCTCATATCCCCCTCCTTTTATCCTTTTATATTTTCTCAAGTCCACAAATAAGGCTTATCAACACGGGGACTTCCCTATGATTTCTGACCTCCCCCACCTCCAGATCTTTTCCTGAATCTGTCTATTCCCTAAAGAATGGTCTCCCATACTCTGCTCTGGAGAGCAGATACTTGGATGAAAGCTGGGGGTGGGAAGGGACTGGGGTGATAGCTCCTCATTCAGCCTTAGGTGATCACTTCTTTCTCATTTTCAGAATGGTACCCCCTAGTATCTGTTGCTGCAGAGAACCCCTGAGTTCCCCTGTTGCAGAGATTAAACCTCCAATCTTCTGCAGGGAGAAAAGGATATTGGGGAAGAGGTCTAACTGCCTTGGTCATAGTCACATTGGGTTGCAATAAAAAACACTTTTACAAGCAGGGGGGGTTTACACAACAGAAATTTATTTGCTCTCAGTCCTGGAGGCTGGAAGTCCAAAATCAGGGTACGAGCAACATTGGTTCCTGGTGGCAGGGAGGAACCCACTTCCTTGTTGATGACAGCAGTCTTCTCGTGGTGTCCTCGCATAGCGGAGATGGAGAGGATGGTGAGCAGAGAGAGATCTTCCCCTTATAAAGCCTCCAATCCTACCAGATTAGGGCCCACCATTATGACCTCATTTGGTCCTAATTACTTCCTAGAGCCCTGTCTGCACACACAGATGCTCTGGAGGTTAGGGCTTCAAGAATTCAAGGAGACACGGTTCTGTGAATAGCAGCTTCCTTTCGGCTGATCCTCCTGTGCCCCTCATTTCCACAGGTGCTGGTGCTGCCCATGCTTGAATCTTTGGGGGGCTCTGCAGTAGCAAATGGGGTGCTTTTTGGTTGTCCAGCCTTACTGGCCTCAGCTACAGTTTGTTGGGGGCCTGTCCTGTCCTGGTCCCCAGCTTGTGTTCCATGGATGGCCTCTCCTTCCGTGCTCTCCACCTGTGGGTATGAAGAGCTTCAGCAGAACACATTTAGTCTACTGCCTTTCCCTGGAAAGCCACCGTTAGATCTTCTTTCTGAGGGCAGTTATGTTGCCAACCAAGACCTGTTGAATAAGGTTCATTTATTCAAATGAATGAAACCTCACCTTTTTTGTGGCTTTAAACCCATCTTACCCTTCTGACCCTCCCTCCTTCCCAGAAGATGTGTCCTCCTTCCTTCTGTGCAAGGAGACTCCCCCACATACCTGTCTTCCAGAAGCCCATCCCAATAGCCACCCCCCAGCTTCTTGAATCGTCACCAACTTTCCTTCCTCTGAGTCTTTCTTCCTCCCACCAACTGTGCTTGCTCTTCCCATCCTGATGAACTCCCCCTCCCCCCTGCCAAGCCACGCTGTCTCTGAGGTGGGTTTTCCTGCTCTTTTTTCCTCTTCCTGTGTGACTGCCTGACCCTCGCCACCTGCAGCTCTCAGGCCTTGCCAGGGCTCCACGGTCCAGCCTCCGTGTCTCCAGTGGCATCCTCACTGCCAAAGCCATGGCCTTTTCCCAGCACCCCCTACTTCCTGACAACCTACTCTGTCCCAACTCTTTTTCTCTTAGAAGACATCCTCCCTCCATGTTCTCTGAATCAGCAACCTGGTCTGACCAGCCCATCCTCCACCCAACTGGGAGGCCGGCACCCAGGCCTTCACCACCTCACTCGTAAATATGCTGGCATCCACTGGTTAGTTCTCATGTCCTCAGGGTCCCCTGGTCCAGTTGACATGCCCTGCCTCATCAGGGTTCCTGAAGCACAACCTAACAGTGTGATGTTCAAGGGCTTCCTACTGCCCATGGGCCAAGCCCTGCCCCTTTATAGGTAGGGGGTCCCAGACCCTCTGCCGTGGGGTCTCCAGTTTGACCTCCTCACCCATGCTTGACTTGAATGGAGCTGGATGGCGTACCATTTCCCAGACACACTGGGCATGCACTGCTAGCCTCTTCTCTGGGTGGCTTTCCCTTGTCCTCCCAGGCCATCAGGACTGGAGCTCTGGGTCCATCCACTCCTGGTTCCTCCCCACCTGCCCCACCACAGGGGCTGCTGTAGTCCTCACGCTTCACGTGTCCCAAGCCCAAGCAGCAAAGACTTTCCATATGCATATGGTGGGTAAGGTGCAGTTGGGCCTGGGGCTCCACCCTCCGGGATGTCTGAGGCCCCACCCTATCTCAGGGTGCTCTTTCCTGTGCACTGCGGGTATCAGCTTTTACTCTTGAGTGAAATCTTGGCTTCCTTCCCCCTCCGGCCTTATCTCATCCTGAGCTGCCGAGGGAATAGTTCACCACACAACAGGGAGGGTCTGGCCTGCCAGGACCAGATTTCAACCCTGTCTCCACCACTCACCCGCCCCGTGACCTCAGGCCAGGCACCTGCCTCTCTGCTCACAGGGGAGTTTCCCTATGTATTAAAAAAAAAAAAAAAGATATTTTTCAAGTTTTAATTTATTTGTTTATTTTAGAGAGAGAGCTCAAGAGAACGGGGGTGGGGGAACAGAAGGAGAGGGACAAGTGGACTGCATGCTGAGCACAGAGCCTGATGTGGGGCTCAATCCCATGACCTTGAGATCATGACCTGAGCCCAAATCAAGAGTCAGACATTGAGTCACCGGGTGCCCCTGTGTGTAAGATTGAGGCAGTATCTCCCTGCTCCAGGCTTGTAGCCTGGGCTGGAACTGATGCACGGAAGGCAACTGGCGTGTATCCCTAGTGGGCTCCTATGTGCCTTGGTCCCCTCCGTGTGTCTGGTGTGTTCCCATGCGTATGCTCCCACCTGGGCTGTGAGACCCGCAGGGGCAGGGCTGGCGCTTAATTCCCCTTTGTGTCCTCTGTTCTCGACACAGAGTAGGCCCTCAGTGTGTGTGAGGGAGTGAACCCTGAGTGAGCCACAGGGAACAGCGTCAGCACCCCTGGTGACAAAGAACACAGTGAACAAGCCTCGATTGAGGGAGGGGCTGCACCGTCTTACCAGTGATCTCTGATCAAGACCTTTAACCCTTTGCCTTAGTGGGATAGCTGGAGTCGAAGTCCAAAGGCAAATATTTTAGCAACTCTTCCAGGACCCTTGGCTAATTACAAATGTGTGCTGCGCAGCTAGCCCACGGAGATGGGAAAGCTCACGCCGGGGCTGGTGGGAAGGAACGGGGCAAACCTCAGAAACAGGTCTTTTACTTAGCATTCCAGACAACTATTCAGATTTCTGGCAACTTTCTTTCTTGCAACTTTGATGCTATGAGGCAGCTTAAGGTAACAATTTCAACATATGTGCGTGAATCTCAGTAATTTTTAAAACAGACTGTATGGATAGATTCTACATCTTTCCACACTAGGTGGGATTACTACATAATTTGTCATCCAAACCAGAACACCCCAGAGTCCCAGGGGGGCTACCTGATCACCCAGGGCACGGGAGCGGGCCCAGCTGTCCCAGCACTCCGGGATGAACAGTCGACCTAATCCTGGTGTATTTACTCTGTGGTTAGCCGGTGGCTTCCCAAGAACTACCATAAAACCTCGTGGTAACACAATGGATACAACGAACCCAGATCCCCCAAAATGGCATCGTTGCGTGGAGCTGTTTATAGTCGGCTGTAACACCCGTACCACTCGGTGAACTGCAGGCAACCACAATGCCGAGGTGCCTAAACGAAACACAATTTTAAAAGGGGAAAATTGAATATGACTTTTAAATTTCCGCTTCATTTCAGACACTCCCGGATACGTAAAGTATTTTTATGGAGGCAAATCTTCAAGATCGCTTTTGAATGAATGACCGAGAGGGAAAAAGCCATGGGTTTCTCAGTTTTCGTGTCCATCTGGACTATGAACACATTAAGCGTGGAAGGCTCGGAAGTTCGTGGTTCCACGGCACAGACAGTTCTGTGATAGGGTCACGAGGCCGGAGGAGCCCCTGATGAGGCTGCGTGGGTGGCTTCTCAGCCCCTGGCTCCCCCACCCCAGCTGGCCAGGACAGGCGGTGCGCAGCTGCTCAGGTTCACCGACTCACCTTTGTGAGATGAGCTCGAGATCTGCCTCCAAAAGTGAGAATGAGGTTCCCAGGGGCCAGGCCAGGGCAAGCGCCCTGAAGGCCCATGCTCGCTGCTGGGAGGCTGGCGAATGAACACAAAGAACAGCGAGAGGAACAGGGCCCACATGGGCTCTGAAAGCCGTCTCCATGTCCTGGACTTTGCTTTGTGGCTTTCTTTCTCTCCCGTAAGGAGAACAGTTGTAAAACTGCAAAGAGTAGAAGAAACATCCCTGGAGGAATTGTCACGAGCCCAAAGATAGGTGAGAAACGGTGGGGGCTCTTTAGTTACACAAATACACTCTCTCTGGGCCGTCACAAGCCATCTTGAATCTCACCAGATGGGCGTCGCAGAAAACTGGGAAGGGAAAAATGTCATAATTTCCCCCAAAACAGAAAAAGCCAGATTCTGGAAAATATGGATGATAAATTTGATATTAATATTGGTTCTGAGCAAAAATTTTAACAGATCTTTGAAGAGCTAGTGTGTATGAACTTGGGAGGGAGGGCGGTCCCTAAGAGCCAAACCAAATTTTTTTCTGTCTTTTTCATGGTGTTACGAGACTGGATTTACAAAGCATTGGTAAAGATCCTTCACAAAACAGTGCACGGCAGAGAAAAATGGGCTGGGTGAAGAAACAGTTGGGGAATTTCATGTTTAGTTGGATGCATATTTAAGGTAGATTACTGGAGATGCGGATTGCAGAGCTGATCCCCCTCCTCCCCCTCGATTACAAGGATGGAGCCTACAGAAAGGGGTCTGTTACCCCATACTCCCTGTTGCCAGAATACTGATGCCTTAGATGCCCGATTTCAGAGTTTAAAGATTTGGGTTAGCTAAGAGGATGGGTTGAAACCAACAACATGACATTTAACAGGGGCACAGATAAATTGCCTTTAGATTTTTTTTAATTGATTAGCCCAATAGAGGATGGAGAAGATGGCAGCAGTTCATTTCAAAAGACTGATAGGTTTATAATTGACCAGAAGTTCAACATGAACCGACGGTATATATCCTGACTGCTCAAAAAGAAAAAAAAAATCAATATGGACTTTGGTCGCATGAACAGAATCAGGATATCCAAGTCGTTGAAGGGAAAGGCCACACAGGTCCATCCTTTGAGGTTATTGTATTCAGTTCTGGGTGCTGGGATTCAGGAGAAAAAAGCCCAGTTGAGTGAGGTGGGCATGTTTTCAGATAAGGGGTTGAGAAAGTATGTCACAGGATGGCCGGGGAGGAGATGGAGGGCTTCAGCCTGGAGAGCAGGAGCGCTCTCTTCAAAGTATCTGAAAGCCTATCGTCTGCCATGAGCAACTGATTTTGTCTAGCGGGTTCATTCATTCATTCCATTCATTCAGTCAGCGTGCACACAGTGCCAACTATGTCCAGCATGAGGGATGTTTGGGGCATCTAATCTCCTGGACACACACACACACACACACACACACACACCCCATTTCCTACAAGGCAAGACCACTTAGCATAAGGGATAAAGTGAAATGCCAGCAGACATGGGAAGTGTGGGCTGGGGCATGGGCAGAGGTCCAGGGTATTCAAGTGCACCGCGTGACTGAGCGTCATGAACGGGAGCTGCCGACAGCGGGTGCTGCGGGAGCTCATCAGATACTAAAGACGGCATTTGCCGCAGGAACTCAGACACGCTTGATGTCTGCGCCAAGAAATTTGCACTTAATGGAGTAGGCAACGGAGAATGAAATGCCATCATTAACCCCTCTCTGGGCAAGCTAACCCTGGAGACACAAAACAGAGCCGAGAAAATGGGACAGAGGTGTGACTGCAGCATCTCGGAGCAGACAGCCTGCTCCAGGACAAGAGAGACGAAATCGATCGGACAGAAGTGGGATCTCTGAAGGATGCTTTGGGGCAGGCGATTTGGGATAAAAATAACCAGCCATCTTTTCAATAATTAAAGTTCTTCAACCTGGAAATGGCAGTGAGGTCATCAGGAAATACGGCTTTATTGGCAAATAGGTGTTCTTCACTGATGCTAGGAATCTCTGAGTACCTCTTGTTTTGTGGAGTGACAATCTTATCACAAGAACTGTATTTTGTATTTCAATATCAGTATTGAATGGTATTCTGGATCTATGGTATAGTCAATTCTTGACTTTGGGAGTCTATATTCACTGTGTTTGTTAGCCAGGGTGCCCGTAACCAAGTTCTGTACTCTGGGGGGAGGGTGGGAGCTTAAGCAGCAGAAATTGACTGCCTCTTTGTTCTGGAGGCTAGAAGTCCAAGATCAAGGTGAAGTCTTCGTCACCTCCTTCTGAGGGCCACGAGGAAATGATCTGTCCTAGACCTCTCTGCTTGGTTGTCCACAGCTGTCTTTTCCCTGTGTCGTCATGTGGTCTTCCCTTTATGTGTGTCTGTGTTCTAATCTCTCCTTCGTACGTGGGCATCGGTCCCACTGGATGAGGACCCAGCGTAACGACCTCGTTTTAACTCATTACCTCTATAAAGACCCTGCCTCCAAAGAAGGTCACATTCCGAGGTGCTAGGTGTCAGTACTTCAACAAATGAATTTGGGACTGACACAGTTTAACCCACACTAACCTAAGAGCGACTTTCCTTGGATCTTAAAATTTAATCAGAACCCCTATGTGAGCAGGCCACTCTTCCTGCTGGGTGATCTTTGCCGTTCCTTCACTGGTCCTGGGTCCTGATTGGGTCAAGCAGCTTCCCCTGCTCTGTTTCCCCTCAAAACCTCAGTCCGGTGTTCACGCTCTCTGGAATAATCTGAAACCCTTCCTTCTGCTTCCTAGCACTTATCAGAATTCATTATCGTCTGCCTGACCGGCTCCTCAACTCTGTGATCTATAGGAGAAACATATTTTGCACTGCGACCCGCACACATTCCAAGTAAAAACCAGTGTTTTGAGTAAAAACTCCTGTTCTTAGTAAGTTCAATATATTCTGATATTTCCTATTCTGCTTCATTTTTAATTGGTTTTAAAATATGCATAACATTTGCCATTTTAACTTTTAAGTGCACAGTTGAGAGGCAGTAAGTACAATGACCTCGTTGTGTAACAAGTACCCCCAACCATCTCCAGCACTTTCTTTTCATTCCAAACTGAAACTCTGTCCCCTTTAAACACTCACTTCCCATCCCCCTCAGCCTCTGGCACCTACCATTCTGCTTCTGTCTCTATGAACTTGACTCCTCTAAGGACCTCATGTGAGTGTAGTCATGTAGTATTTGCCTTTTTGTCACTGGCTTCTTTCACTTAACATAAGGTCACTCAAGGTTCATCCACATGGTAGCAGATGTCAGAATGTCCTTTCTTTGTATCTTGTTTATTTTAAACAAGATCCTATTTATTTATTTGAGAGAGAGCGCACACATGAGTTGGGGAGACAGGCAGAGGGAGAGAACCCCGTCATCTCTGAGCTGAGCCGGATGTGGGGCTCAGTCACATGACCCTGAACCGAAATCGAGAAATAAAAGAGTTGGACACTCAACCAACTAAGCCACCCAGGCTCCCCTGTCCTTCCTTTTCAAACTGAGTAATATTCCACTGTATGCATATATATACATATATATATATCGCATCTGGTTTATCAGTCATCTGTCGGCGGACACTTGGGGTGTTTCCACATTTTTGCTCTTGTGAATAATGCTGTGAGACGGGTGTGCAAATATCTATTGAGACCCTGCTTTCAGTTCCTTTGGGTATATACACAGTAGACTTTTCTACTTCTTTCTTCAAAGTGCACATATGACTCTTTATATCGACTATGCGGAGCCACTTGCAGGATAGAAAGTGCTGTGTTCTGAGGCTCTATTCCCAGCCCAAGCCCGGTGCCTCGTACCGTACAAACTATTTCTGGAGAAATGTTGAATTAAACAACAGATACACAAGCTATATTTCTGGGTAATTTTTAAAATTACTTCTCGACAAATAAAGACTACAGAGCTCCCATTTTCCTTTCTCTTTTTTCACAAAGTGTACAGTATGCTTCTATTAATGCCACTGAATGCTAGGGTTATATTGTCCTAGAGACAGCACATCACTTATTACAATGACAACAGTTCTTGGTCTTGGGCCATAAATTCTTCCAAAATGACATGGAAAAATAATCTGCTAAAATGTTTGGGGGCAAAAATCACACATCATTAATTAAGTGTTCAGAGATTTTTCTTGGACTTTCCCCATTGATCTTTTTCAATGCTTTTAGATTATACCTAATTGAGTTAACATGCCTATCCTTGTAATTATCCTTGTAATTATGTAAAAAACTAAATTTTGCTTTCTTTAGAGTGAGCTTTTGCCATTGTGGGGAAAAATATAGTCATTAAGTATTCTAGGCTAAGAATGTGATAATGATCTTTACCGTCTCAAAAGCAAGTGGACTGAGTTCTTCATGGTCATTTGTAATTTTGCTCTAGAAGAAGTAAAATCGACAAAAATCTCCAGCTTAGTTTCTCTTCTGCCCCACTTCTGAATTTTCTTTGTTCTTAACTCTTCTTTTTTTTTTCTTAAAACTTATTTTAATATCCTCCCCGCAGCCCCCTCCATTCTTAACTCTTCTTAGCTGTGGTCCAACAGCATACTTTGAACATGATAAACCAAGAATATTAACATTCTTAAGAAGAGCCATCTTTTAATCATTTATTCATAATTATCATTTCCTTTCCAATTTGAAGAATGCTGCACTCATCTTTTTATACCAACTATCTGCTGCATTCAGATGCATAAAACTGCAAATAGAGTACAGGTAGCATTAGGATAGGATTTGAAGGGGAGAAGGTGGGAAGCAAGAAGACAGAGAAGAGCAAAGATCAAAGTGCACCACCTGTGTTCAGTCTTGCCCTTCAAAAGCCCTCTCTTTAGCATCTGCCTCTTGCTTTAGAGATGTAGAGGGCTCACCTGTACTGGGCGATGGCAGGGGTGGCTTTATATGAACCCTCTGCCTCCACTGCCCTCTGTAGTTGGCCTGCATTTCCTTTCCCTGCCAAAGTTCTCAAAAGTGCACCCACGAGTGCTCTCCTTTTGATGACCAGCAACCCAGCTCGCCTCCCCACTGCTCACCAAGATGCTCCAGGCCACCTGGCAAGCCCTCTGCCACCAGATGGAAGGGCCTTTGCCCAGCTTTGTCCTCCTTGACCTATTCTGCAGAGAATCCGGTGAAAATGCCCACCTCTCTGCAACTTTCTGTGCTCCTAGTTTAATGAGACAATATCCTATGTGGGTTTCCTGCCTCTCTTATCTGATGCTCTTTTGGAATTTCTCTCCTCCTGTCCCAAGGCTCTGCCCAACTTCTGTTGACTTAGCCATCCTCACCTTTAGAAAGCTGATTAACAACCTCTACCCAAATCCCCTTTCACGGGCACGCCCTCTCCACTCTCGAAATTGCTCGGAGCGTTTCTAGTGGAGTGCTTGCTGTCCTCTCTTGATTTTCCTGCCTCTCCAGCCGTCTGTCCTGTAGTGAGGTCCTTCTGGCCCATCCCTCTGACTATGGAGGTGCTCAGGCCTCGCCCCACTCTGGGCCGCTCCAGCTCCAGGCCCTCGCCCCCACTGTCCAGTCCACACACAGACTCATCTCTCTAATGCAGCTCCAGCTTGTGTGCAAGCCTCTCATCTCCCTCCTCTGTCGGCCATCGGCTGTGTTCAGCTCCTTTGCCAGCCTTCAGGGCCTCTCCTACCTGGCTCCCCCTACCCCCCAGTGCAATCTCATTTCCCACCTGTCTGCAATACAAGCTGTTCATTCCTCTCAGAGCGACCCTTTGGCTTGTCAGCAGACCTGGGATCACTAATGCTGTCCTTCCCATTGTCCTTCAGGCTCTGGGGCACAGTCCAACTGACCCCTGCAGCCCTCGTGGTCCTACATGCATTTTCCTCATTTACAATCCCTCTCTGTCCTCTGTGCTTGGTGTCCCTGACCAGATCTGGGGGAAGGTCTTCAGCCTCCCTTCTGCCCACAACATCCACCGCCAGTCGTGGCTAACCCACATGCCCAACATACCACTTGCCCTGACCAAGGCCGGGCCCTGAGCCAGGTGACACCCACTCACGTTCCTGATGGTGACTCTCTACTCATTTCACCTCCACGGTGTTCAATCCCTACCAGTGAATAGCTGGTTTCAGGTTAAAGAACCTGAAACCATTCAGACATGTGATTTAGAACCCGTAAGCGGATCACGTGTTGTTAAGAGGCAGAGGTGAGTTGTCACTGCCGTGTAGGGAGGAGCACAAATGTTGGCGGGCAGCCTCCTCTACACCCAATCACCCAGGGCGCCTATTCTTCTCCCCATTTCCCAGCACCCGGAGTTCAGGCAGAGCGTGCCGGAACTCCGGTCATTAATGGAGCGCTCGCGCGCGTGTGTGAGTGTGTGTGTGTGTGTGTGTGTGTGTGTGTGTGTGCACGCGCGCGCGCATGAAGAAAAAGTTACAGAACGCTGGGTCTGGGTGTCTCTCCTGCTATGGAATTTCGTCGGAACTCTGTCTTCCCGAGACAGAATGCACGGAGCTCCCCGCGGCTCCTGGAACCAGTTAACAAGTGTGTAATGTGACAAATCTGTGCCGCAGGGGCTGATCAGAGGGGAAGGAGCGGAGCAGATGTTGTAGCTCCTTCCCAGGCCGCCCAGACTCTGTGGCCCGAGAGGACGAGCCGCAGCCTCCGTGTGAAGTGCGAGGCCGCAGTCCTCTCCGGCCGCGAGCGGAGAGCCTAGCGGAGTCACCACCCGGTGCTAATGCTCCCTCGGGGCCGGGCCTCCCCGCGGCGGAGGACGTGTGCGGAGAGGGGCGCGCCGCAGCCAGAGGACGTGGCCCAAAGTGGAGCTGCTCCGAGCGGGAAACGCGGCCCAAATGCGCTCGCGCACTGTCCATGTTTGGTCCTGGAGCCGCCGGCGGGCGCGGGGACCGGGACTCCGGGGAGCGCGGGCCTCGGCGACCGCCGGGGAGGGCTCCCCCTGCCGGGGCGGCGCCCCGCTCCCTTCGCGCCCGCCCCACCGCTCCCTTTGTCCCCGCGTCCCCCGCGTCCCGCCCTCCCGGGGGCGCCCCGGCCGCGCGACGAGGCGGGGCCCCGCAGCAGCGCCCTCCGCTGGCCCCCAGCGCACTGGGACCCCGGCTGCCGGCCCCCGGCCCCGCCCCGCCGCCCCCCGAGGCCGCCCCCTGGCGGGCAGCGCGGGCAGCGCCGGCGTCGGTTCCGCGCGGCGGCGGCGGCGGGCGCGGGGTTGCCATGGTAACCGGCCGCGGCCGCCGCCACAGCAGGGCCGGCCCCAGCGCCAGCGCCGGCCGCGGCTCGGCTCGGCTCAGTGTGGGGGTGAGCGGCGGCGGCGCGGCCGGGCCGGGGGAGCGGGCGCGGCCCGGCGGCCTCAGCATGGAGGACGGCTTCTCGAGCTACAGCAGCCTGTACGACACGTCCTCGCTGCTCCAGTTCTGCAACGGTGAGGGGCGGCGGCCGCGAGGGCGGGGGCGGCGGCGGCGGCGGTGGCGGGCCGGGCCGCGGGGCGAGGCCGGGACCCGGAGGCCGCGCAAAGTTGCGGCGGAGGCGCGCGGTTCCCGCCGCCGCGGGCGCATTGTGCAGGCCCGCGGGCCGCGCCTGACTCGCCCCCGCCGCCCGCGCCCTGCGCCTTCCCGGCCCCGTGTTCGCGCCTGGCCCGCCGGGGCGCGCGGGCGGGCGGGTGCCGGGGACCCGCGGAGCGAGCGCACCGGGCCGGGCGGCGCGTGGGGAGGCCCGGCCGCCGCGGGCGCGGGGACGTGTTGCTCGCCGCTGCCCGCCTCGGGTCCGCCCGCGAGGCTCTGCGGGAGGGAACTCGGAGAACAAATCACTTGGTAGCAGAACACTCCTTGGAGATGAGCGCGGTGTTTGTGGCCGCTGGACCCTCAGGAGCCGTTCAGCGCTACTTTGCTGAAGCCACCCCGTGCAACGCAGTGCACAGGCGCAGGGAACCTGGCTGGAGAGTGCTTGCGCTATTTTGTTTATGGGATGGTAGATTTTGTTGTTTTGTTGTTTTTTGTTTTTAACAGGAAGGAAACAGTAATAATTCGCAATGTGGCATCTTTTACAAAATGTAAAATCCTACGTGCTTGAAAAATTTTAGTCTCACTAGCAGAGTTGAAAAAGATTTTAACATCACACAACATATTTTATGAGAACACGATGTATGATAATTCATGCACAAAAGTTAACCAGCTTTTTTTCTACGTTGGATTCATTGCTTTATCAGAGGGTCCCAAAAGTTTGTTAAAGGAGAAACAATGTGTATTTTATAGAATTTACCTGTACTGCAATCGGAATAATTTGGAATTTTAGATGCATTGACAACTCGAGCAATTTATTTTGCAATTGTAATTGTGATTTAGGGGAACTTTTCTATCTCATCGACACCTGTTTGCAAATAGGAGGTATTCGCTGTAGCCATAAAGATGACTGAGTGTGTGGATTCTTCCTCCATGATGATATTTTAATCTCGGGTGGAATTGATCATTGTCTTTTTCATGGAAGAGTTTTTCTGATAGTTTTAGCAGTTTTTTATGATTAATTTTCATGTTAATCACATGCAGCCCTTCATTAAATTCCTGATGCTCTCTTCAGTGGAATGAAAGTTTTCACTCTCCAGATCAGCAGTTTCCCATAGCATAGCCTCTGAAGATGCTGAAGGCAGGTAGAATGCATTTGGTTCTCTATGGGCCCCTGGAATCCCTTATAGTTTAGAGTCATGGGAGCATTTTGCCCTTCTGTACGGTGAATAGAGTTCCCAATTAAATTTTGAATGATTTCTTTAAATGACTTATAATCAATCCTATTTGAATTACTGTTTTTGGTGTGAAGGCAGTACAGTTTCCTAAGTGTTTATGATAGATAGAATTCTCCTTATGTTAATTGTGAAAGGCATGTGGCTGAAAAATTATATTAAATGAATTCTAAGCATGAAGGATTTTAAAAAATTAATATATGGGCAAATATGTTGACAGTTTGATTTAGGTTATGGAAATGAGCCTAGATATTTTTATTTGAGTAGTTGTTTGGGGTGCTGAAATAGCAGTTCATTCATCAAGCTGACCTACACAACTATTCATGCGTGTTTTGGTTTTCTGCTCTTTTCTTGTTAATTGCTAGTTTAGATATATTGGTAAAGTATTTTTCTGTTAATGATGTCTAGAAGAAAGTAACGGCCAACTCATATATTGTATGAGTAACAGTCTAAGAAAAATCACTTTAAAATAGCTAGACTCAAACTGTAAGATCACTTCAAAACACAATTGAATGAATCATAGCTTGTTGAATTTCTTTCTCAGAAAGTTCTTAGCTCTGTTTTTATTATGTTTTGGTTACCATATAAATAAACTTTACAGCAAGAGTAGTTTATAGGACAGAATGGGCGTTAACTAATGATGTCTCAAGCAACAGATGTTTTGATGTGAAATTACTCATTTCAAGAGGCTTCCATTAAGTGAAAGTATAAATGAATACAATTTAGCTAATTACTATGATGATTCCATTAAAGCAGCAGATCATG
This sequence comes from Spilogale gracilis, assembly GCA_004023965.1. NCBI lineage: Eukaryota > Metazoa > Chordata > Mammalia > Carnivora > Mephitidae > Spilogale > Spilogale gracilis. Next base: position 156,706 of record PITA01000906.1, read on the forward strand.
GAAACACTGTTTCACCAAGAACGAAATTAAACATGTGGGTATTTCCTTAGCTGCACTGAGAACATTTTTTTTTTCATTTTTAAATTAGAGATTTACATGACAATGGGCCAGACTACAACAGCGTAATATATAAACTCCTCCGTTTTCATATGTTGATGAAACCTCATGCTTCCTATACTGACAGCAGCCAAAAAGTCCTAGTTCTCTATTAGCTTCAGCAAATACAACCCATACTTATTAGTTGGATGACTGTCACGGTTCCACGTCCTTCTGGGGGAGATTAAAATGGAAGTGAATATCTAAACGAGAAGGAAGAGACAACTTTGTTCAAATGAATGAACTCTTCATCTTCCTCTTGTCCTTTTTTTCCCTTGCTCTGTCTCCCTCGTAATTTGCAATGGATCCTCAATGTAAAGTCAGGCAGAGTCTAGCATCCCCAAAAGACTATTCACTCTCATCTTTCAGATACCGGCGCTCTCATTTCAGGAGAAAACTCTTGCAGTATTTTTTCTCCAAAGTATTTAGAACTCTGGTCAAAGAGCGAGAAACCACAAACTTCTTTCATTGCTCCAAGAAAAACCACCATAGTTGAAAAGTGAAGAAAAGTTATCAGTTACAAGCCAATTCATGATTTGGGAACTACTTATCATTCTTTACTCCATATTTCTTCAAAGCCTCCCTGTGCGGTAAATCACATTACATATGAGAAAACTAAGGCTCAAAGAGATTTGGGGGTGGTGCCGACCTTTAAGCATCCGACTGTTTTTTTTTTTTTTTTAAGTTTTTATTTATTTCACAGAGAGAAACACAGCCAGAGAGGGAACACAAGCAGCGGGAGTGAGAGAGGGAGAAGCAGGCTTTCCGCCGAGCAGGCAGCCCGATGTGGGGCTTTATCCCGGAACTCCGGGATCATGACCTGAGCCGAAGGCAGAGGCTTAACCACTGAGCCACCCAGGCACCCCAAAGCATCCGACTCTTGATTTTGGCTCAGGTCATGATTTTAGAGTTGTTAGATGAAGAGCCAGTGGGCAGGCTCTACACTCAGCAGGGAGTCTGCCTCTCTCCCCCTTCCCCCTGCCCTGCCTCCCTAAAAATAAATAAATAAATCTTTAAAAAGAGAGAGAAAGAGATTTGGTGATTGTAGTAGGGCTTGGATGCCAATTTGAATCTTTTTGTTTGTTTTAATAACAGCTTTGTTGAGCTATTATTGACATCCCATAAAAATTCACCCTTTTAAAGTGTGCAATTAAATGGTTTTTAATATATTGACACAATGGTGCCAGTATCACCGATATCTAACCTTAGAACATTTTCACCACCCCAGAAAGAAGCCCCGGTAGCAGTTCCTGCCATTGTCCCATCACTCCAGACGCTGATGACCGCTGATCTGCTTTCTGTCTCTGTTGGTTCCAGATGTTTTCGTGTAAATGGAATCATCCTAATATTTGACCTTTTGGGTTGGGCTTCTTTCACTAAGCATAATGTTTTAAGGCTTGCTCAAAGTTGTAGCATGTGTCAGTACTTTGTTTCTTTTTACAGCCAAATAATATTCCATTGCATGGATATACCACATTTTATGTATCCATTCTCCTGTTGATGAGCATTTTGATTGTTTCCACTTTTTTTAAAACTATCCTGAATAATGATCCTGTGAACATTCACGTACAAGCTTTTGTGTAGACATATGTTTTCATCTTTCTTGGGTAGATTGCTGGGTCATATGGTAACCCTGGCTTTTACTATTCTTGAGGAACCAACCTGAATTTTTTTGAAATCTAAATATCAACCTCTTTTTCCATTACACCCATGGATGAAAGAACAGGGAGTTGAGCTGGGTCAAAGAAGGAAAGAAGTGGGGGCAAGATATAAAATGTTGCTATTTCACTTCTGTGAGTCACTTTGGATACGTTTCATCAATTGCAGCTCACGTTAAGGAGCCCACACACACACCCTTGCTCAGATGTCGTGGGTTATAACGGGCATTTCACCTTGCGGTTTCCTTTCTTAAGCCTTTGAGCTGTTTCTTCAAAGTACCGCTTACCCAGGAACTCAGATGTAAAATAGATGAACATGGAGCCACTTCAGTTGAGGGAGGAAGAGGACAGAGGGCTGGCCCTCCTCGCCTGCCCCTACCCTTACACCGATCCAGGCCACCCATCCCTCCGGGGCTCGAAATCTCTGGTGTATGGGAGATGCTCCAAACGTCTTTCAGCCCCTGCTCAAGCAGTTCCAAGGGACTGGAAACTATCTCTCCATGCAAGCCATTCCTTCTGTGGACATTTCAGACTGTTGGTTCCCGTGTGCACTCAAAATCTGGCCCACGTTCTGCCTCTCGGGTCCACAGAGAATAGGTTTAATCTCTTTTCCATACACAAGGTTGTCATGTGTTCGAAAACAATCATGATAGCTCTTTCTGAAGTCCTGTAGCTAAACATTACCTTTGGAAAAACATAGTTCCTTAACGATACAGTTTTGGGTTCTTGATCTTTTGGGATTGCCTGATCTACATGTGTTTCCTTTTGTCTTTAGGCCTTTTTAAAATTGGACACAACCGACTGTGGTATTCTAGATACAGTTTTTAAACAGAGCAGAATAGAGCAGGATATTTCACCTCCCTTATTCTGAAATTTATACTTAATAATGTAGCCTGAGTTGATATTAGCCCTTTTGCTTATCATTCCACATTATTACCTCTTACTGATTTTCACTTAAAATTCTAATCTGTTTTCTATGTATGATGGATAAGCTCTTACTTTTCTTACTTTTACCTTTCTTTTTTGAGGGGGAGTTCCTTCCAGAAGGCAGAGCCCCATCAAGTTACAACACAATTGTAATCTGGTTGTGATGCTGTAAATAATCCTGGTGCTCAGATAAAATACTTCAGCATTATCACAACATGGACATTGGTCATTGTCTTAAAGGGTTATGATTCTGGGGAGCAGCCTTTTCTCCATCTTCCTTTGGAAGGTGTCATGAGACACTATCAAATCCCTTCTAAAACCTATACATAGTAACTATCCGTTCGTTCCCTGATCTTCTCCTGCGGTGTTACTTTTTTTTTTTTTTAAGATTTTATTTATTTATTTGAGAGAGGGAGCACATGAGAGAGGAGAAGGTCAGAGGGAGAAGCAGACTCCCCATGGAGCTGGGAGCCCGATGCGGGGCTCGATCCTGGGACTCGAGGATCATGTCCTAAGCTGAAGGCAGTTGCTTAACCAACTGAGCCCCCCAGGAGTCCCTGGGTGTAAGTCTATGATATCTGCTACTCCCAGTCATGTTTTGAAATCACTAAAATAATCTTTTCAGCTAATGCTCTTTATTTTTTCTAATTTTGAAGTGGAAAATCTTTTTAATTTCTAGGGATTTATATTTTGAAAATTAAGAATAATTTATTTAAAATCCTAAACATCTTTGGCATCTTTAACACACCACTTTCTCCTAACTGGGCTTATGGTGGGCTTTTCAAATTGGCCCATAGTTGTCTGTACAACAGGGTCAGGGAGCTCCTGGGAGGAAATCATCTGAACTCAACACTGTAAAGTATTTTCAGACTTCTTCTGCTTTCTCGTGCAGTGACTGGCCACTGACTTAGGCTTTCTCTGATAGCAAAATCAAAAGAAAATGCTCTCATCGAAAGTGCAAAGCAAGCACTGCACTAAGTAAGAATTTCTTCTTGGTACACGTGGTACTCTGCCCGGCAAGGAATTTATTTTATAGCCAAAGTACAAGTATTCATGACATTACAAATAAACCCAAGCATTTTGGTGGAAAACTCACGAAGCCATGTATAAAAAGCAACCATTAGTTGGTTATTGTTCATTTCTGAGACAGTGTAAGCCTTTTCATATATTCTCTTAAATAAACACTTTGGTTGAGTGGACGGTAGATAAGGGAAGAGAAATAACATCTTGGCTTCCAGTGTTATGGTATGTTCAGGCCGTAAAACTAGTAGCGTGAAAAACTTAATCATGATGGAATTGAAAGCTACGTTAAAGCATTGTTTCTATTAGTAAGGTCTTGAAATAAATGGCATTTTGTGCTACTAAAAATCTTTCAGGAAAATATTTTTATTCATCTTTAAAATGCTAGCATATTAATAGAGGATTTCTAATAGTAGCAAAATATTTTAAATGCCAGCTCAGGCGCGCCTGGGTGGCTCAGTCGGTTATGTATCTTCTTTCGGCTCAGGTCGTGATCCCAGGGTCCTGGGATCGAGCCCCGCATCAGGCTGGCGGGCTCCCTGCTCAGTGGGCAGCCTGCTTCTCCCTCTCCCTCGGCCTACTGCTCTGCCTCCTTGTGTGTCCTCCCTTTCTGTCAAATCAATAAATAAAATCTTTTTAAAAAGTTGCCAGCAGAAACATGAGTAATCAAAAAAAAAAAAAAAACCTATCCTGTAAACACTAATGCTACGGAACTATTTATCAATATAGCCCCCCCCCCCCCCGAAGCTTGATGATTTTCTCACTCAATATTTGATAATATTCCGCTAGAAGCAGCACATTTGTTTGGGTGCAATCCAGGCCGGGGCTGTCCTGGGGTGCGAGCGACGACAGTGCACAGCGGCTTTGGTTACTCTAAAGAAATAGTGGTTTGAAAGAGTTTATCCTTCTTTAAAGTAGTACTTTTTATTTTATTTTATTTTTTTTTTTATTTTTTTTTTAAAGTAGTACTTTTTAAATGACGAGTTAGGTAGACGCACTTCTAATTTTGTTTCCTCTGCAGCCGTGTCTTCATTGCAAAATGCTCTTGGTGTGGCAAACCACATTTTTGCAGAATACTTAGTCGTGTTTCAAAATACAGTATTTACTCTGCCAGCTCTCTGGAAAAGATTTGAACTCTCTGGATTTAATAAACTACCTTAGATTTCCCTAAGAATCATCCTAGACTCTTCTGTGCCCCATCCTCCCGTCTCAATCAGCCCCGTGGATTTTGCTCCCCAAGTATCTGATAGCCCATCCCTTCTGCTCAGCTCAGGGGCTCATCACTTCTCAGCTTGGTTTTCATTTGTGTTTTTGAAAATGACAGCCCCAAACTAGTCTTTCTGCCTCCAGTCTCAGTTTCCTTCATTGTGTTCCTTTTTTTATTAAACAAGTAAAATATCCACCGTGCCCATTATTACACTGATAGGGGGTGGGGTTCCAAGGACGCACACGGTCCCCGTGGCCCTTGTCTTGGGGAAGCCTGGGCTGCTCATTGGGAGCTAGACTTTCATTGCTTCCTTCACAATGAGTGACTTGATGATCCTGGGGATGGACAGTACTTAGTATAAGGAACAGTGTGGAGTGTTGCACTGAGGTTCCTTTCCAGGATGAGTGGAAGTCCAACCCTGCAAGGGAGTGGGGAGAGGCCGGGGTGGGGGGAGAAGAGCCATCCAGAGGAAGTGGAGGATGGAAGCACCTTTTGGAAACAGAAAGGGCTCCTATGGGGAAAGAGGAAGGAGCAGAGTGAATAGAAACGAAGCTGGGAGCGTCCCCAGGGGCTTCTCGGCCACATTAAGGGATTTGATCTTATAGCAAGGAGCAGAGACAGTGTGACTGGCACAGGATTTTGAGGTCAGGGAGTGATGTGGCCAGATTCTCAGGGATTTTTGGAAGAGGGCCCCCCCTGCAGTGTGGAGAGTAGGCTAGCAGGGGTGGAGGGGGTGGAGGCGGGAGTCCATTGTGTGAAGCCAGGGGACAGTGGTGGTGATTTCGGCTTGTGGGGCCGAGGGCCCCTCACCAGGACTGGTGTCGTAAAGAGCAAGGAGAGGTGAGAGCCAGGGATGACACCCAGGCTTCTGGCTCCGCTGACTGAAGGCCATTTGCCGAGACAGAAGGGGCTAGGAGCTGAGCAGGCAGATGATGGTTCCGGTGTGGCTCGAGGCTGTAGGGCCTCCGGAATATGCCGCCTGAGAGCCGAGTGGACTGTGGGCTCTGGAGCCAGGGAGATGGCTGGAGTAGGCGTAAAAAATTCAAGAGCCATTAGTAAATAGCAGCTGAATCCATGGCACAGATGAGCTCACCTAAGGAGAACTGTGACGTTTCCAAATGCTCTTTCTGGAAGACAGAGCTGGTCATAACAAGCTCCTGACTGAAAGCCTTTAGTGCACCCCCTGCCCCCCTGGCACCCAGGGCGCCTTAGCCAGCTCCCGGCTCCTCCTGGCTCCCACCTGCCTGAGTAGACTGAGGTCTTTCCCTCGTGGCCATGTGGTTATCTGGAGTAAATCTCTCTTACCACGGTTATCCCAGAGGCCTGTCACTGCGGCTTAGTTTCACATCTCTCATTAGGCTGTTACCGCCTTCTGGGCAATCTCCTGGTGAGCCTCTCAGTGTCCATGCTTCAGCCACTCCTGGGACCTGACGGGTCTCCTGCTGAGCACCTGGTTCAGTGCGATCAGGGACCACTGTCCTTATCCCGGAGCCCCTCCTCCAACACACACACCAGCAAAACGGCTCCCGTGGAGCAGGTGTACGCTGAGTTGTGGTTGGAGAACGCGCTCGCACCACTTCTCCATATGCTTGAAATGACATGTATGGCTGCCCGGTACGCAGGTGGGCACACATGTCACGTGGCTGTGCAGGCATCGTGTGACATTTAGCTTCTCCTCTCATCAAAGAACCAGTGGACTTGAGCCTTCGGAAGAGAAGGCATTGCAGGCGAGGGGCCCTCATCGGGAACGGCGAGGAGCCAGGTCTGTAGAAGCAGCACAGAATGCCTTGAGCTGGGCGCTGACTCTTGAATCAATAGGAAGGAACGTTTGCAAAAAACACTTGGCGGTTCAATAGGCTTAAAGCACATTATTTTCAGCCAAAGTAATTGACACAGTGAAGTAGTTCTTGGCGAAACACTGTTTTTAACCTTAAAAGAGACTTGGCGGTTGAATCAGCCCCCAAAAAGTTATTTTGTGTAACAAGAATTTTTACCATTCTTAGAAAAATATGCTCCAGTCGAGAAACAGTTGGGTGGGCTCGAGACTCACTTGTGCTAGGGCAGCATTACACGTTTTAGCCCCAATTATCGTGCGGGGAACAGCCGAGAATCCTTAGGACGGGAGCTGAGTGATGCTACTTCATGGGGCATGGAGCCCCTCAAGATGCCGAACAGGCCCGCATGAGCCTCAGAGACTGCTCCTTGGGGACCGAATGGAGATCTAATAAAGATAATGATCGGCTAGCGTGGCTCCAGCAAATTAGTCCTTTAGAAAGTAATTAAGCAGGACTGCCCACACTCCAGTGCTCTCAAAGACTGAAATCTGGCTCTGTGCGCAGTCTCCTCGCCTTCTATGACAATGGTCCGATACTGAGTCGATATAATTTAATTATATAAAAATATAATTCATACCATCCCCTGTACTGACTGCTAGTGCTCCCACCACCATCCTCACGTCCAGGCTGGAGCGTGTGCCTTCCGAGGTTGGCGGGAGCCCCTGTCCCATGGGGGCTGCAGGGGAGGGGGAGGGGCGGGGCTCTCCCCAAGGAGGGGCAGGTGGCCCCGGGTCTGAGTGCTTTACGGGCACCCCCCTCCTTCATCCTCATTGCACCCCTTTGAGGTGATGCCTGTTGTCATCTCTGGTTGAAACGGTGAGGCAGTAAAGGCCCAGAAATTGGGGTGACTTGCTCACGATCCCCTGGCCAGTGCTTGTCAGAGCTGTGATTTGAACCCACGTGCGTGGCTCCGCTGTCCACAGCCCGCTGAATGCTCAGTTGTGCTCAGAGAGCGAGTGATGGGTCAGAGGTGCGGATGATCGTGGGCGTGGAGGGGGCTTAGGGGATGCGCTCAGTCTGTGCCTTGCTTCGGGTGGGGTGGGGGCAGTGGGATGTGCCAAATACTGGCTCAGGTGCCTTTCTCTGGTGCACGGAGGGATCTCAGGACACCTTTCCTTGTCTTCACCCCTGTTTCCCCTCCCATCGTCCCCTCTGAGCACTTTCTGAGACAGAAATCCCATTTATCTCTGAGTTGTTCAGGGTCCTCAGAGAAAGTTCCCCTAGCTCAGAGGACAGGGCCTCGGTGTGAAACTGCGCCCCCCCCCCCCCCCGGCCCTGGGGCCTCCTCTCCCTGCAGGCGCCCTTGGATTCTGCCACCTTGGCTTCTTCCAGCTGCGTCTGAAGGCGCCACCTCCCTGATGTGCGTTCTCACAGGTTGGGGCCCTGCCTTCCCCATCCTTCCTCACCTGACCGCTCCTCGGCCTTTAGAGCCCAGCTCCAGGCCCTGCGAAGCCTGCCGAGCTCAGCGGCTCCAGGCCAGTCACCCGGTGCCTCCTGTCTGAGTCTCACCGCAAGCCTTGCCGTCCCTCCAGACCAGCAGTGCCCAGAGGACCGCACCGCGGGCCCCTCTACCCACACTGACCCAGAGACTGAGCCATTTCAGTTTGGTGACTGCCTGCCAAGGAAGCGTTGTCATGCTCTCCGAGTGGCCCCTGTGATGGCTGTCACCAGCCTTCGTGACACTGGTCAGTCTTCCCCTGAGCAGCTCTGGTGTGTC